>JAVSCE010011160.1:0-60041 GCA_032199065.1 Smutsia gigantea
TTTGGAGAATATAATGGAATATTATGGAATAAATGTTATAGAATGTTATGGAAGGTAATGGACAGGTATGAAGCAGAATGTAATAGAATGCTATAGAATGAAGTGGAATGCTGTGTAATGAAGTGGCATGTTTATGAATGGAATGGAGTATTATGCAATAGAATGTAATAGAATGTTTTCGAATGGAATGGAATGTTATTTATTGTAATGAAATATTAAGGAATGGAAGGAAATATTGTGAAATGGATTGGAATCTTATGTAATAGAATGTAGTAGAATGATTTGGAATGAAATAGAATGTAGGGGAAAAGGATGGGAGATTATCAAATATTAAGTTATCTAATATAATGGGATAGAAAGTTATATTGAATAGAATATAATGATATGAAATAGAATTTAATAGAATGTTTTGGAGTGGAATGGAAAGTTATGGAATGGAATGGAATATACTGGAAGGGAATTGAATGATGGTCAATAGAATGGAATGTTAAAAAGAGAAATCGAATATTATGGAATATATGGGGTAGAATGTTATTGAATGTATGGAATTTTTTCTATGGGAAAATAATATTTGTAGGAATTGAAGACTGAAGTGTATAATAGCAAAAGGCATAATGCTAGGCACTCATTCCATTCTGTGGTTATAACCTAATTTATTGTTAATTTATTTTGGTATCATTAATCTACAATTAAATATGTGATATTATGGTTATTAAACTACCCACTTCATCAGGTCCCGACGGCAAACCCATTACACTGACTGTCCATCAGCATAGTGATGATATAGAATCACTATTTGTCTTCCCTGAGTTGTACAGCCCTCCCCGTGGCCCCTAACATTACACCTGATAATGGTAATGCCCCATTTTGTCCCTTATTCCACCCTTCTCAGTCATATTCCCCAGTGCCATTCCTTTGGTACCTATTAGTCACTTCTAGGGTTCTGTGAGTCTGCTGCTGTTTTGCTCCTTCAGTTTTTTTCTTTGTACTTATAGTACATCTGAGTGAAATCATTTGATACTTGTCTTTTTCAGCAAGGCTTATTTCACTGAGCATAATACCCTCTAGCTCCATACATGTTGTTGCAAATGGTAGGATTATCCTTCTTATGGCTGAATAATATTCCATTGTGTATATGTACCACATCTTCTTATCCATTCATCTACTGATGGACACTAAGATTGCTTCCATTTCTTGGCTATTGTAAATAGTGCTGCAATAAACATAGGGGTGCATCAGCCTTTTTCAAACTGGGCTGCTGTATTCTTAGGGTAAATTTCTAGGAGTGAAATTCCTGGGACAAATGGTATTTCTATTTTGAGATTTTCAGGAGCCTCCATACTGTTTCCACAATGGTTAAACTAATTTGCATTCCCACCAGCATTACAGGAGGATTCCCTTTTCTCCACATCCTCGCCAACATTTGATGCTTTTTGTGTTTTGGATGTTGGACAAGCTCACTGCTGTGAGGTGATATCTCATTGTGGTTTGAATCTGCATTTCTCTGATGATTAACTATGTGGAGCATCTTTTCATGTGCCTGTTGGCCATCTGAATTTCTTCTTTGGATAAGTGTCTATTCAGGTCTTCTGCCCATTTCTTAATTGAATTATTTGCTTTTTGTTTCTTGAGGTGAATGAGTTCTTTATATATTTTGGATGTCAACCCCTTATCGAAAACGTCATTTGTGAATATATTGTCCAATACTATAGAATGTCTTTTTGTTCTACTGATGGTGTCCTTTTTTGTACAGAAGCTTTTCAGCTTGATATCATCCCAGTTCTTCATTTTTGCTTTTATTTCCCTTCACCGGGGAGACATGTTAAGGTAGAAGTCTTTCATGTTTATGTCCAATACATATTTGTCTATGTTTTTTTCTAAGAGTTTTATGGTTTCATGACTTAAATTCAGGTCTTGGATCCATTTTGAGTTCACTTTTGTCTATGGGGTTAGACAGTAGTCCAGTTTAATTCTCTTACATGTAGCTGTCCATTTTCGGCAACACCAGCTGTTGAACAGGCTGTTGTCTCCCCACTGTATATCCAAGGCTCCTTTATCATATATTAATAGACTGTATATGTTTAGGTTAATGTTTGGATTTTCTATTTTGTTCCACTGGTCTGTGGGTGTAATTTTGTGCCAATACTAAATTGTCTTGATTACTGTGCCTTTGTAGTTGAGTTTAAAGTCAGGGAGCATAATTACCCCCTTTTTATTCCTCCTTCTCAGGATTGCTTTGGCTATTTGGGGTCTTTTTTGTTTCCACATGAATTTTAGAATTATTTGTTCCAGTTCATGGAAGAAAGCTGGTGTTATTTTGATAATGATTGCATTGAATCTGTACATTGCTTTAGGTAGTATAGCAATTTTGAAAGTATTTATTCTACCAAGCCTAGATCATGGGATGAATTTCCGTTGGATAGTGTCCTCTTTAATTTCTCTTAGGGATTGCATTGAATCTGTTCATTGCTTTAGATAGTATAGCCATTTTAACAATACTTATTCTACCTAGCCTAGAGCATGGGATGAATTTCCATTTTTTAATGTCCTCTTTAATTTCCCTTTGGAGTGTCTTGTAGTTTTCAGAGTATAGGTCTTTCCCTTCCTTTGTTAGGTTTATTCCAAGGTATTTTATTCTTTTTGAGGCAATTGTGAATGGAATTGTTTTCTGATTTCTCTTTCTGCTAGTTCATCATTAGTATAAAGGAAATCAACAGATTTCTGTGTTAATTTTGTATCCTGCAACTTTGTTGAATTCAGATATTAGTTCTAGTAGATTGGAGTGGAGTCTTTACGGATTTTTATGTACAATATCATGTCATCTGAAGGTAGTGTCAATGTGACTTCTTTTTACCAACCAGGATCCCTTCTTTTTCTTGTTTAGTCTGATTGCTGTGGCTAGGAATTCCAGTAATATGTTCAATAACAGTGTTGATGGTCGTCATCCCTGTCTTGTTCCTGATCTTTGATGAAAAGCTTTCAGCTCTCATTGTTAAGTACGATGTTAGATGTGGGTTTGTCATATATGGCCTTTATGATGTTGTGGTACTTGCCCTCTATACCCATTCTGTTGACAGTTTTAATCATGAGTGGATGCAGAATTTTGTCAAATGCTGTTTCAGTGTCTATGGAAATGATCATGTGGTTTTTGTACTTCTTTTTGTTGATGTGGTGGATAATGTTGATGGATTTTCGAATGTTGTTCCATCCTTGCATCCCTGGGATGTATCCCACATGATCATGGTGTATGATCTTCTTGATGTATTTTTTGATTCCATATGGTAGTATTTTCTTGACTATTTTTGCATCTATGTTCATCAGGGATATTGTAATTTTCTTTTTTTGTTGTTGTCTTTGCCTCTCCATAGTATTAGGGTGGTTCTGGCTCCATAGAATGAGTTTGGAAGTATTTCCTCCTTTTATATTTTTTGGAAAATGTTAAGGAGGATGGGTATTATTTCTTCTCTACATATTTGATAAAATTCAGAGGTTAATCCACCTGACCCAGGGCTTTTTTCTGGAGTAGTTTTCTGATTACTGATTCAATTTTGTTGCTGGTAATTGGTATGTTTTTTTATGTTTCTTCCTTGGTCAGTGTTGGAAGATTGTATTTTTCTAAGAAATTGTCTATTTCTTCTCGGTTTTCCAGCTTGTTAGCATTTAGATTTTCATAGAATTCTCTAATAATTCTTTGCATTTCTGTGAGGTTTGTCATGATTTTTTATTTCTCATTTGTGTTTCTGTTTACATGTGTAGTTTCTCTTTCTTTCTTAATAAGTCTGGCTATGGGTTGATCTATTTCATTATTTTTTCCAAGAACCAGCTTGTGGTTTCACTGATATTTTTGTTTGGTTTCGTCTTCTCAATTTTATTTATTTCTTCTCTAGTTTTACTATGTCCCTCCTTCTGGTGACTTTGGGCTTCATGTGTTCTTATTTCTCCAATTTCAGTAATTTTGACTTTAGGCTATTCATTTGGGATTGTTCTTCCATCTTTATATAGGCCTGGATTGCAATATACTTTCCTCTTAGAACTGCCTTTGAGGCGTCCTATAGACGTTGGGCCTTTGTGTTGTTGTTCTCATTAGTCTCCATATATTATTTGATTTCTGTTTGGATTTGGTCATTACCCATTGATAAATTATTGGAATGTTGTTAATTCTCCATGTACTTGTGAGCCTTTATCTTTTCTTTCTAAAATTTACCTCTAGTTTTATACCTTTGTGATCTGAGCAGTTTGTTGGTAGAATTTCAATATTTTTTAATTTCCTGAGGTTTTTTGTGGCCTGGTATGTGGTCTATTCTGGAAAGTGTTCTGTGTGCACTTGAGAAGAATGTGTATGGTGTTGCTCTTGGTTGTAGAGTTGTGTAGATGTCTGTAAGGTCCATCGGTTCCAGTGTGTTTTCCAGTGCCTCTGTGTCTTTACTTATTTTCTGTCTGGTTGATCTATCTTTGGAGTAAGTGGTGTGTTGAAGTCTCCTAAAATTAATGCATCACTTTTTATTTCCTCCTTTAATTCTGTTAGTATTTGTTTCACATACGCCAGGGCTCCTTGTTGGGTGCATATATATTTATAATGGTTACATCAGTATCTTCCAACCCTCCAGGGCCCATTGGCTTTGGGCAGGAGAGCAGCTGTGGAAACTACAGGGCCAACACCACTAGGGAAATATGAAATGCCTTCTACCAAGGCAGAGGAGCCTAATAGGTGGGATGGCGCTTTACCTAATCATCATTCATCTTTAAAGTTGTTTAATTATTCCTATACCATGTTACGTGTGGCTGCAAGAGAGTGGGGTACATCTTGGCCACTGGGAATGTGGAGAGGCCTTGGCTTCCTGGCCAAGCCCCCCACAGCCTAAAACATTTAGCCTCGGAACTTCCTACAGCCTGCTGGAATAATTCCTCTTCGATATTCTAACCCTTATATCCCCTGCAGACTCTACCAACCATGTCTTTTCCTTGCCCTCCCCGAGGATTCTACTCAAGCCACTGTTGATTTGTGTACAAATTGGCCATGCACCCCATCTCTCAGATCACATGAACCAAATGTTATTTGGTATTTAAAAAAATAGTTTAGCTTTGGAAAAGCTTCGCAAATTTAGGTGAGGAATAGTAAAAATGTAACAATTTTGGTAAATTGTGTTTACTAGAACTGAAGAGGAAAAAAATGGAAGTTCAACGGAAAGAGGAGGGAACGTACGGAAGTAGGCAGGAGGGGGTGATATGAAAGGTATTTGGTGCTACATTTAAATTCCCGCGGTAGTTCCAACAAAGGCAGGTTATTACCAACTCCCAAAAATTTCAAGACATTGCGGAATAACGGAAGGAATAAAGCTGTTGCGAGGTCTGAGAGTTTTTGGGAATGCAATTAACCTAAGATCCCGAGAGGTTATAAGCTCTACAAACACGATTCTCCTTAAAGTTTTCCAAAAAATAGAATAGGAGGGAATACTTCCATAGTCAATCTATGAAGCCAGCATCACTCTAATACCAAAGCCAGGCAAAGACCTCACCAAAAAAAGAAAATTACAGACCAATATCCCTGATGAACATAGATGCAAAAATACTCAACAAAATATTACCAACTGAATTAAAAAATACATCAAGAGGGTCATACACAATGATCAAGTGGGATTCATCCCAGGGATGCAAGGATGGTACAACATTCGAAAATCCATCAACATCATCCACCACATCAACAAAAAGAAGAACAAAAACCACATGATCATCTCCATAGATGCTGAAAAAGCATTTGACAAAATTCAGCATCCATTCTGATTAAAACTCTCAACAAAATGGGTATAGACGGCAAGTACCTCAACATCATAAAGGCTATATATGACAAACCCACAGCTAACATCATACTTAACGGCGAGACGCTGAAAGCTTTTCATCTAAGATGGGGAACAAGACAGGGATGCCCACTCTCTCCACTGTTATTCAACATAGTACTGGAGGTACTAGCCACAGCAATCAGAAAAAACAAAGACATACAAGGCATCCAGATTGGTAAAGAAGAAGTCAAATTGTCACTATTTGCAGATGACATGATACTGTACATAAAAAACCCTAAAGATTCCATTCCAAAACTACTAGAACTAATATCTGAATTCAGCAAATTTGCAGGATACAAAATTAACACAAAGAAATCTGTTGCTTTCCTATACACTAACGATGAACGAACAGAAGGAGAAATAAGAAAAACAATTCCATTCACAACTGCATCAAAAAGAATTAAGTACCTGGGAAGAAACCTAACAAAGGAAGTGAAAGACCTTCCTCTGAAAACTACAAGACATTCCTAAGAGAATTTAAAGAGGACACTAAGAAATGGAAATGCATCCAATGTTCTTCACTAGGAAGAATAAATATCGTCAAAATGGCTATACTACCTATAGCAATCTATGGTATCAATGCAATCAATATCAAACTACCAACAGCTTTCTTCAATGAACTGGAACAAATAATTCTAAAATTCATACTAAACCACAAAAGAACCCTAATAGCCAAAGCAATCCTGAGAAGGAGGAATAAAACAGGGGAATTACGCTCCCTGACTTCAAAATCTACTACAATGCCACAGTAATCAAGATTATTTGGTACTGGCACAAAAACAGACCCACAGACCAGTGGAACAGAATAGAAAATCCAATCATTAACCCAGACATATACAGCCAATTAGTATATGATAAACGACCTTGGATATGCAATCTTGAGATGACAGCCTCTTTAGCAGCTGGTGTTGGAAAAACTGGACAACTACATATAAGAGAATGAAACTGGACTACTGTCTTGCCCCATACACAAAGGTAAACTCAAGGTGGATCAAAGACCTGAATGTAAGTCATGAAACCATAAAACTCTTAAAAAAAAACAGGCAAAAATCTCTTGGACCTAAACATGAGCAACTTCTTCAAGAACATATTCCACAGGCAAGGGAAACAAAAGCAAAGATGAACAAGTGGGACTACATAAAGCTGAAAAGCTTCTGTACAGCAAAGGATATCATCAGTAGAACAAAAAGACATCCTGCAGTATGGGAGAATATATTCATAAAAAACGTATCTTATAAAGGGTTGACATCCAAAATATATAAAGAACTCATGCACCTTAACAAACTGAAAGCAAACAATCCAATTAAGAAATGGGCAGAGGATATGAATAGACACTTCTCTAAAGAAGAAATTCAGATGGCCAACAGGCACATGAAAAGATGATTCACATCGCTAATCATCAGAGAAATGCAGATTAAAAGCACAATGAGATATCACCTCACACCAGTGAGGATGGCCAACATCCAAAACACAAACAACAACAAATGTTGGCGAGGATGTGGAGAAAAGGGAACCCTCCTACACTGCTGGTGGGACTGCAAATTAGTTCAACCATTGTGGAAAGAAGTATGGAGGTTCCTCAAAAACTCAAAATAGAAATACCATTTGACCCAGGAATTCCACAACTAGGAATTTACCCTAAGAATGCAGCAGCCTAATTTGAAAAAGACAGATGCACCCATATGTTTATTGCAGCACTATTTAAAATAGCCAAGAAGTGTAAGCAACGTAATTGTCCATCCGTAGATGAATGGATAAAAAGATATGCTACATATATACAATGGAATATTATTCAGCCAAAGAAGAAAAGAAATCCTACCATTTGCAGCAACATGGATGGAGCTAGAGGGTATTATGCTCAGTGAAATAAGCCACGCCGAAAAATACAAGTATCAAATGATTTCACTCATATGTGGAGTATGACAACAAAGAAAAAAACTGAATGAACAAACAGCTGCAGACTCACAGAATCCACGAATAGACTAATAGTTACGAAAGGTAAAGGGACTGGGGAAAATGGGTGGGAATGGAGGGATAAGAGGGAAAAAGAGGCATTACGATTAGCAGATGTAATGATGGGGGGGCACGGGGAGGGCAGTACCACTCAGAGAAGACAAGTAGTGATTCTATAGCATCTCACAATGCTGAAGGACTGTGACTGTAATGGGGTTGGTGGGGGGATCTTATGAAGCCGTAGTTTAATAACCATAATATTGCACATGTAAATGTAGATTAATGATAATAAAATAAATTATAATAAAAGAAATGAGTCTGTGTAAAACGTGCTTATTTGGAAAGATAGGAATTGGGTACAGTTGTTTTCTTCATATTTTTTGCTTTTTTTTTGAAAGGATTATATGAAAAAGACAGATCAAGGTGGAGTTGTAGAGATAATAATCCCTACAGCAGTTTTGGTTGTCAAGATTCAAGAAGAAAGCCCAGTTACTTCAGTGATCATGCAAGTGTTTCAAGGGGAAGGTAACTTACTGTGTTATTTTGTTGATCTTTAGTAATCCTTAACGGACCATTCTTCTCTTGCAAATTTTAAGCAGATATTGGTTTACCATTGTTAGCTGAAAAATCTTTATTCATTTAATATGTTAAGTTATATGCACTAGAAGAAATATGCTATTTGATATAACCTGTTATTTTTATTAAATCATTTATGGCTTTTTGGTTTCAACAATTTTTATGATTGCAGAATTTTCATAAATTGATCTTACGAATTTAGTATCTTGTTGCTCCTGTATTAATTTAAAAAAAATCTAAGATTCCTTTGCTTTCTTATCTTACATTTTTCGGTTATCAGTTTCAAAATGAAGATGCAAAGTTTATCTAGATATATGTATTGTAGAACTTAATTCTTAGCATGTGAGACTGTTCTAAGCTGCATTATTTTATAAAAATGAAAGAACAGTGCTGATTTTCTAAAGTTGAAAATGTATCAATTACATATATAATCACTGGTTAATTAGAGGGCCTTATTTATTTCACAAATGAGATGTTAACATTGAGTTTTGTCATCTGAAAACATCCTTGTGACCAAAAAGATTTCAACTAATATGTATTTCTAGAGCGATAGCATGGTTTTGGCTAAATGACATATTTTGGCGAATTGCTTTCTCTCGTTAGGTTTGATGATTGTGGACGAAGTGGCTATGATGTTACTGGCAGTCGTGTCAGGACTGGCTTTAGCAAATTGGAACACTGTGGACACAGTCGTTGGTGAGAAAGATGAGATGAAGATGATTGGTCAAAACCACTTCCACCAAGTGAACACTTGGAGCAGTAAGTTTATGAAAGATGTTGATTGCTATGACAGTTTACCAACTAGTATAGTATGCATCATAATAATTTGATTTCAGGGAACTCTTTTCTGAAGGAAACACTGGATTAATTTTGAGAAGTATGATGATATACGATTAGAAGTAACTGGAAATATCGGTCCTCCACATATTGAAAGTGTAAATTATTTTGTTTTACTTTCTTAAACATTTCTTTATTAATGTTACTACTGAAAACTTCACTGGATTATGAAAAAAGAGAGACATATTTTTTAATGTTACCATTACCAATAATCCTGAAATTAAAAAATGTGTCAGCAAAGTACCAAATCTATTTGTACATTAGTCCACTTTCATAAAATATAAGATGACAATTTTACCTGAAATGAAAGCAGCTATAAACTAGTCATGAATAGGTAGCATTTATTTGGCTTCTCCAACTTTTGTATTATAAAACAAATTATAATGGATAATGTATTTCTCGTTTCCTGTGTATGTGATCTGGTTAAATTTCTTTGCATTTCAGTGATATTGAGATGGGAGAAATTATCACGGGGAACATTGAGGATACTCTTTACATTTGTCCAACTCCAGTGCAAAAGCATGCCTTTCACATTATTAAAGGAAAAAGAGACTTGATGGCCTCTGCCAAACAGGTAAGTTCACTTGATGAAGATTAAAATTTAGTATAGTACTTGGACTAACCCTAAAAGTAGTGCATTCTCTAAGGAGCCCTGTGTCCTGTGTTTATTAGCATGATTTTTAGCTAGGTAAAGGTTAGCTGGTGATGTCTCTTTTTACCTTGTCTTTGGATCCTTTTAATGAAATTAGTGTGTCTCATTGAGGTATGTTGGGGAAGTCTGTAACAAATTGTCAGTTTGATACTGCTGCATCAGAATCAGGGAACAGCTTGTGAACCATAAAAATATGGTTGGGGAAAAGGAAAAGAGTATTTTGGCAATTGGAGAATGGTGGAAAGCAGGGGGAGTAATTTATCCTTATGTTTGAATTTAGAATGGGTTAAAGACGGCAGAAAAGTATTAAAACATCTACTCGGATGATTAGAAAATTTGAGTATTTTGAATTTAAAGAAAGTTGATGTAAGTTCTTTGAAATAATCATTATTACATATGTTTTATACTAGTTGTAGTAAGTTTTATAACAGTTAATACATATTTCACAAAATGCTTCAGGTGTCCAATTGGTGGAGTGCTTCTTCATCTGATTTGTCACACTGATTGTGTTCACATTTGGCTAACACAAACATACCACCATGATAGACTATCTTTTATACCTAACTGTGGCCTTTAGGTTAACTCCACTGTTGGCTTTTTCAATGAATTTCTTGAAACAACTATAATTTTCTGATGGCAGAGACATACTGGCCGGCAGAGCCCTTTTTTAGACTCTTCAGAATTGCTGACTCTGGCTTCACATTGTGGAATATTGCATTATATAAAATGTTCACAGAAGTTCCTTGGCTGGCTTTGTAAATACACCATATTTTCCAGAAAATTAGGCATAGAGTAAAAATTTCTTACACAAGAAGGGTGTTAGGTATACTTCATAAAATGTGTTTCTTACAGGGTCTGGAACAACAGCAGCATTTCTCTTGCACATCTTAAGTCAGATTTATACAGATGGTCCAGGCGAGGCTTTGAAGGCTGTGAAGGTAAAGAAATCCTTATAAGTTTTTTCACTGAAGGAATTTGGAAAATATTTGTTTGGAGCTTTTTTTCCATGTGGTGCCAAAGGTACTTTATTTTCATTGCTTTGATTTTGTTTTCAGTCTGATTTTCCAACAAAAAGCCAGTTTTGCCTGTAATTCTTTTTTTTTTGGTACCCTTAATCTGAAATTATATGTGCAATATTATGGTTATTAAACTACTCCGTTCATCAGGTCCCCCATCACCAATCTTATTACAGCCACTGTCCCTCAGCGTAGTGAGATGCTATAGAATCAGTATGTGTCTTCTCTGAGCTGTACAGCCCTCCCCATGCCCCCAAACATTATATCTGCTAGTTTTAATGCCATTTTTCCCCCTTGTTCCTCCCTTTCCACCCATCCTTCTCAGTTCCTTCCCTTTAGGTAACTATTAGTCTGATCTTGCGTTCTGTGAGTATGCTGCTGTTTTGTTCTTTCAGTTTTTTTCTTTGTTCTTATACTCCACTTATGAGTAAAATCATTTGATACTTGTCTTTTTCCACTTGGCTTATTTCACTGAGCATAATAGGCTCTAGCTCCATCCATGTTGCTGCAAATGCTACGATTTGTTTTCTTCTTATGGCTGAATAGTATTCCATTGTGTATATGTACCACATTTTCTTTATCCATTCATCTACTAACGGACACTTAGGTTCCTTCCATTTCTTGGGTATTGTAAATAGTGTTGTGATTAACATTGTAGTGCATCTGTCTTTTTGAAACTGTGCTGCTGCATTCTTAGGGTAAATTCCTAGGAGTTGGATTCCTGGGTGAAATGGTATTTCTATTTTGAGTTTTTTGAGGAACCTCCATACTGGTTTCCACAATGGTTGAACTAATTTGCATTCCCACGAGCAGTGTAGGAGGGTTCCCTTTTCTCCACATTCCCGCCAACATTTGTCGTTGTTTGTGTTTTGGATGTTGGCCATCCTTTCAGTGTGAGGTGATATCTCATTGTGGTTTTAATTTACGTTTTTCTCATGATTGTTGCCTGTAATTCTTAAGTTACAAAAGGAATTTTGCTGTCAATAATTTTTTAAAGAATAAACAAATTTTAGGTATCTGAAGTTTAATTTAGAAATTTTATTACTTCTTAGGAAAATGGAAGGTATGTATGCTGTAAACAAGACCTAATTTCCTTGGTTTTAGCTCCTCCAAGGGAATTGGCTGTACAGATCTATGAGGAAGCCAGAAAACTATATATGCGTTTTACTTATTTTTGCTGTTTTTAACTAGTGATAATATTTCTGATTTTCCAATGAATCCTTTGCTTCCAGTTTTCATACCAGTCTAGAATTTCGTCCTTGTGTGGTTTATGGTGGTACTGATATTCGTCAGCATATTCGAGATTTAGAACGTGTGTGTCACTTTTTAGTTGCCACTCCAGGGCGTCCAGTGGATATGATGGAAAGAAAAAAAATTAGATTCGACTTCTGAAGTAAGTTAATTTTTTTATCTGAGATGTTTATTTTAATGTTAGTGGTTGTTTTGTATTATTTCATTAGTATTAAGATTTTTTAAAAAATCAATGGTTTTAACTTTCTACCTAGTCTTTGAAAAATACAGTTAATCTGTATGGTTCATTGGGACAGAGTCAAATAATAGTCTCTTTGGCTTGTGTGAGTTAAGTGTGTTTCATGTGTTAATTTGTGATGTAAGAATGTTTGATAAATGCATTAAGCTTAATTAAAGACAACTATACTCATCTGCATGTTTCTCGTCAGATCCTAAACTGAGTGTTTTTCTTAACAGATACTTACTATTTGATGAACCTTATAGTATGCTGGATATGGGATTTGAACCTCAGATATATCGTACAGTTGAACAAGACAGTATGCCTCCAAAGGGTATTTGCCACACCATGATGTTCAGTGCTACTTTTCCTAACGAAATGCAGGTATTGTTTTTTAGAAAAAAATGCATCTTCCTTTTCTAGACCATTTTTTTTAGTCAGTACTTGAGTATCTTCAGACAGTTAAAAAGCTGGTGTAAAGATGTTTCAGGGTTTTATTTTTACATTTCTTCAGATGTTTGCTCCTGATTTCTTGGATGAACATATCTTCATGGCTGTAGGTAGACTTATCTCTATCTCTGAAAACATCGCACAGAAAGTAGTTTGGGTGGAAGAGTCAGACAAACGGTCATTTTTGTTTGACCTCTTATGGGCAGCAGGTAATGTGAATTGTAAGTGTGGTGTCAGGTGTAAGAAAAAACAATTTTGCTTGTCTTAGCCTCTACATTGTCTTTCACTTACTGTTTTAAGAGTTAAAGTTTTAATTAAATCCAAGTGCATATTTACCTGGTGCAAAAAACCATCCTGTTAATATTTAGATAAGGTAATCAAGCCTGGCTGTTATTAGTAAACAAAATCTTACATGTAATTTTGCAGGGAAGAATTCACTGACATTAGGGTTTGTGGAGACAAAAAGGGTGCCGATTCTCTCGAGGATTTCTTATACCATGAAGGATATGCTTGTACCAGAATTCACAGAGATTTCTTATACCATGAAGGATATGCTTGTACCAGATCACAGAAGGACAGAGAGGAGACGCTTCACCAGTTCTGCTCAGGAAAAAGCACAATTCAAGTGGCTACAGCTGTGTGTACATTTTTATTTTGGGGTTAAACATGTTTGACTTTTGCTTTCCTTTAACAAAGTTGTTTTTCAGGTGGCAGCAAGAGGGTTAGACATTTCAAACGTGAAACATGTAATCAATTTTGATTTGCCAAGTGATATTGAAGAGTATGTACATTGGATTGGTCGTGCAGGACGTGTAGGAAACTTTGGTAAAGTATTTTAGTTTGACACAGAATCTTAAATACTAGACCCTTTATTTTTAAGGGAAGGTGGACATCAGGTGTCAGATAACAGTTATATTCCAGTTTAACTTGAGTTATAATGTCATACTTTTGGGTTACAGTTATTCTGTATATAAAAGTTAAAACATTGAGCAACTTCACGGAAATCCTGGCAATATATACATTTTTGGACTCCTGTAGGCCTTGCCACCTCATTCTTTAATGAAAGGAATAACAATATCACTAAGGATTTGTTGGATCTTCTTGTTGAAGCTTAAAAAGAAGTGCCATCTTGGTTGGAAAACATGGCTTATGAACACCAGTATAAGGGTAGCTGTCATGGATGTTCTAAGAGGTACGGATTGTTTCCAGCATTCTGACATGCTTTTTGGAGGTTAAGTAAAATAAAATTCTGTGCACAATTTGCATACTTTGATGACGGATGCCCTTAGAAAGGCTGATGTGAATTTTAAAATGTTAGTGCTAACTGATGAGGACTTTGGGAGCTCTGAAGAATTAAAAACATAGTAAATTAGGTTGAAAAATCAGAAATAGTGTGTATATGGACAGGAATTATCATTTATTGAATTTCGTATTCATATAAATGAATATTTTTCCTTGTGAGAGTAGATTTAGTGGAGAATTTGGTGCCAGACACTACCTACAAAGTAGTGTTACCACAAGTTCTTGTTTTAGCAGTAGGCATGCAACCAGCAGCCGCAGGGGTGGAGGTGGTCACCTCAGAAGATTTAGTGGAGGTAATGTAAATTTTTCGTTTAATATTTGGCATAACCTTCTGTTATTCAAAGCATAAATTAGTGGAGAAAATTAGTTTCTAAATAACACAAATCCAAACCTGTAGCTATCTTTTACAATGTTTATATTAAAGTGCTTGAGAGAAAAGGTTACTTGAAGTAGCTGGCTCAATTTTTTTCTTTTTATCATCTCTTGACATGTGGTTATGGAGGCTTTTAGCACAGTGATGGATATGGAGGAAATTACAGCTCCCAGGGTGTCGACTGGTGGGGCAATTGAATCTGCTCTACGACAAAGTTATCCTTTTAAACAACCTCCTATGGAAACCCCGTGTAACTTGGACAGACTATACTGTGTATCTTTAGGAACTGCAGTACATTACCAACTGTGAATCTCCTGAAAATTGAAGAGACCTCAAAATCATAAGAAGAAAACAGCAGTCAACAGTCTATTAATATTAAGTTGATTAAAAGATTTAGTTGATGTAGTTTGTATTAACCTCCCTTCCTGCTTATTCCCATCCCAAAGTACATTTATAATTTTGTGATTGAGGATCATTTGTTTGTTAATTGTGACTTAACTGTTTTGATGTCCTGTTTGCCACTAATGCTCAAGACATCAATCATTAAAACAAAATTACAGAATTTGGGCTAAAATCAAACCTTGGCACACAGATGTAATGCAACTTAACAGGAATCAGCAATTCACTATAAGTATAAGGGAATGTTGAGACATTTTCATATTGGAAGTCTAGGAAGAAGAACATCTTAATGCTGAATTAGTTCAAAATATGGCAGTGTACAAAGTGATTTGCTCCCTGTATCCTGGATTGTCATTTAGAACCTTTAGTCTAAGCCATTCCAGCTATGTTGAGGTGGCATGTGCAGATAAATCCATTTAATTTTCAAAGCATTCTTCAAAATTTTTGCAAGAAAATAAAACAGTTCCTCTTTTAACTTTTAGGGTATAGCTAGGCAAATGTGGGCATAGTGTTAGGAAAAGTTAAGAGGTTTGATAACAAGTGCTTGAGGGGGGATTTCATCTTAATTAGATGTTTTTGAGGCTGGCGATACATGGAATTTAAATAGTAGATGACTGACCCATGACAATGGCCAGTCTTCTTTATGGGTTAGAATTTATTCTTTAACACATACTAGAGTTGATTTTTTTTGGTCAAGAGTATATAAGCAGGATTATACAGCAGACTTTATTTAATACAGGTTCACATTAGTCTGTTAAAACTGCATTGAAATGTTAAAGTGGCTTACATTTGTAGAGTTTGTAAATTAGAGTAATAAAACTGAATTCCCTGAGATCACAGAGGTTGGAAATATGTACTACACGGCACTGGGTGTCATTTATAGTGCAGGTGTATTCTCTATTAGTTGCATAGGTTTCATTTTGATTTATAGCCTCTTTGCTAAATTTGGCCTAAGATGATTGTCCACCACTACAAATGCCTCTGCCAATTTGAATTCTCTGCTAATTCTGTGGCTGGAATGTGGTATTCTTTAGCAGTTAATTTTTATGATGGCATAATAAAGCAAAAACGTAAAGTGCATTAGATTTCAAGCACATTGTGCTTGGAAAATTTATAGTTATTTGTTAATGGTGCTATTATAGTTATTATAGAGGTTTAGACTTGTACATTTTCCTCATAATTTTCTACAAAGTTCTTACTGTAAATTCAGAGAATTTTTATATGTGTCTTGTGAGTTTCTTCCAAAATTCCAAATCTTACTTTGTCTCTTGGATATGGTTGAAGGCAACTTGTTAACTATATATTCTAAAATTTTAGTTGGGACCACAGAATGGTAATTGAAAAGAAAACTATTCGCACACAATAGATTTTAGGTACTTTTTGCTGCTAGTTTGTGTGTAATATTTATTGAACATTTTAACACATAATATATTTTTGTAAGCCAAAATGTGTTTCTTTGAAAGTTTAGAGAAACGTGACCAAAAGACAATATGAAAAAACACTGGCACTTAAATGTTGAACGTCATTGTACGTTTAACGTGTTTCAGGTATTGTGAGGTTTTAATGTTAAATTCTATTAAACATGAGTGAGATTAATCAGACCCAACATTGGCTGTGTAAATAGCCAGTGATTTCATGACAATATTTAAGGAAAAATAGGCAACTTGGAATTAATATATGCCAAGGGTTTTATATTCTTGTCTTAAAATATGAAACATTTTTGAACACCTATGTGAAGTATCCACATTATCAAATGGTTCTGTTAGTTTTGTTAAGGTATATGTTTGGTTTGGTTTTTAGTGACTACCACATTTGCAATCCTCAAACATGGTTATCTTTGGTTGTCCCATAATAAGTGAATTTATCATTGTTATATCTGCCAGGAATATTTCACTTTTAACAAATGTGAGATTCTTAGCAAACAAAAAATGTTCTTAATAAAACATTTAAACTTCCTAATGAAGACATTAAACCTCAAGTCACTTTTAATTTTAATTGTATTCGTTTTAGGTACTAGCACTACATGCGCTGTGTTTATTCCGGTTTTATTAAAAAGAAAAGTTTAACTCCGCTTTTTTGTCAATTGTGACTTAATGAGGTAGAAATGAAATTGTACCTTAAATGTGAAGAATTGAAAGTCAGATTTCTTGGTATTATAAAGTTACTTGTGAAATAGTACTTCCTCATGAAGCCAAAAGTATTTCTCTCCCTTAATATTTGGGTAAATGATGGTGGTGTAGGTTGGAATATACAGAAGCAGGATTTTCATTTTAACTCTCAGAAACCTGAAAAGCCCATATATGTAATATGTATTTCATTGATATAGTTAAGGATCAAGAATTAGATGGACCCTGTTTAGGGACAGCAGAAATGACATAGGTACCCAGTCTCTAACTTCAGTTGTTTCTGTTCTATGATAATCCATTAGAACACAGTAATGCAGGCAGCCACTAACAATTAACAGAGTAAGAGCCAAACCAGCTCAATATAAATCATAATGGGCTACAAATCTCTTTTTAAGGTAGTGAACCTCAGTGTTCTTTTTGTCCTCTAGGAACTAACATCCCATCAGTAGAATGTAAGCAACATATTGACTAATGACAGTTTAAGATTGGTTTTTGTTAGTATATTCTGTAAGTGAAACCAATTTAAATTCTTCCATGTTAATTCTGTGCGATAAAAATTTGTAGCTTCACGTCTTCGTTTTTTAGTTAGTGGAATTCTGTTGTGTGTTGAACACCCGGTTTTCTTGTCACTTTGTTAGTCATTATGTTTTCCCTTCATTTTCAGTTTGTTTGTCTTTGGTTCCGAAATGAGTCTCTTGTAGGCAGCATATAGATGGGCCTTTTTTATCCATTCAGGCACCCTGTATCTTTTGATTGGTGCATTCAGTCTATTTACATTTAAGGTGATGATATGTACTTACTGCCATTTTATTTTCTGGGTGATTTTATATCTCTAGTACTCTTTCCTTTCTTATTCTGTTCTTACTTGATGGGTTTCTTAGTGTTGTAATTAGATCTTTCTCTTTCGGGTATCTGTTATAGGTGTTAGTTTTGTGGTTACTAAAGGTTCAAGGATACCTTTTTTACTATGTTAGCAGTCTACCTTAAATTGGGGATGACTCTTTTTCAAACACAGTATGTATTTTATCTTCTTTCCTCCTCCACACTTTATGTATTAGATGCCATAATCTACTTTTTTTTTGCAGTTCATTTTGCTTCTGAGTTTTAATTTAATGCTTGCTTGGTAATTCGTTGGTCTACCACCTTTACCATGGGTTTATCTTCACTGGTCATTCAGTCCTTTTTCTGGTATTTTGTCATAAAATTTTGTTTAGAACATATTCACCTGCCTCCTCATTTTGCCAGGCTGTCTGTGTTTGTTCCTGTGGAGTAAAAGTAAAAGGTTTATGAATGAGGCACCCTCTAGTGCCCAGAAGCTCAAGACACTTGAACTTTCAAGTGCAGGAATCCCAGTAACTGGTGTGCAGTGGTTGGTACGTCGCGTTTCTGTATGGCTTGTAGTGGTGTGATTGTGTGAGAAGTTTGCTTCATCTGTGCCTTTGTGATCATCACAGAAGTCTGCTGGAGTGGCTGTGGGTGGGGCTGACCTCCGACTGGCTTGTTGCAATGGCAGGTACTGCAGGATTTCAGAACCTGGATCCCCTGAGGAGGAAGAAACTCCCAGGGCTGGTTCCTACAGGCACCTCCCTAGTTGGGCTGAAACAGCTGAGAAGGTTGGGAGGTCCTCACTGCCAACCTTGCAGCTAACTCTGACACTACTACCGGCCAAAGGGGGTTGTCTGCTGGTTACATACACAGAATATACGGGCTGTGTTGCCAGGGTGGTCGATGGAACATCTGGGGCTCCTAAGTGTTCCTGACTGTTGGGCCTATGGCAAGTTGGAGAGGTGTTTGTCACCTGTCTATCTTCCTCAGCAGAAAGTTTTCTGTAATCCTTGCCCCTTTGGCATATCTTCACTGCTAGAAAGTCTTCTGAAACTATCCACTTTGCTTTTTTGTCAGGTGCTGGTAGATCCTGCCCGTTTTCCACAAGTGGTTGGAATCTAAGCTGCCCAGAGCTTTCTGCATGTTTTTGTTGCCCAGCCCCACTAATCACCAGGGTATCATGTAATGGGCTTGGGCTCTTGGAGCAGATATTCAGTGATTTGGGTTTCTATCCTGTCGCTGCTCCGTTCCTCCCACATGTATGCTGCGGTGTGCGAGGGATTACAACCGACTGGATCTAAGCTTTACCACTTTACCCTTTTCTGTAATGTCATCTTCTTTTCCCCAGATGTAGGTAGTCAGTTCTGCCCTCAAGGTCATTTTCAGTCTGGTTGTGTTTTCATGTTTTCTGTTTTCTTGCGGGGAGTGGGATTCCACCTAGTCTTACTTTTCTGCCATATTTTTCCTTCACTAAAGTTATTACACTTTTAGAGGGTAAAGAAGACACTTCAAATGGGTCTACACATTGGGGCTCGCAGTTGGGGTGGGGGAAGATGGGACTGAACTATGCAGCATGGTAGTGGGAATTAATTTATAGAAGGGGGTCAGTAGATGGTATATTACTGAGAAAAGACAAAGGAGGAGGGTGATTCTGGGTATCTGACATAACTACCAAACATCTTGGAAGTGGCTAGAGTAGGAAGTGAACTCCCATTGTTATGAACTGATCAGATAGCAAGAATGGGATTCTGGCTACATTGATTTAGGATTCTTGGTAAAACTGGACAGGGAACAGAGAAGTATAACACCTTAGGCCTAGTGGGCAAAGAGAAGGGTTTGGTCCAGCATAGAGTTTTGTCAGCTATTATGAATTATGGTGTATGTGTATATTTCTGCTGGGTGCATTCTAAGGTGCAATTGCTGGGTTATATTTCTTTGTTCTTGGTAGAAAATGTTAGCTTCTAAAACGTTGTTATTTTAGACTTCTCCCACAATTGTGTGAGGGATCTAATGTATCATTAGTTTATAATTTTAATATGTTGGATCCTCAAAGGTGTGTATTGAAATATTTTTTAATTTCTGTTTTCTTGCTAATGACATACCCTTTAACCATTTTGCTCAGTTCATGTAGTGAATAACAAATTGATCTCATCAGGGAAGTAATGTTACTTAAAGCTAAAATGAACTGATAACTTGTGATTTGTCTTCCCAGAAAAGATACGGTATGAGAAATTTGATTAGCAAGACATTGATCATTTTTATAAGTTAGGAATATTGGGTTTTAGTAACAAGTCTGTTTCTATAAAATTTTTTCCCATATTAAGAATTAGCAAAATGAAGATGTATAGACAGAACACATATCCTATGGGGATTTAACAGTGAAGCTGATGTAAATGAAAGATAACTTTCTCTGCCAGTGAAAAAATTTCCCAGTGTTCTCATCCCAATCCAGGCCAGTCTTAGTTGCAGTCTCTCCATTGTGGATTGCATTTCTTTCTCAGACCTGATTTAGAATAATAGAATTTTCTTGCCCATTTAAGATTGCAACTGTTAATTTGCTTGATGAGTTGGGATGTGCCATCTGACAGAAAGTATCTCTTTAAAAGGTATTCCTTTTGAGTTAATAAAATGAAAGTATCTGTTAAGAGACTGGAGGAACCTGTCTAGGCAACAGCAATGAACTTAAAACTGATGGTGGTGTGTGATACATGGCATGAAAAATTGCTCTTTTAGAACATTGTTTTTGTTTTGAAAGTGTGTGGACTGAGAAAAAGACCTTGTTGAGTGCTGTCAAAATTGCAGTAAGGGAGTATGTACCTGCAGCAACTAGGAAATGTCCCACCTGCATGGGGAAGGAAGAACTGTTTTTGAGACACAATGGGAATAAGAAGGTGATAATATGACTTCGTTAGGAGAAGAGACAGAAAAAGAATTGTTGACTAGCATTTGTCAGGTGCCAGTAAGTTGGGAGACAAGTTGGGACTAGGGAAACGGCTTTATTTGGAAAGCCAGCTGAATTAGGAGATGGTAGACTGATGTGCTAAAGTACCATCTTAATTCAGGGTTAATTGCAAGGTTCTTTCATGCTGGGGAAGAGGAGGCAGGCCAGGGAGTGACTGGAGGCTGCAGATATGACACCAGTGAGTCTCTTAGGAGTGCTAAGAAATTTCCCTCTCTCTGATATTGCTCTGGTCATTGTGTTCCTAAAACTCTTTGACAGGACAATCATCATTTCACATACATTCTCTTCTCTGGGAGGTGGCATGCTGCAGGCAAGGAACTACTCGAAGTATCTCAAAACAGCAAATTCCTGTTTATCAACAAGCCTGCATGCAGGGATCAGATTCACCCTTTGGCACATAGGTTAAGGCAGCAAAGGACACAAACTGTGGAGGTAGAGATGCAAAGTCTTTTCACCTCAATACAAGACTAGTGCTGGTATACTTTATCCTACACCCATAAAGACCTTCATTACATTTTTTATACTCTCTCCTGGGGTGCTGGTTGCCCTCTATTTTTATGGGCAGTTACTTGTAAAACAACAAATGTTGTTTCTGCCTCAATTATAAAGCTCTTATTAGGAGATGAAAATGGAGCTTTGAAATGAGATGGATTCTGGACAGTACCTCAAGGACCATCTGCAGGATCACTCAAAAATCAACTGAGCATAAGGTGATCCTGTTCTCTAATGATTCCATTGATGTTTGTATGCATAGCTGAAATACAAATGCCTGTTCACCAAGATAAGCATGTTCATAAAAGCATCCTATTTAATAGCTGAAAGTCATATTTATAAAATGAGAATACAGTAAAGAGAATAAATGTTGTGCAGATCAGTCATGACATGTTGAGGCAAAGCAGCTAGGTAAAAAATAGTACTATATAAATCTATTTACCGAAAATGTAAATATAATTACATAAATCAGGATAGTAATCTTGAAGTGACAATTAGAAAAATGTAAGAAGAGGGCTTCAAGGGTAATTTTATGGATGTACTTACATAGATAACTATAGTAATTCACTGAGCATGTACATTTATGGTACATGCTTTTTTCTATTATGTTTAATTAAAATGTTTACTAGCAGTATTCAATGTACTTCTGTAGTCCACTGTTGTTTTTTATCAGGAGTATTTTATTGTACAAATCTTTAAAGTTGCAAAATTTTTTACAAATACATACACTTTTTACATCTATGTTGTTTACAAAAATGTGTCCCCATGATGTATAATTAAGAATACTCAATAGTAGTTACTGATGCATAAATTTAAATTTAGATTGTAAATTTAAGTCTACCAAGAAACCTTCATTCCCATTATTAAACAATTTACCCTTTTAAAATAAAAGCATTGATTTTAAGAGACAAAATATAAAAATATTTGGTTGAAAAAACTTTCATGAGGTTTCTGACAATTATAGATGTATCTTTCTTTATATTCTTAGCTACATCAAAGCATCGTCCTGGAGATTTTTTTTATCCCTCCTTAACCTGGGCTGTTTTGTTTTTTAAATAAAGTATCATTGATAATCTTCTATTGGTGTCAAGTATACAACATAGGGGTTCAACAGTTACCAATATTTTTAGATACTCATCACCATAGTGTGGTTACTGTCAACATAGGAAGAGCTACAGAATCATTGCCTATATTCTCTAACTGTACTATCCCTGTGACCATCTTCTGTTATGAATGAGAATATTTGTAACGCCTTAATCTACTTTAATTCTTCCTCCATTGTACCACGAGTCATTTCTCAGTGTGTGTTGAGTCCACTGCTGTATTCTTCATGCAGTTTTGCTTTGTTTTTATGTTCCACAAATATGTGAAATCAGACTGTATTTGCCTTTCTGTGCCTGGCTTATTTCACTGAGCATATACCCTGTACCTTCATGTATGTTGCGAGCAAATGGTAGGATTTCTTTCTTTTTATGCAAAATCATACTCCATTGTGTTTAATCTACATCTTCTTTATCTATTCATCCAGTGATCAACACTTAGACCACTTCCATTGAAAATAATGCAGCAAAAAGATAGGGCTTGCGGAAATCTTTCCAAATCAGGGATTTTATATTTTTTGGAAAAACTGGAAGTGGGATTACTGGGTTGTATGGTATTTCTATTTTTCTTTTTTGAGGAGCCTCCATACCACTTTCAAAAAGCTGTGCTAATTTACATTTCCACCAACCATTTCTCCACATCCTTGCCAACACTTGGTATTTTTTGTGTCCTTTGGATAGTGGCCATTCTAACTGGTGTGAGGTGATCTTGTGATTTTGATTTGCATGTCCCTGATGATTACAATACGGAACATCTTCATGTAGTTATTTGCCATCTGTATTTCTTTGGAGAAATGTCTGTTAAGTTCGTCCTCCAATATTTACATCAGGTTACTTGTTTTTTGGGTTTTGAAGTTTATGAGTTCTTTGTATATTTTGGATGTTAACCCTTATCAAATGAATCATTTACAAATATATTCTCCCATGGTGTAGGTTCCCTTTTATGTCTACTGATGGTGTTCTTTGCTATATAGAGATTTTTAGTTTGACGTAGTCTCATTTGTTCATTTTTGCTTGTAGTTCCCTTGCCCGAGGTGATGTGTTTAGGAAAAGGTTGTTTGTGCTTATATGAGCATTTTTGCCTCTTTTCTTCTAAGAGTTTTATGGTTTCAAGACTTACATTCAGGTCTTTAGACCATTTCAAGTTTACTTTTGAGTATGGTGTTAGACAATAATTCTCAGTAAGACTCACTTCTCTTGAGTGTAGCTGTCCAGTTTCCCCTTCGTATGTTCACATATGCATGGATTATTGTCTGGGCTCCATTCTGTTGCATTGATCTGTCGGTCTGTCTGTTCTTGTGCAGTTACCACATTGTTTTGATTACATATTTTATTGTGTGGCTTGAACTCAGGGATCATAATTCCCCCATCTTTGTTCTTTCTCGAGATGGCTTTGGCTGTTTGAGCCCTTTTGTGGTTCCATATGCATTTTGGAAAGTTTAGCTCTAGTTCATTGGAAAATCATCGGTATTTTCATAGGGATTACATGGAATTTGTAAATTGCTTTGGACAGGATGGCCGTTTTAACAGTAGTAATTGTTATTATCCATGATGACAGGATAGATTTCCATTTTTGTGTCTTCTTTAATCTCTCTCAACAGTATCTTATACTTTGCATAGTACAGATCTTTCACAACTCTGCCTTGGTTTAATCTTATGTATTCTTTTTGATGCAATTGTAAATGGCGTCGTTGTACTGATTTCTCTTTATGCTGTTTCATTGTTAGTACCTTGGAACACAACATCTGTAATTTTGCTATACTAAGAACTCGGGGAAGCATATTACCATTATCAGTTTATCACAAAGGATGCATCTCATGAGCAGTCAAAGAGAAAGAGATGCACAAGGCAAGGTAAGATGGCAGACTGCTTGCATGTCCACAAAGCATTCACTAACTCAAAAGTTTCTGAATAATTTGTATGGCAATTTCCAGTCCTATATTTCTCAGATGTCAAGGGGTTGGGGTTGAAAGTACCATCAGTATTTTGTGATAAATCACTGTTACAAAATTCCGAGTTTTGGGAACTCTTTGCAATTTTTAGAGTGTTTATAAGTTGAGAGTTTTTTAAAGAAGATAATTTAATACTTTAGCAATATATATCAAGTTATAAATGAACAAACTAAAGAATTCTTAAGGAATTAATGCTATTGAGTAAGCTTATGAAACATATAAAATAATATTCATTGTTTCATTGTTTACAATAGCAGATACTGGGAACCATCTGGTGGTAAAATGATAGGAATTGGTTAACTATTGCATGTCTTATCTGTGTAAACAAAGTCATTAAAAAGATTTAGGTAGAACTAATCATAACTTGGGAACAGAAATCTTAAAAAGGTATGCTGCCTTTAAAGTGGTGTAAGGGCAAGAACTTCATCTTTATTGTATCTCTATCCCAGTACCTGACACCAACTAGGTGTATGATAAATGTATTTTCACTGACTGTACAAATGACCCATATATGGATGATAAGAGATCAGTGTTATATCATGTCACAGATTTGAAGTTCCTGAGCACTAGCTCATTCTGTAAGTCTTCTGTAAAGTCCACTACTAACGTGTTTCTGAAACTCAGAATGCCATGCTGCCCACCTAGAGCTCTGGCATTGTTGCCTGTTCTGAAGTCTTTTCAGTATTCATCTATCTCTATCTATACACTGAAGATGGAGATGGATGGAACTGAGAAGTGGAGAGGGCTGTCTGGGGAGAAAGTATGTCCGAACTGCTTTTTGTGGAAGGGGATAGCGTTTGGGATATGAGGAGGTCATAAAGGGAAGCATTCGTAAAAGCTGGGAAAAGAAAAACAGAGCATGTAGGTATTACAGAGATAATTTTGGTTTGCAATCTGTTGGTGTTAGTAACTTTTTTCCTTAACCCTCATCCCAGTATACCCTGGAAAAAGCCAAATAAGTGCTTTTCAGTCTCTTTTATACCTTGTTATAGACAAATGACCCTCACAGTGAAGCCCAACGAAAAGTTTACTTGGAGGACTCTGGAAAACAGATTTATTACAGCCTTGTAATATCTGAACAGAGAAGTAGCTAAATTGTGCCTAGACAATCACCAAAAAGGGGCTTATGAAACTATTCTGATGCCAAGTGTGGGCAAAATTATCTAGAGGACAGCTGGCATTGGGTGGCTGAATATCATGTTGTCTCCTGAGATGTGACTACAGAATGCAGTACTTGGCCCTTTATCTCCACTTCCCAAAATTTTGCTGCTGTCTAGCTAAAGAACATATTTGTGGCAGAGCTCAGCTTTTGGTAGTGGTATCTGAAAGCTAAAATGGATTAGGAGAGAAAACGTGATTACATAATCTGACCCTGCCATAGCTTTACAGGAGGATTTCATTCTGGGGTCCACATATTTTTCTCACTTCTCCATTAACTTTCTCAGTTTTAAACTGCAATCTATTTAAAATCTACATCAAAACAGCAACTGAGTTTTAATATCTCTTGTAGTCTTTAGTAGCCTATAGGAATAGTCTGAAGACAGGCACTTTAAAGATTGGAACAGGATATACTCCTCTGGGAGGGAGAATGTGTTTTTCCCCTACCTCTGCACTTTTGGAATCCTGAAAGGGTGTACCTTCTTTCTCAATTATTTTGAGTTTTCTCTCCACAATCTCTTTTTCATGCAGTCTAAAGAACTGGTGACTATGATTATTATTTTTTGTGGGGTATCATTCATGTACAATCACTTGAGCAACATTATGGTTACTAGAACCCCTATTATCAAGTCCCCCCCACATACCCTATTACTGTCACTGTCAATCAGCATAGTAAGATGCTGTAGAGTCATTACTTGTCTTCTCTGTAAATACTGTCTTTTCTCTGTCCCCCTCTGCCATATTATGTGTGCTAATCGTAATGCCCACTTTCCCCCCTTATCCCTCCCTTATATTGCATTCTGGCTTGGAGGCACCAGTGTGACTGACAAGGTTGGCTCATTTGATTGAGAGATCCATCTGTATATCCAGCCCTCTCTGAGCACGTCCTTTCCCATGATGATGTGTGTTTTGGGCAGATCTTAGTTCTGTGTGACTGTTCTCAAGTTATCTCCCTGGGAAGTGCTTGTTGTCTTCTATTGGGACTCCCCTAACTGGGAAATTTGGACAGTTTTTCCCTTGTACTTTTCCTCCCCTTCCATGGCTGTTCATGTATACCTTTCTACCTAACATTTTCCTCTCAAGCAGCTGGGGACCTGCTCCTTTGGGCACTGGGGCAATGACTGCTGCAGCTCCTTGTTGCTGATGGATGGGCAATGCACACAGACTGGGTCCCAGTGCTTGCTGTCTGTCAGTCGGGGCTGGCTGGTTAATTACATGGGGTGCAGGACTTGGGACATCAGGCATAGAAGAATTTTCTTGTCAAGTGGCTTCACACAGATTTAGAGTAAGGATGTCTGAACTCACTGACAGCCATATTGGATCACCATTTGTAGATGTACAGCCTGAAGACAGGAAGAGAGAAATTGAATAAAGAGGTTAAGTAAGGGGACTCTAGTAGCAAGGGGAAAAATGCCAAGTTTAGAACATGGGACAATAGCTATGATTTTCAGCTTAGGGCTACTATGCCCAAAGTTTGAATCTTACCTGCAAAGTCTGGGATCCCACAGATGTCTTTTCATAATTGGCCTGAATGATTGATGTAGAAACAGCATTCTTCCCTTGGATACAGGCAGGTTCCCCCCTCTCTCACAGTGAGGATCTAATGCTCTGCGGTTTGCAGAGCCACCTCAGCAGGTGAATGTAGCTGGCTCTGAAGACTTGTCCACGCAGCCACTGTTCACCAGAGATTCTCAGCTGTTTCCTGAGATAATTGGAATTGAATCCCTAGGGAGGAGCAGGAGCCTCCAGTGGTAGCTACTGCAGTTATCGGGAGAGTGTGAGCCCCACTGCTAGTGGGTGAAGAGGTCCCACCTGTTTAGTCAATTTTGATTGCTGATAAACAGGATGAGGCAAGGATGATTGGCCACAGCCAAAGGTATTTGTTACATAAAACACGAAGTGCATTGTCCAGTCCATCCAGGAGGGAGCTTAAGAAGGGCATTGTGTCCATACATTAAGTCCCAAGACAGGGCAAGCACTTGAGGTGAGGAGTCTGGAGAAGGAAGTCAGGACAGAGAAGGTGGCCCCAGTATCTTAAGCAGGAAGTTACCATCCTACCTGCTACATCCATCAGTGGTGCCGTTGGCTCCATTCCAGTGATGGTGATATCCTCTGATGGGGCCAACCAGAGAGGGCTGCATCAGTCCTGGTTGAGCAGATGCCAGCCTCGGGCCACCTCAGACCTCCAGTCCCTTCAGTTGGTGGGACAGAATGAAGGCCTGGGCCCTGCCTTTCCCCATTTTTGGCAGGCAGTGACAGGCGGCCTCTCCCTCTGGGGACATTCTTTGACCCAATGTCCTGCCGGCAGCAGATCTAACCCCTGTGGAGCCACCCTGTGTGTGGTTGAGGTACCAGGAGGCTGCCCTTGGCCTCGTAATGCCACAATCATCTGGGCATGCCTAGCGTCTCTTTTCTTTCCTCCTCCTGGTGCCTCACCTGCTTCTTACTCTCCTTCTTCTGAGACCTGGCCTCCAAGACATGCTGTCTGTAGTAATACACTGAGGTTGCTGTGGTAATTCTGTCATCTCTGTGGCCTCTGATTCCTGAACAACCTTTTTTTGTTCCTCTTAATGTCTGATGCTGACTGGATCAGAAATCTGGTTTTCAGTATGACCCTGCCTTCTGAGTCCCTGTCCATATGGACATGTTGCATGACTGCCTCTTCCAGCCTTTCTAGAAACACAGTTTGCATTCTCAGTAGTCTCTTTCTTGGGTTATGGCAGACACTTTCACAAAACTGATGACCATCTGTGTGTCAGCCTTAAGCCCAGCCTTTATGCAGAACAAAAAGTGGTCCTCAAACCAGCATTGGTCAGACTTATTATAGTCCCACTTGGGATCCATGGAGGGGGTAGTTGTGTCTCCTATGATAATTAGGATCTGTCAGGCGTAGGCTGTTTGAAGTTTTTATGCCTCTTAAGACACTCTCTGGTTCTGCGTCTACAAGAGTCTGAGTTAGGATATGACCCTTATATGTTTCCAGGTCAGATCATGGGAAACTGTTAAATGATGAAAACTCTATATCACCATCAGTATTATCAGTGCAGCTTCCCATGTCTATTATAAATAGTTTAAATTCCGTGGGAGAGAAGTGCTTCTGCACAAGCTGTGGGATAAATTCCCCAGCTGCCTGCACAAGGGGCAGAAGCTCTGTAAAGGTAATTATTGCTGTCCCATAGCCGGGCTGCTGTCTGGATTGCAGATATTCAGGGGCATCAGGGAAACCTGGAGTAGGGGAAGACTTGGGAGTAGCAGGGTGTTTGGAGGCTGAACACCCCAGAGGGTTGCAATCTGGTGGAAAGAGCTCAGGGTATGGAGGCAGAGTAGTATAGAGTAGAAGTCTCTCTGAGGGCGTTTCTCTCTAGAAGGCTTAGGTTTACGTTCTGGGGTGTCTCAGGGGAGATGTTAGAGGAGTAGAACCAGCGTTCTTAGTTTGCACTGGGGCCAGGGTGCTGTGCAAAAGAATTTGAGCCTTGATCTACTCAGGGTCTGGGAATCAAAGCATTCAAGTGTCGGAGGATGCAACACAAGGATCTTTCATAGAGAATGCAGTATTGGTTATTCTTCTGGAATGGATGGGAAAGTCTAGTGAGTGAAAGAGCACAATATCTTGAGGTCATACTTGATGGCCTAGCATACATGTAGCACCAAACAGTGCTCCAGACAGGCATTCCCATAGAACACAGTCATGACAGCTAGTGAAACGGTACCTTTTCTCTGCCGTTGGTCCCCATGTAACTAGATTCAACTTGAGTGGGGGATCCCTAACATTCAGATAGGGCAAGGTTGTGATCAAAAGTGGCGAGTCCAAGCAGTGCCTCTTGGATATACAGGGTGCAAGGACAGCAGCCAATAGAATAATCTGGCATATGCTACTCTTTGCAGTCTGCTGCCTGGACAGCATCTTCAAGAGTAACACTCCTGGCTTCAGGATTGCCTAGTGACTTCACACATTAAGCAGTGGCATTACATTGAGTAGGTGGTTATATGTGATTGTTGCTTGTTTGCCCTTATCGGAAGGGTCATGGGTGGGGCAATTCCAGCCACATGGAAAAGAAATGGGAGATTAGGATACTAAGGGAGCATTCCTCAAGGAAATTTTGGTCTGTATATATGCTGGCTCTCTATTGATTAAAGCTTTGGCATGCCTAGAGGTGCCAGGGTAAAGAGTAGGGAACACACGTGGGCAGCTCTGAGGTGAACCCTAAGAGTCAGCAAAAGGGATAAATAACAAGAGGTTTCCAGCCAGGCAAACCTCCTGGGGATCTGAGGGCCTTGTCAGCGGCCACTTGAAAGAGGCCTGAGTCAAGATAAAGACCCATAGAGACCACCAAATTAGGAAAGATCACCTCTAGTCACCTTACAGGCCAAGGTAAGCCATCCATGAGAAGAAAATGCTCCTGTGATGAAGAAGAGGTTTTGGCCCTAGGCTATGATGCTCGTTAAATTGCCTGCCAGTTAGGAGAGTGGTTGACTTCACAATGAGAGGTCTGGGTTAAGTTGGACCTGCAGATCCCATGGAGAGCAGAGGAGAAAATTGGGCAGACACAACAATAGAAAGAATTCTGGGTATAGGAGGTCAAAGTCAATACAACTAAGAAGAAGCTCTTAGCTCTCACAGGGAGCTGTTGGTGAAGAAGGGAGTGAAGGGAGAAATCTCTGGTCTCTCTGGACAACTTTCCTTTAGAATCAGTCATGAATTGCCTCCTCGGGAAAGTTCCTGCAGGGTGGGCCCACATGGCTGCAGCCTCCAGCTGGGTCTGATAGACGTCTAACAACCAAGGAGTTCATGAGATGACAGTCTCATGGGCGACTGCCCCTGACCCTGTCCCTGTCAAGGGAGTCATAAGATTGGTGGCCATTTTGTTGAGTTTTAACGGGCCATTCTGTGCCTGGGTGTTTGATAGTGATGTTTAGGGTCTTTGATTAGCTAACTGGCAGATAACACAAAAACTGAAGAAGGAAGAGAATAAAGGAAATGGCAGTCAGTAGCAGAAATTTGAGAATGGAAAAGGACATCTCTTACTTACATTGACATACTGAGTACTGTTTGAGAAGTTGCCCCAGGGTTTGGAAGTAGGTGCTTTTACAGTGGGCCTCCATTGCATGGACATTGCCTTGCACTCAGCAGACTGGCTAATGCAAACTTCCCTGGTCCAGGACTGACTTATCATGTCACAGGAGTCTTGCTGTGGTGAGTTCGCTTACGGAGTTAAAAGTGCTGACTCATTTGCTTGCACTGCAGCTGCATTTTTGGGAAAGAGTAGGAGGGGAAAATTCTCCAGACAATAGGTAGGTAGAGAGTGCTTCCAGCAATCCTAGTCAAAATTCAGGTCCCAACACCAAATATGTCTATTTCCAAAAAATATAAGAGGGTGGAATATTAAAAAACTCATTCTATGAAGCCAGCATCACTCAAATTCCAAAACGAGGCAAAGACACCAAATAAAAGAAAATTACAGACCAATATCCTTAATTAATATGCAGGCAAATATACACAACAAAATATTAGCAAACCATATTCAAAAATACATCAAGAGAATCATACACCATTAACAAGTGGGATATATCTCAGGGATGCAAGGATGATACAACACTCAAAAATCTATCAACATCATCCACAACATCAACAAAAAGAACAAAAACCACATGATCATCTCCATAGATGCTGAAAAAACATTTGACAAAATTCAACATTCACTCATGATAAAAATTCTCAACAAAATGTGTATAGAGGGCAAGTACCTAAACATCATAAAGGCCATATATGACAAACCCAGAGCTAACATCATACGTAACAGCGAGAAGATGGAAGCTTTTCATTTAAGATTGGAAGAAGGCCGGGATGCCCACTCTCGCCTCTGTTATTTAATATAGTACTGGAGGACACAGAAACAGCAATCAGACAAAACACAGACATACAAGGCATCCAGATCAATAAAAAAGAAGTCAAACTGGCACTATTTGCAGATGACATGATATTGTACATAAAAAACCCTAAACTCCCCACTCCAAAACTACTAGAACTAATATCTGAATTCGTAAAAGTTGCAGGACACAAAATTAACCCACAGAAGTCTGTTACTTTCCTATTCACTAATGATGAGCTAGCAGAAAGAGAGATCAGGAAAACAATTCCATTCACAACTGCACTAAAACGAATAAAATACCTGGAAATAAACCTAATGAAGAAAGTGAAAGACCCATACTCCAAAAACTACAAGACATTTTTAAGAGAAATTAAAGAGGACACTGACAAATGGAAATTCATCCCTTGCTCTTGTCTAGGAAGAATAAATATGGTCAAAATGGCTACACTACGTAAAGCAATCTACATATTCAACGCAATCCTTATCAAAATACCAATGGCATTCCTCAATGAAATGGAACAAATAGTTCTACAATTCATAGGGAACAACAAAAGACCCCGAATAGCAAAAACAGTCTTGAGAAAGAAGAATAAAACAGGGGAATTTACGCTCCCAGAGTTCAAGCTCTACTACAAAGCTTCAGTAATCAAGACAATTTGGTACTGGCACAAGAACAGACCCACAAACCAGTGGAACAGACTAGAAAATCCAAACATTTACCCAAACATATATGGTCAATTAATATATGATAAAGGAGCCTTGGATATACAATGGAGAGATGATAGCCTCTTCAGCAGCTGTTGTTGGCAAAACTGGGGAGCTATAGTAAAAGAATGAAACTAGACTGCTGTCTAAACCCATAGACTAAAGTCAACTCAAAATGGGTAAAGATCTAAATGTAAGTCATGAAACCATAAAACTCTTGGAAAAAAGAAAAACATAGGCAAAAATCTCTTGGACATAAACATGAGCAACTTCCAGGTTAACATATCTCCACGGGCAAGAGAAACAAAAGCAAAATGAACAAGTGGGTCTATATCAAGCTGAAAACATTCTGCACAGCAAAGGACACCATCAGTAGAACAAAAAGACATCCTAAGGTATGGGAGAACAGGTTTATAAATAACATGTCAGATAGGTGTTGACATCCAAAACATATAAAGAACTCATGCACCTCAACAAACAAAAAGCAAAAATCCAATTAATAAATGGGTGAGGGATATGAATAGACAGTTCTCCAAAGAAGAAATTCTGACGGCCAACAGGCACATGAGAAGATGCTCCATATCACCAATAATCAGACAAATGCAAATTAAAACCACAGTGAGACATTACCTCACACCAGTAAGGATGGCCAACTTCCAAAGCACACACAACAACAAACGTTGGCGAGGATGTGGAGAAAGGGGAACCTTCCTGCACTGCTGGTGGGAATGCAAATTAGTTCAATCATTGTGGAAAGCAGTATGGAGTTTCGTTAGAAAACTCAAAATAGAAATACCATTTGAACCAGGAACCCCACTCCTAGGAATTTAACCTAAGAACGCAGCAGCCCAGTTTCAAAAAGACAGATGCACCCCTATTTTTATCACAGTGCTATTTACAATAGCCGAGAAATGTAAACAACCCAAGTTTCCATTAGAATATGAATGGATAAAGAAGAAGTGGTACATATACACAACGAAAGATTATTCAGCTATAAGAAGAAAACAAATCCTACCATTTGCAACAACATGGGTGGATCTAGAGGGTATTATGCTCAGTGAAATAAACCAAGCAGAAAATACAAGTTTCAAATGATTTCACCCATATGTGGAGCAAAAGAGGAAAGAAAAAAAACTGAAGGAACAAAACAGCAACAGAATCACAGTACCCAAGAACGGCCAAACAGTTACCAAAGGGAAAGGGACTGGAGAGGATGGGTGGGAAGGGAGGGACAAGGAGGAAAAAGGGGCATTGCAATTAACTGACACAAAGTTGGGGGGCACAGGGAGGGCTGTACAACTCAGAGAAGAGAAGTAGTGATTCTATAGCATCTCACTACGGTGATTGACAGTGACTGTAATAGGGTTGATGGGACAGACCTGATGAAGTGGGAAGTTTAATAACCGTAATGTTGTACATACATTTGTAGATTAATTATACAAAAAAAAATGTAAAAGAAAAAGTAAATTTAAAGGACCCTTGTTTACACTATGAAATCTAAAACAAAAAGGCAGAGCATTTTCTTGTTTTAGCCTAGTTTGTAACATATGGTGTCAGGCTACTTTGATTATTCCTTGTCCTTCACAGGTCCACAAGTATTGAATATGGAGTTACAAATAAATTGTGTGAATAGGTGAGTTTGTAAATATAATATTACATTATTTATAACCCAAATTTAAAAGGCTGTGATATCTCAAAGGTGGCAAATTTTAGTATATCCATTTGGTGGATGTTGAGGTAGCACTATCATGGAGTAGTTTAGCTAAACTCTTCAATTACAATAGACAATTGAATTAAAAAAGGCAATTCAGGAGTGTCCAGGGAAACAGAATAATGGCCATAATTAACTCTTATTTTTAGCTTTCTATGCCCATGGTTATTCCTTTTTGGGTTATACATCCTCATAGGCAACCAGTAAAAGAAGAACATATTGAAAGAAAAAAAAGAATGAAGTTTCTTGGAGTGTTTTGTATTAAGCCAATAATGAGGTACTAATGATCTAGGTGAGAATGTTATTTTAATAATATCCAGGAAGTAAACTTAGGAGTTTTCAGTAGATGCAATTATTTGATTTGCCATTCAAGGGGATGCTCAAGTAGTATTAAAATACTGTTTGCTTTTCTGCTTATCCCTTTACCTTGCTTGTCTCTTCTTAAATCACAATCTTTTCGTGTTGTGGAAAGAAGATATGAGGTCATATATTTATTATTTTGAATTGGGCCAGAAATTTTTCCAGCTCTTAATATGTATCAGTAGTATATTTAAGTGGAGATTTTTAAGGCAACGTTTATTTTGTGTAAGAAGAAATACGTTAGAGAGTGAGTTAGATATATCAGCCATTTATATTGTGATGATTATGTAAAAAGTTCTTTTAAACTCTTGGAGATAGTATATCCTAGGGTAGAAGTATAAGTTTTTAATCAGAGTTTCCTAGTGCCCTAGTTGCTAAGGATGAAATGGAAAACAAGTTCTGTGCTTAGTTAGTGCATAGTGCATTATAGAAATACAGATTTATTTGAAATCGTCTATTTCCTTTTTTAATGTCTATCTCTGAAGAAGTCTTTCTTTCCTGCTTAGTCATCTTTAGACTGCATGTAGTTATTGCTTTTCAAGTCTGTGGACTGTTGCCATTTTGACCGTTAGTGTTTACAATCTAAACTTAGAGTTCTAATACTATTCAGTCAAAGTTTCCCCCCAGCAATAGTTTACCTAAGCACATGAACGTCACTAGCTTTCTTAACTCTTATCTTTACCCTGCCTACTCTCTCAAGAAATTTCTCTAGATTTCTCTTTCAAACTTCGTAGGATATATAGCTTTTTTTATAGTCAGGTTCTCCTTATTCCTGTACTAAAGAACTTTTTAAGCTGCTTGTGACCTCAAAGGGAAGATTTAATGACTTGATGTCATAGTTGAGGTGGTTAAGCCAGATTTAGAATCCAGGTTGGCTTCACTTTCAAACCATGTTTTTCCTACTGCATCCTTCTTTGTCTCTACTGTCCCCCATTGAACTGTTCAGTGTTTCTTATTTCTGAAATAAAATACAACTAGTCCATTTATTTTAGAGTGAACACAAATACACTGTTCACTGGTAAGAACAGAATCAGAAAACAACCAAAAAATTAACAGTATGAGAACTATTCTACGTTATTTTGTTTAAATCATCTGTATCCTTACATTCATCTTGGTGCCAGAAATATAACTACGGTGATCCACTTTCTATAATACATTTGCCTCAATATTTTTATATAAATCCCAATAAACTATTGAATCGATATAAACAGTTTTTAAATTTGAAGTTTGAGTTAGACTTTTGTAAGTCCGGGAAGAGGAAATCTCGTGGCAAACTACCTCTAAAAACTGAAATCAAAGGGAGAAATAGTTTAAAACCCGTTTATTACTTAAAAACTGCAGCCCAGGGCCACCTCTCTCCTCTGCTCCCAAAGAAACAAGACAGCAAGCAGGCCATCAGCCCCTTTTCTTAACCTCTCAGGTTCATACATGCCCACGGTTGCCCACGTAATTATCCACTGACATGGAGACTAACTTCCCTGAGATTATGCAAATGCACCAAAGCCAGCCGGGATATTCTGGAAATGTTGCAATTTTACCCACAGGCCACCCCTCCAGAAACCTCACCTTACAATCTACCTGTTCCCCTTCTTCTGCAGTGGTCCCTGGGCAAAGAAACTAGAGCGCTGTGACCAGACTAATGACATAAGAATAGAAACAGCAACAAAATCATGGTAATCTTTAAGCCAGAGGATTCAGCCTATGCAGCACAAAAACAAGTTTCTACACTTGTTCACTCAATTCCTAACAACCATGTTACCAAATATTAGACAAAGTCAAGCCTCTCTTTAAGCATTATTTTCTTGACAACAGGAACAGAATAATGATAATTATCAAACTGGAGGATTCAGCTGGGTTCAAAGGCTTATGCAGATTAACTCCATAGCTCTTCCATTTCATAGGCAGGCTGTAGCTGTGGGTTCACTTTAATCATTATGCAGAAGCTGTAGCCAGGGGGGCGCATTCAGGCCACAGGGACTGTAGGAGAAAATAACGTTAAGGGCAATAAGATACATGTTTTAATGACACCAGCATAGGCAAATCTTGTCCATCAGGTAGGATACATGCAAGAGAGTGGTCTTTTGATAAAACAGTGGTAAGAATGGGATATTGTCCTGGTTTAGTATACCAGACTTTCACCCCACTCCCTGTGGGAATTATAGATGGGTTGATATACAGGGCGACGGGAGGTATATGCACTGGTCATAAAGATAAAACAAAACTTCCCTGCAAGATGCTTTTACCTCCTGGAACTTTTAGGTACACTACCATGACCTTTGGGTCCACTCAGTTGTTATTTCAGGAATACACAGGAGACCAGCTTCCAGGCCTGTCCCCCAAGGTACCAGAAGTGCCATCCATCACTGACCCATGTGTCAAAATGCCCAGGGCCAGGTCCATTCAACAGTGTCTCCAGGGTTTAATGCTGTAGGGGCTTGCAGCAGGATGTTTTGCTGTCCATATCCTGGCTTAAATAACTCTTCTTTGGTTTGGACATAGGAGAGGCATCAAGGTGTGTGAGCATATCCACAGGGCTCCAAGCTCCTTTACGTGGCTTCTCATTCAAACACCACAGCACTGTGCATAGGCCCACTAACCAACCCCTTAGACTATTGGTGGCCAAGTTCAGGCCAGATTTCAACAAACTGTCATAATTCTGTATCATGCCTGTCCTGGTACGATTATATGGTACATGAAATTTCCACTTTATTCCTAATTGCTACACCCATTGTTGTAATGCATGTCCAGTAACCTGGGTGACTTGACCACTTCTTAATTACCTGCGGCCAGCCATAGGCTGCAAAGGAAGGCTCTAGGCCCCTCTTGGTGGTTTCTGATCTGCGTGATGTGCAGGAAAAGCAACCAATTGTCCAGTAGCCATGTCCAACAAGTCTTGGGATACTGATATCCTGATATGGGCAGAGGCTCAATGTAGTCTATTTGCCACCTGACAAGGGGTATTGTTCCCCTTACTATTGTCCCATATTCCTTTGGGAATTGGTGTAAGTTCCTCTGAGAGCACACAGGCACTCCTTCTGGGCTCTGCTGACTTCTTCAAAGGTCAATGACAAGCCTCACTGAGAGGCTACAGCCCACATTGTCTTTTACCCCATGTACAACAATTGCTGGTGTAGCCATTGGGCCACACCAGAGACAGGCTTTCCTTCTAGCCAGCACACCTGGGTCAGTGTGTCTGCTTCATTATCCCCTGGAGATTCCAAAAGCAAATGGCCAGTCACATGATATCCAATAAGCATTAGTCTGATCACAGGCCCACCGCTCTTCCCACAACTCTTGCCTCCAAAGAGACCAGGAACCAACTATCCAGCCTGCATGATACCATGTCAGTAGCCACAGGGCCAAGCCCTCATAGTCGCCCAGCTGCGAGTGCAGAGAACTATGGGGGAAGGCTCCTGGGTGATCAGGAACCATACTGCCAGAAACTCAATATATTGACTGCTCTTCCCCTCTCCATCCTACACCAATATTGTCTCAGTCTTAGGGCAGAAAGCCACAGCCCTCCACTTTTGGTGCTGTGCATGACAGGAGCCATCAGTGTACCAAGCATCTTCATATATTGGGGCTTTTCCCTCCTGATAAGGGGTGTCGGCTACCAATGGCTCAAACGCAGATTCTTCCTGCTCTCCAGTGGTATAGGTCACTGGCCCCAGTAAGCTTTGGAGTTCTCCACTTAAAGGGCTAGTAGAGAGGGCACTGCACTGCTGTAAACATGTGCCCCATTTGGTCAGGGCAGGCATCTGTGCCATGTCACTCTGTGGCATTTTTGCTTAGTCTTGCACCCACCCCGCTTTGGGAGAGGTGGTCATTACCTTGGTTGGAGCTGTTCTCTTGATGGGCTCTGTAACTAGCAAGACGTGGTACACAGCAGCCAGTTGCTTCTATATCAAATTGTACAAGACCTCTGCTCCTTTCCATAGCTGTGACCAGTATCCAATAGTTTGGCATGTCTGTTCAAACCACTGCCAAAGACCCCGTCTATAACCATCTTCGATTACATGAACATCTAGCTCACAGGGCCTTGAGAGTCCATTACATTCAAGTACTGTACGACCTTGAGTGCCCGCTTGGCAGCAGTAAAAGCAGCTGCACATGCCTCATCCCTGTCCCACCTGGTGCCCTTTTGTACCAACCGGTATAAGGGCTTCAGAATTTGTACCAAGTGCAGGATAAACACTCCCCAGTAGCCCAAAAGACCCCAAAACTCTTGTAATAGTACCACAGTAGTAGGGGTGGGAAAAGCCTGGACCTTGTTCATAACTTCATTAGGAACAACTTTAGTTTTACCTGATCAGACAACCCCCAAGACTTTCACAGACAAACCAGTTCCCTGATATTTGGTGCTGTACGCAGCCCATCATTTTTCCTGTAGATGTTACAGCAGTTTAGAAACTTCCCTTTCTAAATCTGAAAGAGAATCATATGTAAGCATATCATCAATGTAGTAATATAACCACCCTGTTTGCAGTTTCCTCCATGTGGCCAAGTCCTGAGCTACAAGCCCATGACAGAAAGTGGGACTGTGGAGATATCCCTGTGGAAGAATGGTGAATGTCCACTGCCTGCCTTCCCATGTAAAGGCATACTGTACCTTGTTTTCCTGTGCTAGGTCAGTAGAGAAGAAAGCATTAGCAACGTCTACTGCATAATGATACATTCCCAGCTCATGGCTGAGTGTGTCCAGAATATCTTCTACAGAGGGGACAGTGGCATGCAAAGGGGGTGTGAGTTTATTTAATTCCCTGTAGTCTACAATCATATGGCAGAAGCTATCTGGCTTTCTCCCTGGCCACCCTGGGGAATTAAAAAGACTATGAGTGGGCTTTACGATGCCCACCCTCTCCAACTCCTGTAGAGTTTCTCTAATTTCTTTGTGTCCTGCAGGCAATTTATACTGCTTAGTATTTGTCACCCACCAAGGTACAGGCAGAGCTACAGGTAGGTGCTTAGCATGTCCCCTCAGAACTGCATTTACCACACATACCTTCAGTATTAACTCACCGGCAGTGGTCTGTAATCACGGGCCCTGCAGGATATCTATCCCCAGAATATATCCAGGGATGGGAGAAATGTACCCGGTATACTCCTTTGGGTTTTCCTTACTCTAATTGCCTTAACCTCATAGCCATCTATTGCAGCAGGGGTCCGAGGAAAATGCTCAGTGTTTCCATGGATCAGAGAACACTCAGCTCCTGTGTCCACCAGCACCAGGACACATTGTACATTCACAGGGGACAAATGAACTGCTAATTCGACATGAGGCCTCTGGTCCCCATCATGTACCCCAAGGTGGGGACTTTGACACCCTGCTCAGTTGAACCGCAATGCCCAATCTTCCTCCTGTGGGCTTGAGTTCTCAGGCGAATCCCAAGTACTGTCTCCCATGAAGTTTTCCAGGACACAGGCCAGGCATGAGGCCTTGTCTCTGGTTTCTGTGTTCCTGGACCTCAGCAGCTGGAACTGCTGCTCTGGATTTAAGTGGTGCCACAGTTCTAACAATATTCTATTGGACTTCCCATCAAGTTTTCATTCACTTCTCCAGCCTTTATCAAATCAATCCACACCTGGGTACTTGAGACCTTCACAGGGCCTTTTGCGCCTATCTATTTTTTCAGTTGTGGCCTGTACTTCCCCCAGATATGCTGAAGTACAAGTAGCTTCACTTGTGGATTGCCCTAAATGGGGGGCAAGAGTAGTCACTAAAGACCCAAGGATAGATGTGGGAGCTGTATGCAGCACCAGATTTCTCATTCCTATAGTGAGCACCTCCTCATCAGGGGTCTGGGGGTCCACAGTAGAGATGACATTTTTCATACCTAATTCCCACAGTACCTGTTGGAACTCTGCATGTTTTCCAACTACTAAGAAAATATGGTAAATCACCCTGATTAGGCCAAACTACCCTGATGGCAGCTGTCAGCCATTCCAGAAGTGTCTGATTCCCTGGGGCATGATGGAAATTTTGCAACCACTGCTGGAGGGAAGGTTCAGTCCCCAGGGAAGCCATTCTACTCATCTCAGTACCCAAAACGTTTTCCTCCTCAATATCTCGGAGACATAAAAGCCATGTAGGCAGACATTCCAATGGCCTCTGTCTATACCAGATGCTCATGTCCACCAGCTCATCCTGGACATGGGGGTGGAGCATGGAGTACTCCACAAACTGGAGACAGTGTTGCTCCTCCCCCTGAGGAGCCATAGTTGCTTTGTTTTTATTTTATTAATTACAGCTGAATGGGCCTTTAAAACAGGAGAAGATGGTACCTCTGGTGGTTCACTGGGTATCAGATCACCAGTGGCTCCACATCCTCCTCTTCTCCATCAGCTTCCGCTACCAATGGCTCCTCTTCCACTATTTCTGGGGCTGAAGGCAGTACACTTATCGCCCCCTCCCCTCCCCCATGGCCTCTTGCACCGTTGCTTTTCCTGCCATCTCACCTCTCGCCACTGCTAAAGAATCTTCTAGGAGCATGACCTGCCTGTTCAGTAACTGTCTCTCTTCCTTAATAGCATCCCATTGGTTATCATCCAGCTCCTCCAAGTGATCCTGAAATGCGTCTCTCTCCCACCTAAGTCCCCCTCTCTCCTGTATAATATTTATCAGTGTCTTGATGAAAAGAGACCCTACACTGCCAGCCGGTAAATAGCTCCCTAAGGTCTACAAGCAGTCTTCCAACACACAGAGGGCCAATTCTGCAGCTTCCAGTGTTTCCACATTTCCCCAGTTCTGGGGAAGGCACCACCCCTCTGCGAGGTACTTTACATTAGACCAATTCCCCACTAGGGGGTTCTCAACTTTGACGCCCCACAGATAGGGGGATAGTAACAGGTATAGTGGCACTCTCTGCTGCTGCATGCACTGGGTCCTCCCTACCATCCACAGGAGCGAGAAGCCCTCCTAAATGTGGCACTCTTTATGACAGATTTCAAATTCTTAGGCACCCTGCCAACTTCTGCCAGATATAAGTCTGGGAAGAAGAAATCCAGTGGCAAAATATTTCTAAAAAGCGAAATCAGTCAAAGGGAGAAATAAAGTTTAAAACCAGTTTATTGCTTACAAACTGCCATTCCAAGGCTGTCTCTCTCCTTTGCTCACAAATAAACAAGCCAGCAAGCAAGCCAGTAATTACCCATTGACATGGAGATGAACTTCTTCCACGCTGGACGGTATGCCAATGCAATAAAGCCAGGCAAAATACTCTGGAAATGTTAGCAGTTTTCCCACAACCTTGCATACAGTTTTGTTGACCTTCCCTTAACTCTGACTTACCCAATTTTCATGTCAAATGTTTGAAATTATAAGCTGCTTTTGTAATTTCACATTTATAATTTCTTTACAGTATTCTGTTAACTAGGTAAATTATTTTCTTATTTGACATTAAGGCTCATCATTTATTTCATTGTGTGCTATTAATGGATTACTATATATATATATATATATATACATATATATATATAGTTAGAACCCAGAACCGCCTCCAGGCATAGTAAGCAACCCCCGCCCCCCGTTTGTCACCTTCAGCTAAGCCCAGGTACTGAAAAAACCCATCCATTGTTCCACTGACCTGCACCCTAGATAATTCCCCTAGCAAGACCAGCCACGTGACCATAAAGGGCAAAGGTAACCTACCTTTACCATAAAAGACACCTACATCCCTTTACCTATATACCTTATACCTTACATCACCCTACAACTCAGCACCAGGTTAGCTCAACCTATGGAAAATGTACAAAGCATACTTGTTTTAAACCATCCAACAAACAATCCCTCTTCCTGAACTTGTAATGCATAGAATCATGGGACCAATTTCCTATTCAATTTCCTTTATAAGCATCTCCACCCTTGCTGCCACTGCTGCTCTCTCCTTTAGAGACAGTCGTTCTGTCTTTCCGGCAATAAACTTCACTGCTGGATTTCTCGTGTCCTCTCTTCTTGAATGAGTGAATCGGATGGCTGAATAACCCCCCTTTCATTGGTGCCATCACTTGGATTGGGGCCCCCCAGGAAGCTTGATCTTCCTGAACCACCAGGAATCTGAGCTTCCCTGCAGCCTCCAGCGCCTGTCCTCCTTCAGAGACACAGGACCTCTGCAGCATTTTCCATCTCCCTGAACGCCACTCCAGCATACACCAATTGTGCCAAAGGAACAGTGAGTCACCCTCCCCCATCAAGTGACTAAAATGCCTCTGTGAGTGCTTGAGGGCTGACAGTTGAGTGTCTGGTACTCTCGTGGCCTCACCACAGGCAAGCGACTGCCCCAGCCATGGCTTTCAGTTGGCCACGGCTTTGCCCCTGGTTACTTCCATATCAGATTCTCTCGTCGCCATCAGGTGAGAAACTTGCCCCAGTCCACCAGTGTCTCCCATCCCTCTAACACCCCTACTAGGCCCGCAGCAGGTCAGTGATGCCCCAGTCACTCTTGTCCCCAGCCGGCAAGAGACAGTTACCACTGTGACTCATTTCCAGCAGGCTTCGTACTTTGGTACTTACCACTCCAGGCAGTGCAGAAAGTCCTACCACTAGGCACCTGCTGGCACACTTGCCCGGGAAAGTTCACCCCTCCAGTGACAGTGGTGATGAGCCGTCACTTGGAGTTGGTTTCTCTTGGAGTTCTAAGACCCCTAGGAAGGCCTGGTGAGTGCTACAGACACTCCACTGTGAGAGTCACAATGGGAGCATCCCCTTCCATCAATGATGATTCCCCGCTCAGTTGCCTCCTAGAAAATTTCAAAACTTCATCTTCATCCAGATCTAGAACCCTCCAAGTTAATTTGGCTCTGCAGCCATATTTAGCCCCAATATCCTTTAGAAAATAAAACAATTTTGCCTCAATATGGATCCTTAGATTATAAAGTCCTTCAAGACTTTCACAATTTGTGTGAGTGTTCAGTCAAATGGAGGGAAACTCCCTATGTTCAAGTTTTCTTCTATGTTCTACACAAGCCTTCTCTATACAGCGCTTGCCACCCTAAACATGTCCTTGCCGTCCTTTCAAGCTCCCCAAACAGTTCTTCTTCTCCAGACCAAGTCCCCTCCTCTTTCCTAGACCCAGTCCCGGCAGATGAAACCCCGTATGGCACAGCAGGCCAGCAGCCCCAAGTGCGCCACCTGCCTGCACCACTCAAACCCTCCCTTCTTCTTCTATAGCCCCTGTATCATGTCCCCCATTTTCTCCCCACCATGCTATCTATGCAACCCTCCCTTCTTCTCCTACCACAGCCCCTGTATCACCTGCCTGACTTTCTCCCCACCCTGACCTCTGTTCACTCCCCTTGCCACCCAGCCCAACCAGCAATTGCAGATGTGTGAAAACTCACGTCTTAGCCCCACTGAGAGAAGTAGCTGGACCTGAAGTTGTCATTAGAGTACACGTTCTCTTTTCCCTTTCTCACCTCTCGCAAATCAAGAAGTGCCTCGGCTCATACACTTCTAACTCTACAACCTTTACCAAAGAATTCCAATACATCACCCAATCTTATAATCTCACCTTCCTTGACCTCAATGTCATCATGTCCAGTACCCTCCTGCCGAAAAGGGCAGGCGAGTCTGAGAACAGGCTAGAGCCAATGAGGATGACATGCACCCCACCAACCCCACTCACCCCTTGGGACCAGAAGCTGTGACAGAAAGAGAACCAGGATGGGACTATAACCATCCCCGACATATCATTCACTGACACCAGTTTACTACCTGTCTTGTATCAGGCCTCTGAAAAGTGGCCAATAAAGCCATTAATTATGAAAAAATAACAAAATTTCCTTCAAGATAAGGACAAAAACCCGTCAGCCTTCGTAGACAGGTTCACAGAAGGCCTCTTACATTATACTAATATAAATCCAGAAACTCCTGATGGGCAGCATCTCCTAATGACATTTCTTTGCTCATAAGAGCAAAACTAAAAAAGCTTGAACAGGATCCCCTTATGCCATGGTCTGAAGTTTTAGCCATAGCCTTTAAGGTGTACAATGGGAGAGATGAGAAAGTCTTAAAACATAAATACCAGCTAAAACACCAAATGAAGGCTAAGCCCTTTCCTCCCGTGACTGTCAACTCCCGAGGGCCTGAGAAGAAAGCACCATCAAGACCATGCTACAGGTAGGCCAAGAGGGCCATTGGGCAAGAGCTTACCCCAACCCTTGAAAGCCCCCTGGGCCATGCCCCTAGTGCCACCTCCTTGGACATTGGGCAGTCGAGTGTCCTAGAGCTCAGAGAAGCACACGGCCAGTTGACGCTGCTCTGTCCCCAGCTGGTATATTCAACCAGCAGACAAAGAATAGTGGGGCACAGAGCTCTCTTAAATCGCCACCACCAACACCACCGAAGAGCTCCGGGTGACAGTCACAGTGGCAGGAACCCCACTCTCTTTCCTCATTGACACCGGAGCTACTTATTCTGTTCTATTTGTATAAGGGCCACGTCTCCCATACTTGTATATCTATCATTGGAGTTTGTGGTACCCCTTACCAGCCACTTTCAAACACCCCCCTCACTTACACTATAATCCAAACCACTTTCACATACTCAGTTCTCATTAACCCACGCTGCCCTAACACCTCAATGGCAGAGACATTTTACACAAACTACTGACTTCTATTTCTTTTCACCCCTCACACCACCTCAACTCAGACTCGCCAGCAGTACTTCTTCCTCTCTGTCTTCAGAGAGTCCCTTCCCCAATCCAGCTCCACCCTTACTGCCAAACCTTGTAAATCCCTCCGTCTGGGACACAAACAACCCATCTCTAGCTAAGCGCATCCCAGCCAGATTATTCTTAAAAAAGCAGACTCATTCCCATCACAATCACAATACCCTCTACCCTTGCGCAGCCACCTCGACCTATAGCCAATCATTCAAAATCTGTTAAAAAAAAAGTTCCTTGAAGCCAACCCACTGACCGTTCAACACTCCAATAATTGCAGTGAAAAGCCTAATGGCACTTTCACACTAGTCCAAGATCTCCGAATAATAAATGAACCAGTCAACCCCATCCATCACAGAGTACCCAACCCATGTACTTTCTTCTCCTCCCTCCCAAACTCCATCACTTATTTTTCAGTAATAGACTTAAGGATGCCTTCTTTACCATACCTTCTCAACCCAACACCCAAAATATTTTTGCTTTTACATAGACAGACTCTAAATCCCGCTTCTCCACTCAACTGACTTGGACTGTCCTTCCCCAGGTATTTAGAAAGAGCCCTATATATATGGACAAGCCCTTGCATGAAACCTTCAGAACCTTTTGCTCCCCTACTCCACTCTGCTGCAGTAAGTAGATGATCTGCTTCTTTGCAGTCCTTCCTTAACCATTTCCTGACAAGACCCCATCACCCACATAAATCACCTCTATGACTGTAGCTATCTAGTTTCCTCAGAAAAAGTACAACTCTCCACCTCAAGTTTCTTATCTTGGCATCCTATTGACTCCATGATGAAAGGCCATCATATTATGCAGGAAAAAAGTGCTTCAGGAAATTCCAGTCCCCTCTACCAAAGAAGAGATTCTTTCCTTTCGCGGATTAGCCAACGTTCTTGGCAGCTGGGTCCCAAACTTCTCCCTCCTCACGACCCCCCTCTACACGGCAGGCACGGGCCCCATCTGTGAACATCCCCAGCAGCGAATCAGCTGCCCCTTCTCCTCCCTGCGGGAAGCTTTGTTACAACCACTTATTTTACACCTACCTAACTTTACTAAGCCTTTCTTTTATATGTTAATGAAACTCATGGATTTGCTCATGAGCCCTATGCCAAGCCACCCCAACCTCCCTGGCTCCTATAGCACATCTGTCAAAACAACTACACAACACAATCTTAGGGTGGGCACCATGCCTCTGCACTTTAGCAGCTGCAGCTATTCTTCACCAAGAGGCAGGAAAGCCCACCTTTGGCACAGCCACCACCATCCTTTCACCCCACTGCCTGTCAGAACTCTTAACATACAGAAGTCTGAAAACCATTCCCCTTAGCCAAATCCTAGCCCTGCAAGTCACCTTCCTAGAAGAACCCTCCATTTCCTTTGCCACTTGTACCCCTTGTTACATTGCCTCCTACTCCCTTCCCCTGCCAACAGCTCAACAAACACAAAACCTGAACACAATTGAATTCAAACCCTAGAAAAACTTACTGCTCACCCAATTAATCTTCAAGAAGGAGCACTCCAGCAGGCCACACATGTATTGTCTACCAATGGCAGTTTTTCGTCACCGCTAATGGCACCCGGAGAGCCGGGTATGCTGTAGTCTCCCCCACTCAGACTATAGAAGCAGCCCGTTTACCCTCACAAACCAACAAGCATAACTCATAGCTCTCACCCGCACATTTACCTTGGCAAAAGGAAAAGCCTTCACCGTTTACACAGACCCCAAATACGCTTTCCATATCCCACTCACCCATGCAGCAATCTGGAAAGAAAGGGGATTCCTTACTACAAAAAGGGACCTCTATCACTAATGGGAAGTTCAACACAGCCTTGTTAGAAGCTTCACAATTTCCACAGTCTACTGGCCTTGTGCACGGCAAATCCCACCAAACAGATCAATCATTCATGTCCAACGGGAATAACAGAGCAGATGCTGCAGACAACGCATCGGTTTGAGCACCATTTATCAGAACGATACAACCCCTGCTTCCCACACCCACTCTTTCCATCCCTCCCTTTAATATGAGAGACCTCCTCACTTACTTACACATGATCTTCCCCTCTAACAGTCAAGCTCTTGTGAAGTTGTTAAAACCTATTCACCCTTTGACATCAGATTATATTGCTCTCCTTAAACATATTTCTTCCACCTGTAACATCTATCTGCAAGTGTCAACCTTAACACACCCACTCATAACCCCACCTCTCCCAGCCACCAAACACGTGGATTCCTCCCAGGCGCTGCCTGGTAAGTAGACTCCACGTGCAAATGCACCATAAAGAAGTTCAAGTACATCCTTATTTTAGTAGACAGTTTTAGTGGGTGGATAGAACCCTTTCCAAAAAGTAACAAAAGGGCCTCTACAGTAGCTTATATCCTTCTTACCCACATCATTCCCAGATTTGGGCTCCCAACTTCCCTGCAGTCAGAAAACGGGCATGGGTTACTTCTGCAGTAACCCAAGCCATAACCAAAACACTATCACTTGGCGATTCCATATTCCTTATTGCCCACAGTCACCAGGGAAAGTAGAGAGAACCAATAGGACCCTAAAGAACACACTTACCAAACTATCCCTAGAACTTCACCTAGACTGGGTCAAGCTTCTTCCCCTCGCTCTCCTCAAGAGTCGAGGACTACCAAAAAAACCCAGAACCTATCTCCTTTTGAGCTCATATATGGCCAGACTCATTGATATTTGTCTTTTTTGGCTTGGCTTACTTCGTTGAGCTAAATACCCTCAAGCACCATCTATGTTGTTACAAACGGTAGGATTTGTTTTCTTCTTATGGCTGAATAATATTCCATTGTGTATATGTACCAAGTCTTCTTTATCCATTCATCTATTGATGGACATTTAGGTTGCTTCCACTTCTAGGCTATTATAAATAGTGCTGCAATAAAAATAGGGGTGCATCTGTCTTTTTCAAATTGGGCTGCTGCATTCTTGGGCAAATTCCTAGGAGTGGCATCACTGCGTCAAATGGTATTTCTACTTTGAGTTTTGTGAGGAATCTCAATACTGCTTTCCACAATGGTTGAACTAATTTTCAGTCCCACCAGTAGTGTAGGAGGGTTCCCTTTTCTCCACATCGTCGCCAACATTTCTTCTTGTTTGTGTTTTGGATGTTGGCCATCTTCACTGGTATGAGGAGATATCACATTGTGGTTTTAATTTGCAATTCTCTGATGATTAGCAATTTGGAGCATCTCCTCATGTGCCTGTTGGCCATCTGAATTTCTTCTTTAGAGAAGTGTCTACTCATGCCCTCTGCCCATTTATTAATATGGATTATTAGCTTTCTGTTTCCTGAGGTGCGTGAGTTCCTTATATATTTTGGATGTCAACGCCTTATCAGATACGTCATCTATGAATATATTCTCCCATACCGTAGGATGTCTTTTTGTTCTACTGATGGTGTCCTTTGTTCTACAAAAGATTTTCATCTTTATATACTCCCACTTCTTCATTTTTCTTTTGCTTCCGTTGCCGGGGAGACTTGTTCATAAAGAAGTCTCTCATGTTTATGTCCAAGAGATTTTGCCTATGTATTTTTTCTAAGAGTTTTATGGTTTCATGACTTACATTAAGGTCTTTGATTCATGTTGAGTTGACTTTTGTGTAGGCGGTTATACGGTAGTTCAGTTTCATTCTCTTACATGTAGCTGTCCATTTTTGCCAACACCAGCTGCTGAATAGGCTGTCATCTCCCTAATGTATTTCCAAGGCTCCGTTATCAAATATTAATTGACTGTATATGTTTGGGTTAATGTTTGTATTTTCTATACTGTTCCACTGATCTGTGTGTTTGTTTTTGTGCTAATACCAAATTGTCTTAATTACTGTGGCTTTGTAGTAGAGCTTGAAGTCAGGGAGTATAATTCCCCGTTTTATTCCTCCTTCTCAGGATTGCTTTGGCTATTTGGGGTCTTGAGGTTCCATAAGAATTTTAGAATTAATTGTTCCAGTTCATTGAAGAAAGCTGTTGGTATTTTGATAGGGATTGCATTGGATCTGTAGATTGCTTTAGGTAATATAGCCATTTTAACAATATATGTTCTTCCTAGCCAAGAGAATGGGATAAATTTCCATTTGTTAGTGTCCTCTTTAGTTTTTCTTTGGAATGTCTTGTAGTTTTCAGAGTATAGGTCTTTCTCTTCCTTCATTAGGCTTATTCTTAGGTATTTTATTCTTTTTGATGCAATTGTGAATGGAATTGTTTTTTTGATTTATCTTTCTGTTAGTTCATCGTTAGTGTATAGGAAAGCAGCTGATTTAGTTATGTTAATTTCTATCCGGCACCTTTGCTGAATTCAGATTAAAGTTCCAGTAGTTTTGGAGTGGAGTATTTAGGGTTTTTTATGTACAATATCATGTCGTCTGCAAGTAGTGACAATTTTAGTTATTCTTTTTTAATCTGGATGCCTTGTATGTCTTTGTTTGATCTGATTGCCGTGGCTAGGACCTCCAGTACCATGTTGAATAACAGTGGTGAGAGAGGGCATCCCTGTCTTGTTCCCAATCTTAGATGCAAATCTTGCAGCTTCTCACTGTTGAGTATGATGTTAGCTGTAGGTTTGTCATCTGTGGTGTTCATCATGTCGAGCTACTTGCCCTCTATACCCATTTTGTTTTGGAGTTTTAATCATGAATGGATGCTGAATTTTGTCAAATGTTTTTTCAGCATCAATGGAGATGATCATGTTTTTTTTTCTTCTTTTTGTTGATGTGGTGGATGATCTGGACGGATTTTCGAATGTTGTACCATCCATGCATCACTGGGATGAATCCTGCTTGATCATGAAGTATAATCCTCTTGATGTAATTTTGAATTCGGTTTGTTAATATTTTGTTCAGTATTTTTGCATCTACGTTCATCAGGGATATTGGTCTATAACTTTTTATTGGTGACTTCTTTGTCCGGTTTTGTATTAGAGTGACACTGGCTTCATAGGGTGAGTTTGGAAGTATTCTCTCCTCTTCTATTTTTTGGAAAACTTTAAGGAGAATGTGTGTTATTTCTTCTCTATTTGTCTGGAAGAATTCAGAGGTGAATTCATCTTGTCCGGGGGTTTTGTTTTTGGGTAGTTTTTTCATTACCGGTTCAATTTCTTTGCTGTTGATTGGTCTGTTTAATATTTCTGTTTCATGTTTAGTCAGTCTTGGATTGTTGTATTTTTCTAAGAAATTTTCCATTTCTTCTAGGTGTTCCAGCTTGTTAGCCTATTGATTCTCATAACATTATCTTATAATTCCTTCTATTTCTTTGCTGTCCACTGCTATTTTTCCTTTCTCATTTCTGATTCTGTTTATGTGTATAGATTCTCTTTTTCTCTTAATGAATCTGGCTAGGGCTTTATCTACGTTTTTATTTTTTCAAAGAACTAGCTCATGGTTTCATTGATTTTTTCTATTGTTTTATTATTCTCAATTTTATTTGTGTCTTCTCTGATCTTTATTATGTCTCACCTTATGGTGAATTTGGACCTCATTTGTTCTTCCTTTTCCAATTTCAGTAATTGTGTCTTTAGACAATTCATTTGGGAATGTTCTTCCTTCTTTAAATAGGCATGGATTGCTATATTCTTTCTCTTAGAACTGCCCTTGCTGTGTCCCACAGATGTTGTGTCTTTGTGTTGTTCCTGTCATTAGTCTCTGTATATTCTTTGATTTCTGTTCTGATTTCGTCATTAACCCATTGATTAATTAGGAGAATGTTGTTTAGTCTCTATATATTTGTGAGCCTTTTTTGTTTCTAAAATTTTCCTCTAGTTTTATACCTTTGTGATCTGAGAATTTAGTTTGTGGAATTTCAATATTTTTGAATTTACTGATGTTCTTTTGGTAGCCTAGTATGTGGTATATACTGGAAAATGTTCCATGTGCACTTGAGAAGAATGTGTATCCTGGTGCTTTTCGGTTTAGATTCTGTAGATGTCTTAGGTCCATCTGTTCTAGTGTGTTGTTCAGTGCTTCCGTGTCTTTACTTATTTTCCCTCTGGTTGATCTGTCGTTTGGAGAGAGTGGTGTGTTGAAGTCTCCTAAAATGAATGCATTGTTTTCTGCTTCCTCCTTTAATTCTGTTAGTATTTGTTTCACATATGCCTATGCTCCTATGTTGGGTACATATATATTTATAATGTTTACATCCTGTTTTAAGTTGACCCCTTTTTCATTATGTACTTTCTTTATGTTTTCCACTTTCCCCATTTTGTAGTCCATTTTGTCTGATACAAGTACTTCAACACGTTCTTTTTTATCCTTGTGTTTTGCATCAAATATCTTCTTCCATCCCTTCACTTTTAGTCTATAAATATCTTTGTGTTTGAGGTGAGTCTCTTATAAGGAGCATATAGATGGTTCTTGTTTTTTTATCCATTCTCTTACTCTGTGTGGTTTGATTGGTGCATTCAGTTCATTTACATTTATGGTCACTATCGATAGATATGTACTGATTGCCATTGCTGGCTTTAGATTTGTGGTTACCAAAGTTTCAAGAGTTGCTTCGTTGCTATATGAAAATCTACCTTAACTTTCTTGTTAAGTTATTGTAAGTACAGTCTGATTTTTTTATTTCTCTCTCTTCTTATTCTATCTCCTCCATTCCTTACACACTAGGGGTTTTATTCTTTGCTTTTAGTTAGTATTTGGATGGTCTGCTTTCCTTGCTGTATCTTTGGTGACATCTTTTTAGCCTTAGGTGTCATTCCCTGCAGAGAAGTCCATTTAAGATATCCTTTAGAGGTGGTTTATGAGAGGTAAACTCTCTCAACTTTCTCTTGTTTGTAAATTTTTTAATCCCTCCATCATATTTAAATGATAATCTTGCTGGTAGTGTATTTTTGGTTTGACTCGCTTCTGTTTCATAACATTAACTATATCGTGCCATTCTCTTCTGGCCTATAAAGTTTCTCGTGAGAAGTCTTATGATAGTCTAATGTGTTTTCCTCTATAGGTGATAATTTTTTCTCTCTGTAGCTGCCTTTAACACTCTGTTCTTAGCTTTGATCTTTGCCATTTTATTTATTATGTGCCTTGGTGTTATCTTCCTTGGGTCCCTTGTGTTGGGAGATCTGTGTGTTTCCGTTGGCTGTGAGACTATTTCCTTCCCCTGCATGGAGAAATTTTCAGCAATTATTTATTCAAAGACACTTTCTGTCCCTTTTTCTCTCTCTTCTTCCTCTGGTACTCCTATAATGTGAATATTGTTCCATTTGGATTGGTCACACAGTTCTTTCAATATTCTTTCTTTCCTAGAGATACTTTTATCTCTCTGCTCAGCTTCTCTGTATTCCTGTTCTTTGATTTCTATTCCATTAAGAGTCTCTTGCATCTGCTAACACCCTTGATCTCTTGTCTCATTTCCGCATTGTGTTTCCTCACTTCCTTCACTTCCTCCATCAGTTCAGGCATATTTCTCTGTAGATCCAACAGAATGGTTATGACTTTTACTCTGAATTCTTTTTCAGGAATATTGTGCATTACTAACCCTTCAGAGTCCCTCTGTTGTGTCTGGTTCTTGATAAGTTTGTTTGTACAATATTCCTCTCTCTTTTCATGGCTATATAAGTGGTCACTGGTACATGCCATGTATGTCATTTGGGCTCTTTAAGACTTAAAAAAAAAAGAAGAGAAGAAAGAAAAGAGAAAACACAAAGAAGAAAAACACGTCTGCAGGGAGTAGATTCTGTGAGGCTGCTGTAGGTGGTGCTGTTGCTTCACTATTCCATAGCCTCGGTTTTGCCACTCTGCAGGGTCCTTTGTACAATGTCCAAGGCAGGAATGAATGTGATGCTGCTGATCTCTGTGGGAAGTTTCAGTAAGACTACTTTCTTCAGCCCAGTGTCCTGGAACGATCATGTTACTCTGTTGGGTCTCTATCTCTTTAAGACTGCTAAGAAAAAGCACATGCTTTTCTTTTTTCCCAGGGAGCCAGCTGCGTGGACCCTGTTATTTCTCAGGCTCAGATACTGCCCCCTCTGTTTCTCCCATCTCTGATACACCAGGTGATGTGTGTCAGTGTTCCTGGTGCATATATAAATGTAATGGAATTTTATACATTAGAATGTAATAGAATGCTATGGATTGTTGTAGAATTGTATGGATTGTTTGGAATAGAATGGAGTGTTCATGAACGGAATGTTATGCAAAAGAATTTTATGAAATGGAATGAAATTTTATGGAACGGTGCAAGGTTTAATGTTATGTAATACAATGGAATGTTAGGCAGCAGAATGTAATAGAATGTCATGAAATTGAAATAAATGACATGGAATGGAATTGAATATTGTGCAGTAGAAAGCAGTAGGAAGTTTTGGAATGGAATGTAAGGTTATGGCATGGAATCAGAATTTATGTAATGGAAAGGAATGTAAGGGAATAGAGTGGAATTTTAATGAATGGTATGTTATGCAGTAGAATGTAATAGTACGTTTTGAATGGAATGAAATGTTATGGAATGGAACAAAACATTGTGGAATGGAATAGATTGTTGGGAATAGAATGGAATGTTAAAGAATAGAATGGAATGTTATGGAATAAATGGGAAAGAATATTATGGAGTAGAATGGAATGTTATGCAACGAAATGAATTAGGGTATTATGGAGTTTAATGAAATGTTTGGGAAGGTACTGAAATGTTATGGAATGGAATGTTATGAAAGAAAAAGCAATGTAATGTTTGGAATGGAATGGAATGATATCTAATCCAATGGAATGTTATGGTATGTATTGGAATGTTGGGGAATAGAACCAAATTTTATCACATGGAATGAAATGTTACGGAATTTAATGGAAAGTTATGGAATGTAATTGTATGTTATGGAATGGAGTGTAATAGACCATTATGGGTTGGAAGGGAATGTTATTGAATGGAATGGGATGTTAGAATATAAAGTAATAGATTTAGAATTGAATGGAATGTTTTTGAATTGAATATAATGTTATGGAATAGAATGGTATAGAATGCTATGGAAATGCATGGAATGTTATGCAATAGAGTTTTGTAGAATGTCATGGAATGTAATGGAATGTTGCTGAATGGAATGGAATATTATGGAATATAAATGAATATTGTTCAATAGAATGTAATGGAAAGTTTTGTTATAAGAGTGTATTATACTATGGAATGGAATGTTATGGAATGGCATGGAATATTCTCGGAGACAATGGAATATTATCAAAAGGTATGGAATGTTGTGTAATAGAATGGGCTGGAATTTTATGGAATGGACTGGAATGTTGTGGCATGGAATGGATTGTTAGGAAATTGAATGTAATAGAATGTTCTGAAATGTTATGCTGTGGAATGGAATGTTGTTGAAAGAAATACAATGTTATGGAGTGGAATGAAACATTTTTCAATAGAACGTTTTGGAATAGACTGGGATATTGTTTAATGGAATAGAATGTTATGGAATGGAAGGGAATCTGGCGGAAAATAATGAAATGTTAACCAGTGAAATGAAATATTATGTAATTAAAGTGGCTACAATGTTCAGGAATGGAACGGAATATTGAGGAATTGAATGGAATGTTAGGCCTTAGAATGGAATGGAATGTTATTTAATGGAATGGAATCTTATGGAATGGAGTGGATCTTTGGGGAATGGAATGGAATACTAATGAATGGAATAAATGTTATGGATTATGGTGGGATAAAATGTTATAGAATGGAATGGAATGTTATGCAATACAATAGAATGTTATAATGGAACTGAATGGAATATTATGCAATAGAATGTTATGGAATTGAATAGATTTATGCACTGGAATGTAGTAACACATTTTGGAATGGAATGCAATGTTATTTAATGAAATGGAATGGAGTGGAATATTATGGAATTGGATTTAATAGAATCTTACAAAATGTAGGAATTTTACGCAAAAGAATGAACTAGAATGTTACAGAATGAAATGGAATGTTGTGGATTGGATGGGAATGTTATGCAATAGAATGTAATAGAATGTTTGGAATGGAATGTTGTGGTATGAAGTGGTATTTTGGGGAACAGAAACTAATTTTAATGAATCGAATGCAATGTTATGGAATAGAATGTGATAGAATGTTATGGAATGGATTCGAATGATACAGAATGGAATGGAAGGTTGTTGAATTGAATGGGATAGAACGGTAATAGATTGGAATGGATGTTGAATAGAATTGAATATTATGGAATGGAATATAAGGGAATAGAATATCTAATGCAATGTATATTATGAAATGAAATGTAGTTTTGGGGAATAGAGTGGAATGTTAATGAAAAGGATGAAATGTTATGGAATAGAATGGGATAGAACGTTATGGAATGGCATGGAATTTTATGAAATAGAATATAATAGAACATTATGGAAATTAAAGGAATGTTAAAGAATGGAATGGTATGTTATTAAATGCAATGGAATACTTTGGAATAGAATGTTATGGAATGGAGTAGAATGTTCGGCAGTGATATGTAGTAGAATGCTTTTGAATGGAATGGAATGTTATTAAATGCAGAAAAAAATATGGAATGGAGTGGAATGTTATGGAATAGAATGGCAAAGAATGTTTATGAATGGATTGGAAACCTATGAAATTGAGTGGAGTGTTATGCAATAGAATGTAATAGAAGGTGTTGGAATGGAATAGAATGTTATTTATGGAATGGAATTGGATTGAATGTTAAAGAATGCAAAGGAATGTTATGGAATGGGATGGAATGTTGTGGAATAGATTGGAATTTTATACAGTGGAATGTAGTAGAAAGTTTGGAATGGAGTGGAATAGTATTTAATGGAGTGGAGTTTTATGGAATTCAGCGGAATGTTGGGAATAGAGTGGAATATTAAGAAATGGAACGGAATCATATGGAACAGAATGGGACAGAAAGTTAAGGAATTGAATGGAATGTTTTGGAATGGCATGGAATATTATGGAATGGAGGGGAATGTTGGGAAATAGAATGGAATATTAACGAATTTAAAGTTTTTGTATAAAATGGGATACAATGTTATTGAATGGGATGTAATGTTATGCAATAGAATATAATGGAATGTTATTGAATGGAATATTCTAGATTGGAATGTGATGATGGCGAATAGAATGGAATGTTTGTTAATGAATGAAATTGAATATTATGGAATATATGGTATAGAATGTTTTTGAATGTAATGGAATGTTATTTAATAGAATATAATAGAGTGCTACGGAATGTTATAGAATTGAATGGAATGTTTGGAATACAATGGAATGTTAAAGAATGGAATTCTATGCAATAGAATTTTATGGAGTGGAATAGAATGTTATGGAAAGAATAGAGTTCAAAGTTTTGGAATGCAATGGAACTATAGGAAACAGAATCTAACACTGTCATGTAATGGAAATAAATGACATGGAATGGAATTGAATGTAATGCAATAGAATGCAATAAGAGGTTTTGGAATTGAATGTAAAGTTATGGCATGGAATGAGATGTTATGTAATGGAATGGAATGTTGGAAAATAGAAAGGAATGTGACCTAATGTTATGCTATGCAGTAGAATGAAATAGGAAGTTATGGAATGAAATGCAAGTTATGTAATGGAGTGGAATGTTGTGGAATTGAATGGAATGTTATGGAATGAAGGAACTGGTCAACCAAGGACAGGCTGCACACAGAGGTCCTCTGGATGGCCCATTATACTTTGAAAGGAATGTAGAGGGTGTATTCATTCTTCTCCAAACAGGTCTGGATGTTATTTTCTGCAAAAATAAAGAAATCAGTTCATAGAAAACCCTGAACTATGCACCCTCTGGGTAAAAACAAAGGAAACATCTACAAGTTACAGATCAAAGAGAAGTTATGAACTAGTTTCCTGATTAAAGAAAATTTATAGTTTAGCTTCCTGGAAACTATTGAATCATTGCCAGAAATTGTCTTTTAAAATAAAGCAACTACTGCATACGCTGCTTGCAGCCTTGTATCGTCTGTCTGTGTCTGTGTTCTTTGTCATTTCTTTGTACTGCAGATTCCCTGAAAACTCATCTGATGTTTAGAAGTAAACAACATTTGGCGAGTCAGCCAAGGAGGCACAATGCATTGGACCAGGACTAGGAAACAGAAAGTGTGAGCCCCTGTTGTTTTAGGGAACAATCTGAAGGAATTTCAGGATTACATTGTGGGGAATACACCCTCAACAAAGGAGGATTATATAAAACTACTCTGAGGGTTGTTGTTCTCTACAGGACTTCAACCTAAATAAAAGACTTAAATTGCTTTTTGAGCACACAGAGAAATGTTACTGGTTTCAATATCAAAGCAGAGCTAAGTTGAGTTCCAGGGAGTGTAAACAAGTAGTTAAGACTTTAAGGAAGGCGAATATTAGGGGAGATACAATGGACATGAAATTATGGACTTTGTGTAGTCATATAACTCAGGCTCTGGACATATTAGGGGCTGATTCTGATAAAGCCTTTACTCATTAAGCCCCTAATCAAACTGATGTTGAACCTCAACAGGAGGAGGATAGAGTGTATGAGGTTGTTATTTCACAGGACAGCCTTTCTTGGTCAGATGAGGAGCCAAGTAGTTCTATAAAGGTTTCAGACTCTGGAAGCTGTCTTGGAAAAAATGAGTGCCATGTTACAACATGGTCCGTCTTCTAAGTGTAAAGAGGAACTAGCTCAAAAAAGGGGAATTTATCATATTTTGCCTCCAAAAAGGCCCCTTGGCCCTCCTCTTCCCGAAACTTCATTTAAAACAAATGAATATTTCTCTACTCCTCAAGTGTTTATGGTTCCACAAGCACCTAAACCACAGTGGCAGGAAGATTTGCCTGACTGCCTTTTTCTAATACGTATATATTTCCTATAACCCAACAGCCCAACTGGGTATCCACAAGATGTGACACTTTCTGTCTTGCTGACTTCCAGCCTGCTTTTTCAGGCTGCCTTGGACTCTGAGTGAGGCAAGGGAGTGTTCCTAACATTCTTCTAATGTCATCAGTTTCACAGAACATGATGCCCACCGCGACAAGGTAAGAGATTGCTCTCATTCCTGACTAAATACTGTACTCTTTATCTTACAAAATGTGTCTGAGCACCCGTTAGCGACGTAAAAAATGATTAGTGTTGGCTACCAGTCTTAAGTCTCTGATTAGAGAAGCTTAGCTCCTGAAAGAAGTATTCAATAAAATGTTATGCAGCTAAATATATTTTGCTACAAGGAAAGAAAATAGTCAAAAGTCCCATGAACTACTACAATATAGAACTAGTTTTCTAAATTCTTTTAGTGAAAATCTATTCTACTTATTGGGTTCATCATTATCTTCAAAAATTAGAGAGGTATTTAAACTGGACTCCCTGAAACAGAAGAAATTTATCATCTGCAATACAGCCTGGCTTTTTAATAACTAGTGCTAGAATTGTACTTGCATTTTATTTTAAGGGCCCTAAACACACACAGTCCTTATCAGTACAAAGCCGTCATCAGGTTGGTTAGTCTAGGGCCATCTAAAACTTAACCCAGTTATGTAAACAGCTTGCCCTTAGAGTGTATTCTTGGAAACTGAAATACTTTTAGTCAAATAAGCTAATGGAAAGCAATTAGATATCAGTAATCACTTCTCACCTCACATGAATCACTTACAATTTCATGGTTTCTTACCTGCACCGGTTCCTATACATATGACTCTTGATGCATAAAGGAATGCAGTATCTGAAAGTTATACTAGGAAAACAGTATATGATGATTAGGCTTGTTTTCATGACATGACTGTACTTACATGGCTTCCTGTAAGTAGAAGTAGATCCACAATCACTATGGATTGTGGTCTATCCTGGACGTCTTTTATAAATATCATGTGGTAGTATTTTCCCTAGACCTCTATTGTATTTACTGATCAAGCAATGTGAGAGGTGCTCTCTTGTCATCACTCTGCCAAAACGAAACTAAAGCTACCAAAGCCGAGGGATTATTGAATGCGACTCCCCGTGCCCTCCTAAAAACATCAGGAGTGAAAACGTCCGAAAGGGACTTTGTTGAACTCCATAAATATATTAGAAAATATTGTAATTGGTTGCCTCATCAGGTTCACAGATAAGGCAATGTTATCCCTGTGCCTGTCTGGTCTTTGTGTCACTTGATCACTCTCGCTTTGAAGCCTTTGCAAACAGCCCCACTCTCTGATATTAAATGAGATATGCAGGAGTGAGAGATAGAAGTGCTGGATGATGTGATGGAATCAAGTAAACAATGCTCCTCTCCACGTCCGTGTGACTCCTCCTCATCCTCTTCGTCATTATCTTCTTCAGACACTGAGGATGGGAACCATTCTCAGCCCTCTCATCGTGGAAAGGCTTCTGTTTCTACTCCAAGTGCATCTGCCTTTGACAATTTGTCAGAATTATGTACACAGAGCTCTTCACCCTAAGCACACCGAATGGCCTTAGCCTATATCATTCATTATATGGATGATATCCTCATAACTCTACCTAACCATCTATCTCTTAGTGCTATTCTTGAAGATACTGAAGTAGGATTAAAACAATGGAGCTGACAAATATCTCCTAATAAAATACAACTTCAGAACCCAATGTGTGATTTAGGAAATAAAATTCAAGAAAATTCAATAATCCCTCAGTAAATTCAAGTAAGAAGAGGTCACCTTAAAACTTTAAATGATTTTCAAAAATTATTAGCAGATATTAACTGCATTCAACCTTTATTTGGTATGCCTACTTATAAGTTACAAAAATTGATATTTTAAAAGGAACCCCAGATCTTAATCATCCTATAGACTTAACCTCAAAAGCTGAGGAAGAACTTAAATGGACAGACCAACATATTCAAAAAGCTCAGTTTTTAAAAATTGACTTACAAAAATCTTTACTTTTATTAATTTAGTCCTTATTCTCCCACAGGATTGCTCTGTCAATGTAACAGATGGTTAGAATGGATATTTTTACAATATCAATCTAAACCTTCATGACAAGCTTACATCTGCAAAGTAGCCTCCGTTATCCTGAAAGGATGACAGAGATTAAGACAGATGATGGGTCAAGGTACTCACTCTATTCCTCTCCCATTATCTCAACGAAATATCATGCAAGTATTTCAAGAAAACACTCACTGGAAAATTGCACTTTCAGACTTTTTAGGAAATATTTACCACCGTTACCCGAAAAATAAATTATTATTTTCCTGTTTTCAACATCATCAATGGGTTCTCCCTCAGAAAGTTTCCATAAATCCATTAATACATGTTATTACTTGTTTTACTGATGGAACAAAATCTT
>JAVSCE010011161.1:0-91573 GCA_032199065.1 Smutsia gigantea
TACAATGTTTGGAGAAAAAAAAACATTTTATTCCTCTCTGTTACTTTAAGGTGTTATATTGGGCCATTTATTCATATTTCACAAATGAAAATTGACTCAGTTATGTAGATATTAGGCAAGTCTAGCTTTGTTTCTCCCATGTTAAGGAAAGAGACCAGAGCTTTCCTGCCTTTGTGAGAAGTTTGGCTGACTCACATTCTGGATTCACAAGGTGTCCAGTCATAATCCTTCTGTGTGGCCCCCTAGTGTGGCCTCAGAGACCCCTGCCTGCACCCTCACCTGATCACTCTTTTGTTTATCCTCAGCAACTTGACACTAACTCATCACTTTGCTCTGACGCTGTTTTAGTGCTTCTCAGATACTAGTTCGTTTGGAGAGAGTATGGCTTGTACAATAATGATGGGGCTTTTCTCCTTGCAGGGCTTTGCTGCAGCCACACAAGGGTAGACATTCAGTCCATGTGAAAAATCACCTGCATTTATCAAGGTCGTTCTTTCATCTGGTAGGAAACCAGCAGTGCGTGTACTCAGAAAAGTCAAAGCATATCCGTTATGTCCCCAGAACTACTGCCAGTTGCCACTTAGCAATGAGTAGTGGATGGGGAGGGGGACATCAGTTTGGAGCAAGTGATTTAAATGGTAATATTCGTGCAAATCTTCAAATGTTTTGGTGAGTATTGGCACCTGGCCTGAATGCCAGAAACATAGTGCTTGGTCGGCATAGACGCACAGTACATTTTGGTTTCTCGTCTCCTGATTCCCTTCACGTCAAAACAAGGGCTTAGGCTGGGGAAGACACAAACATCAGTTTAACCTGGACAGTTACAAAGCAGAGAGAATAAAGTTACACACACTTTCTTTTCAGAATCAGAGATATAACTGAGCGTGTGTTGAAACAGTAAAATGTTAGCTAGCATTTAAGTTATGTTTTCTGGTAGCTGGCCACTTGCTCTTTCAGCAGTTTGGAGGGAAACTACGCTAAATAAACCACATGTCTTTCTAACCAATCCTGAGACATGAAATCAGTTATTTTTCACTAATCCAAGGAAGTGTATATTTAAAAGCCACTGACTTCAGGAGTGTGGCCAATTTTTAAAATACGCAGATGCTGGAAGCGATTCTGGATCTTTCATCAGATCGAACTGATTCCTTGCTCTGTGTGGGTCTCCTCGTCGTCCTCATTATATCCCGTCTATGTGCCAGCGTGCTGACTGAGCCAATGCTGTCCGCGCCCAAAAGCCCCACCTGAGGCCTCGCGTGATGGTGTGTTCACGGGGCCTGGCGCCGCGACTGCCCCTAGGGTCTGCATAGTGAGGTTCCCTGAACTCAGTTCAACTTGTTAACTTGTCTCCAGACTTACTCTGATTACTTTATGTCCTGTAGACAGTTTCAGAGAGTAAGTTTGCAGCGGGAGAGACTCAGTGTACATCACACCTTCTGTCCTGCCCCTGGTGAGACTGACTGTGCCCCAGGCCACCTATTCTTCCGGCATTCCTCTGCAGGGTCTGGGGCTCTTGGTGGTCCTCTGGCACCTCCTCACTCGGAGCCACCTCCCTTCCCACCGGCTCTTGCCTGGGAGGGTTCACTGCAAAACCCACTGGCTGTCAACACAGTTACGGACATGAGGACATGAGCATGTGTGTCTACATGCGCGCACTACGGTCGGGGTGGGAAACGGGCCGTTGCGGTCCTCGGTGCGCTGGGAGAACATCCTCGCTCAGGGGCAGCATCACGGGCAGAATGGAGAGAATGACGGGCAGTGGACCGAGCCGTGGTTTTGGGCCTCGTCCGATTCTATCAATGAAACAGGACCATCTCGGTGCTTCATTACAGGCTTGGGCGCCCATGGTGGCCACTTTCTAAAGTTTTAGGAGTTCAAAAAATATAAACAGCAAAACAAGAGGAAACTGTCATTTTATTCCTCAGTAAATATTTGCCAAATATCTCTTTTTTGCACAGCCCTGTTTTAAACACTGTAGAAAATGAGGAAGGAGATATGGGTGAAGATTATATGTACAGTTGACTCTTGAACAACGTGGGCTTCAGCTGCATGGATCCGCTTATACATGGATATTGTTCAATAAGTACTATGCACTACTGTAAAAGTATTTTCTCTTCCTTATGATTTTCTTAGCAGCATTTTCTCTTCACTAGCTTACTTTATTGTAAGAATACAGTATATAATACATAGAACATACCAAATATGCATTAATCAACTGTGTTATTGGTTAGGCTTCCATTCAACAGTAAGCTATTAGTAGTTAGGTTTTGGGGGAGTCAAAATGTATCTATGGATTTTCAACTGCATGGTAGGGTTAATGACCCTAAGCCTCATGTTCAGGGTCATCTGCATATGTAAATTACCTACACACATTTGTACCATTGCTGTATCTGTGACTATGTCTATTTCTCTATTTGTTTATTTATCTGTCTATCTCTATGTTCCTTTAAAATAGAGATTTTTTTTGTTATCGGTATCTGACAAAAAGCTTTTCATACAACGATGAATAGGAAAACATTGATTTATAAAAAAAAAAGAAAGAAAACAAAATTTCTGCACACATGAAATTTTCTCTGGTAAGCACAATGCTGGTTCTCCAAAGATGACCAGGAATCTGTGAATATTTTACCTTACATGACAAAAGTAATTAAAATTAGGACCTTGAGATGAAGAGATCAGTGTGAATCATCCGGGGGGGGAGGGGGTAAACTTAATCACTCCAATCCTTGAAAGTAGAGAAAAATCAAATCTTTGGTGGCTTTGAGATGGAGGACGGAGGTCACCGTAAGGCAAGGAGTCCAGGTGGCTTCCAGTAGCTGGAATCAGCAAGGAGACCGAAAGTTTTCCAAAACGTCCAGAAAGGAATACAGGCCTGACTGCACTCCGGCCTTAGCCCAGCTTCCAGGGTTGTCCTTCTCCTGGGAGGCCAGACAATGAATCACTGCTGTTGGAAGTTGTTACAGCACCAGTAGCGAACTAATTTGCCTTATTTTGGCAGTTTATGCAACCCTATTACTTGCTGGTCCTTCCTGACATGGTCCTAGCCAATGAAGCCAATAGCATACATTTCTGTGTCCCAACTGTCCCAATTCTTAATCAATCTCTCCTTTGATCACCTCATGTTTAAGGGTCAAGTCTTGGTTGTTTTAACTTTTTACCAAGTTTGATATTACTTGCTGGTAGGTCAGTTACCTCTGTTGAACACTTTGCTGTCAGAGCTGACTCATCATTTTATTGCCATCACGTCGCACGCTGCTTACCAGATCATGGAGAGCTTCCTGGTAATTAATTTTGGTAAAATTAACTACTTTATTACTTAAGTGTGACATAAGCCAGATATTTGTGTAAAATAATTGGTTTACATGTTTTTATTACTTATGAATATAATTTATTTTGTTCCTGTCCATAAAATAATCTTTCTTTAATCTGAACTTGCTATAACATTTATTGGTTATTTGTTTAGTGTTATTATTACTTGTAGTTTTTTTCTAAGTGACTTAAATAGTTTGATTCTCCTACTAAAGTAACAGAGACTTGAAGATGATGGAAAATGTTTTATTTCTATGTAATGTTCAAAGAAGAATTAAATAACTTTGTTTAAATATTTCTGGATGAGGGTAGGAATAATCCAAAGGTATTTTACTCCTTATCAAGTCCAATTTAAAAGGTAAAAACTAATATTTTTCAGAGGATTCCTTATACCTTTGAACAGAAGTTTTGGATAAATATATAATTTAGTGTATGTCTAGTAATAATGTCAATTTCTTAAGGATATATATCCCAAATATTACCTGATGCTCAAAGAGGGAACCCTACAACAAATTAAGACAATTACAGAGTGAAAAGCACCAGGTACGATGTTGGGGGTGGGGGGTGGGGTAAGCAGCATTTTAAAATAGAGAAAAGCATGACCTTTTATTTATAGAGCAGCTTTATTAAAGGTGCTGTAACTAAGTGCCTTACTAAGTAGGGGACACAGAAATATATTAATACTTCAAGAGGAAAAATATCCTATACATGCCAGCCTACTATTATGTGTGCCAAGGAAATTGAAGGAATGGATTTAAGCGGCTGCCCCACTCACGTAAGTGGTGTGATCGTTAGCCTCCTAATGAGCAGTTGTAAATTATGCAAATGTTCTACATTATTGATATAACAGTCACTTCACTGGGTTTTGATAACATGTCAAAACACCCCAAACCCCATCCATCCCTGGAGCTCGATTCACTGCTCTTGCAGATCCTGCATCTCACTGGCTCCCTGCAGTTGAAAAAGTCTGAGTTTTTTGCACCACCTGGAAACCCCCCCAGAGTCAGGCACCAATCTGTCTTATCTAGGCTGGCCCCACTGTGAGAGCAGGATGGATGTTCAGGGCTGACATGCAGGAAGCAGAAGCAACCAGGGGCTAAGACAAGCCAGGCACACTCTTTGGGGTCCTCAAAAGGACAGTATCTTCAAGGAGGCACATTTCACGCAGGATGCTCGTGTTTGTGGAGGATGTGGGCTGTTTTATTTCTTCTCACTATAACCATACATTCCTTCTGCACAGAGACCATTCATTTGCTTAATATTTTAATCTCCAGGATTGCCTAAACAGTGCCTTAGGTACAGGAAATCATCAATGAATCACCACCTGACACCTGATCAAGTTTGCTTAGCCTGCATAAATCAGTCCCCAGAAATAATATGTAAAAAGTTATTGTAGTGAGACTGACACATTTCTACGTCCATCTCTTTCAGTACGTATTTCATCTGCAGAAAGTGCATGGAAGAGACAGGCTCTGTGCTAATGAGTTGAAAAAAAGGTTTTTCTAGGAGAAAAAGACTTTTTGACTACATTCAACATGGCCTAGTTAAGAGCACAGGAGAGTAAACTGCTTGTTGGGTGACACAGTGTCACCTCACATGCCACCACATGGGTGACTTTGGTGGTTGGTTTACCCTCACTGACGCTCCCGTTTATAAAGTCTCAATAAATACCCAAAGGACATTTGATGGCACCAGCAAAGGAACGCGTTTGTGATGACCACTGCCTGCAGGAGGCCTGGGAAATGTCTGCGCATGCCCTCCGTGCTCTGTCCATGTGTGACCCCAGAGAGAAGAAAATGCACACTATTATCTCCAAGAAGCGTGGCAGGGACAGCACAGTTTTAAAGGAAACAGCTGGAGTGTGATCTAATCTCCATGTTCCAATTTACTTATGTATAAAACATGCATAAAAATTTTAACCTTGCTGAACAATTTGTCTGCTTTCTATTCCTGGCATGTCACAACCCTACCACAGCAGCACTTCTGGCTTGAGAGAACCCAGGGATCCCTTTAATAATAAACAGTTTATTTAGAGAAAATAGCTTTTATAAATTTAATATTAATTTGACTACACCATGGTAATTGTGTCTCAGTCATAAATATATCTCGTGTTCATGCCTCCCTTGTCGATGCCACCTCCCCCCCTTAACTGTGACAGCAGGAATGGTAGAGCTCTGCCCTGCCTCTGGGGAGTGATGTCAGATTAAATTAAAGACTCGTGTGTTTATGGATCAGCAAAGAAAAGCAAGAATCCATCCATAATGGATGAATAATGCATCAGAAAGTTGCTCCATAGTTCCCCGGTCATATGCAGATGATATAAAATTATGGTCCTGCATGGAACTCCCAATATGTTTATATAAAGAGTAGAAAATCCTTTCAAATTTTACATTATGTGCTTCAATATTTTTGTAGAAATTATTTTCAGCAAAGGGAGATATTTTTTCCACCAGTATAATTTTCTATCAATGACTATAGTGTTTTATGCTGAATATTTACTATGTGCTTAAGATTGTGTTATACAAAAACAAACAAACAAAAAACACTCCTCAATGCTTAAGAAAATAACTCAAAAAACATTAGGGAGGCTACTTTCAAAAAAAAAATAACAAGTGTTGGTGAGAATATGGAGAAATTGGAACACTGTTCTTTGTTTTGGGGATCTAAATGGTGCAGTTGCTGTTGGAAACAGTGTGGATATTACTCAAAACATTAAAAATGGGACTACAATATGACATAGTAATTCCATTTCTGATACATGCCAGAAGAAAAGAAGCAGGACCTCAAAGGGATATTTGCATAACCATGTTCATAGCAGCATTATTCACAATATCCAAGTGATAAAAGCAACCCAGTTGTCCATTAACACTGAATGGATAAAATAATGTGGGATACACATATAATGGAATATTACTCAGTAATAAAAAAGAAGGGAATTCTGATACATGCTATGGCATGGATGAAACTTGAGGACATTATGCTCAGTGAATAAGTCAGATGCAAAAAGACAAAAGCTACAGGATTCCATTTATACGGGGTGTCTGAAGTTGCCAAACTCATAGAGACAGAATGTGGATGGGGGTTGCCAGAGGCTTAGGGGAGGAGGGATCCGGGAGCTGTTTTATAGCATTTCGGTTTTGTACAATAAAAGAGTTCTGGAGGCTGGTCCCATAACAATGTCAATATACTTAACACTATGAACTGTACACTGACTTGACTTTCTTCCTTTATATGTTGTCATTTAAGGATGTAAAGTTCTTCTTTGAATGGCTTCAACTGTGGCTCACAATTTTTGAGATCATGTATTTTCATTTTGATTCAATTATTTGAAACATATTCTATTATCCCTTTAGATTTTTTTTTTGTCCTATGGGTAATTTAGAAATATGTTATTTAGTTTCCAATATTTTGGGATTTTACAGAAATCTTTGAAAGCAGCAAAGAGAAGAAAATCATCAGGCACAAAAGATCCTCAATAGGATTAACATCTGATTTCTCATCAGAGATCATGGAAGGTACATGTTAGTGGCATTAAATACATAAAGCACTACAGGGAAAAACAAGCAACCAAGAAGTCTATACCCTGCAAAAACTGTCCTCAAAAATGAGTAAGAAGTTAAGATATTCACATATGAACAAAAGATAAGGGAATTAGTTACCCCTACACTTGCCCTATGAATTAAGAGTCCTTTAGATTAAAATGAGTGACCCTAGATTATAATTCAGAGTCATAGGAAGAATAAATGTCTCCAGGAAAGGCAAAGACATGGTCAAACATGAAAGTCAGTATTGCATTTTTGGGTCATAACTTTTTATTTCCTACAGGACTTAAAAGTCAAATGCATAAAAATAATTTTAAATATGTTATTGGGCACACAATATCTAAAGATGTAATTTGTGACAACAGTATTTGTAGTGAAGGGCAGAGAGGTATGGGAGCAGAGATTTGTATGCTGCAGAAGTAAAGCTAATATAAAATTGGACTAGATTATTATAAATTTAAGATATTAAGCATAACCCCATGACAACCATAGAGAAGATATCTTAAAAATATATGGGTACTACATGAAAGGGAAACAAAAGGGCTCCTAAAAGAAATAAAAATCACAAAACAAAGTAGTACTTGAGTAAATAAGAGAAACAAAAATATTATACACAGAAAAAATATATATTTAAAAAATTTCAATGGAGTAATAAGTCCTTTATCAGAAATTACACTTAAGGTAAATGTATGAGAAATGGTTTCATGAGGCCGGGGTGGAAGATTACATTCATGCAAACATATTGATATATAAGAATATGCATTTAAAATTCATCCATGTATTTGCATGACTTAATTGATATTCATTTTTATTGCTGAATATTATTCTCTTGTGTAGATAAGTTTGGTTACATATTCAACTATTGAATGACATCTTCATTGCTTCCAGGTTTTGGCTATTATGAATAATAGTTTTATAAAATTTTGCATGTAGGTTTTTATATGGACATACATTTTCAGATCACTTGGGTGTATGCCTAGGAGCATAATTGCTGGTTCATATGGTAAGAGTATGCTTCACTTTGTAAGAAACTTTAAAAGTTTTTTCAAGGGGCTAGCCACCCTGCATGTTTACCAGCAATGAATGATACTCTTGACACTCATCCTCAACAGCAATTCATTCACCGAGATTGCACTGAGTCTATAGATCAAGTCAGGATGAACTGACATCGACATCATATGTACACACACACAGACACACATATATGTACACACACACACACATATAAAAAATAAACCATATGGGCACCCCATGGGTGCACAAAAACATTTGTCTCAAACCAATACACTTTCTTGATAATTAATTTTAGTAAAATAGGAACACACAGGAACTCCCTTAGGAGTTCATCTTATCATAGACAAAAATATGCATTTTATTGTAATTTATATAGGTATATCACAATAAAATTTTAAATAAATAAACAAGCCTGGATTTGAAGTCTTGATATTCATTGTTTCAGTTTTGATATTAGACAGGTCACCAACCTTCTCTTAGTTTATTCATTTAAAAATTGGAAACAAAGCTCTCCTTCTATGTTATCATAAGATATGAAGTAAATAAGTCCCACTGCATATGCAAGGTGCTAGAAGAGTGCCTTGGATGTACCGATATTCCATGATACTCAGTTTCCTTCTTTTTTTTCCTGCTTTTATATTTGTGCATGAATTGGTTGTTTACACAAAATGACTTAGTCAAATTTCTAGTATTTGTTTTTTGTAAACACTTTTTGGTTTTTTAGAGCAGTTTAGATTTTTAAGAGATGTGAAGAGAGTTCCCATATAACCCATGTCTTGTTACCCCAATTATTATCTTACATTACTACAGTAGATTTGCAACAGTTAATAAACTAATACTGATTCATTATTAACGAGCATGTACTTCAGTTAGGCTTACGTAGTCTTTACCCCCCGTCCTTTCCTTTCCCAGGACCCCGTTCTGTATAACTGATCGCCTCACCCACCCACCCTGCCTCCTCAGCTTGTGACAGGCTCTCAGACCCTCCTTTCTCCTGACGACAGTGACGGTTCTGGGGAGTGATGGCCAGGCATTTTTTAGGATGCCCTTCCACTGGAATTTGGAAGATTCGATCATACAGAGTCTTCCTCTCTCTGAGAACAAAATGTTTCCGTTTCTTTAAATCTTTAATTTCCCATCAGTGTCTTGTAGTTTTCAGCATGGAGATTCTGTACCTATTTTGTAATGTTCTCCAATTTTTGGTACCATTGTAAGTAGTAATTTTAAAAATTCCATTCAAAATACTGGAATTCCATTGCTAGTATACAGCAAAGTAATTGAATTTTGTACACTGACCTTGTATACTGTAACCTGCTTTTCTTGCTCAGTAACATTTTTGTAGATTTTTTTGGATAGTCATGTCATATTGAAATAAAGACTCCAAGTAAGTTTTGGCACTTCCAATTTTAAATTGTTGGTATTTCACATTTTTATTATATCTGAGGATTTAGAATTATTCGTAGTATTAGGAGCAGTAACAATAATAATTAGAACATAAAATACCTGTTATGTGCCACATACTTTTCTAAACTCCTCATACATAACTTTTTCATGTCTTTTCTTCCATCCTGTTTTCTCCAGTTTTTATTTTAATATATATTCAAATATCAGGCTTGAGGAAGACATGTGTTACCACTAACAAGTGGGGAGTTATTTGCATTTTCTTAATACTGATTCTGAGGAAAGCCCATTTATTAAACCTCACAACACTTCAATTCTCAAACATGTTTCCTAATATTAACTCATTTTTATTAATACATATTCATTTTTTCATTCAAAAACCGCTTTTCAAACCTACATTTTTCAAAGCTTATTAAAATGTGTATTATTTTCAGACTGTTTCCAAACTCAGGTGCGTTATCAGTTGTAAGTGTGGACATTCTTAACATTTTTATTCTTATCTGGGTTTGATCAAAGTACTTTGACTTTTTGTCTAAATAAATGTTTTGAAGCTTTAGAAATTTTCGAACCTCTGTTCTTTATAACTAAGCTAAAATATATCTAGGATTCCTTAAATGGAAAACACATGGGACATGACCTTAAAATAATTCAAGAACACTTACTGCTGCTGAACCTAAAAGTGATGGTGTTAAAGAAAATTGTTAATTAAAAGTAAATTTGGACCCAAAAGCACTTTTTCCAAAATATCTTTGAAAAGTTATGACTGAAGAATCACATTTGTAAGTTTTTTCATTAGCGTGTAAACTGTCTTCCTGAATAGATACCCAGGTTTGAAGGAAATGTGGCATTTCATTTTGGAGTTGCCAATACCATGCTCATTAAAAACAGGAGCCCCATAAATGTTGACTCCCTGGCTGTCACAGAGGACACAAAAAGGTCACCCACAGGTATTTGTGACTGGCATGAATCGTATTTCTCTAATTCAGACACACAAGGAGTATAGCTTTCTTTATGCATCTGCTGAATTCAACTTAATTTCCATTTTCAGCTCTTACGTACTTTGGGGAGATGAGCGCCCTGCGGGACCAGAGTGCCCCATGTCTTAGAATCCATTCTGAGTCCAGTGTGTCCAGCTCCTGCTTTCTGGGACTAAGAGGTTGCCTTTTACCTGAGCTGGAAGGGGGACATCAGTTGAAGGGCAGAACGTAGACAGTAGTCGACCTCAAATCTGGGGCAGGAAAGGTCAGCAACTGCACGTGCACCAGTGGGGGGCTGCCCACTGTGGCAGAAATGGCTACCACTGGACGTAGCTTCCCTGACTTGTCTTCCTTCCCTGTAGGCAATTTCTGATTGGAGTCCATGTTTTTTACTAGCTGTTTTATAATCTTTCTTGGGGGGTGTTTTTTCTCTGAGTGCAGTGACGAACGTTTTCATCATCTAGTTTTCTTCTAGGGCTGGTCATAGCCAGGGTGTGACTCAAAAGACATGGTGAGTGACTTGAACCCATCGTCCATATCTGCTTCCTCAACTGCAGGGATGGGTCCCACTGACTTTTTATCCAACGTAGACATTTTTAGTTTCTGTCTGGAGTCTTTATGCTGTTAGAAACCTTTTTTACCCCAGACAGCAGCTTTCCTGCCCCCTTCCCTGCATCCATGGTCTCTGGATTTGCTTGGCTTTTCAGGTGGTCGTCGTCTAAAGCCACCTCCAAGGTGGGGGAAGCTTGATGCTGCCACCTTCTATTTCTTCTCTTTCTCAACATCACAAGAGGTTGGTTTCTTCTTTGTTCTATCCACTGGCAGTAGCCTTTGGTTTTCCTCTTTGGAGACCACCTGTCTCATTCCTTGCTAATCCAAGCAGAGGACTTCTGATTACCCCTGGCATCCTGCAGATTTCCCTGTGGGAAGATGTGTGCTCCTTGCTCTGACTCGCAAACCCTTTCTCCTGGGCTTTACCCAAATGTCATGCTCGCCTGAGTCCCAGTCTGCCCGAAAGGTGGTTGTGTGTCAGTTGACTGGTGGTCCTCCCCTGGGGGTCTGGGACGGCCCACAGACATCTGGTGAGGATGAGTCGATGATGGAGGTGTCTGAATGTGTCTGTAGAAATATTTGTGCTCTGAGGAATACGAATATGCAGGTGGAACTCAGTGGCATCTCTATTCTCATCTCCTGTCCAATGACTGTGAGACCCTTAGTGAGGTCTTTCCAGCTCTGTGAGTTCTCTGAGTTGTCTGCGGTCAGAGATGTGAATCAGCTGCAGGAGGCTTTCCAATTTTCTTGGTCATTCTCCTCCATTTCCAACTTCTGAAGAGCATCCCTTGGACCTTTCAGCAATTGCTCCTTTCCATGTCGCACTTGTCAGTAGCAGTGTTTGTCCCACGGAGCCAACTTTCCCCTGGGGCGCAGTCCCTGGGAGAACTTCCCACGTGCTCATGGTTTCCAGGCTATTTACTGTCCCGAGGACTGTGGTCTCTGCAGAGATGGCTACAGCAATAAGCAAGGCACGGAGTTTATTCAAAGATCTCGATAGCTTCTTGGGGTCTTCTTGGTGGCCAGGAAACCTAACAGCATCTCCATAATGGGGGGGACCAACCCTGCTGCCTCACCAATTGTTAAATCTAGTTTGCAGGGCCTCCTCGCTGGGACTGGTCTCATGGGCCCATCCTGCTGCAGCTCTGCCCCTTGAGCACCCTCCACAGGAACCATGGTGGGACTAGTCTTTGTCAGTGTTCTTACTGTGAAAGAGACTAACTAAATAGTCTTAACTTAAAATGTCAGCACCGATTACAGCCCCTGTGATTAGACCAGCTCAAATCAGATTAGATCCCAGCCAAATGTCTGGCAGAAGCTGCAGGGCATATTTAGGACAGTTTTAGGTTCTGAGCAAACTTGAGAAGAAACTACAGAGTTCCCATTTACCCCCTGCCCTCCCCACACAGGCACAGCCCTCCCCATTCTCACCATATCAACATCCCCCACCATCATACAGATTAATTTCTCTGCCCTAAAAGCCATCTGTGCTTTGCCTCTTCATGCACTTCCAGATAACACTATACCAACTCATGGGTAGTTCAAGTACCTTGTAATAACAAAATAGCCCTCATTTTTCTTTCCCATCCCTTCTGTCATTGTTGCCATTCATTTGCTTTGCACTTATGTAAATATATACATATATACACATGTATGTATGCTTAAATGCCATGTAAGTAAACATACTGAAACATATATAAACAAATACATTGTTTCTAATATTGTTTCAAACGAATTATTATCTGTCAGATTAAGTAAATTACATATTCCTTCTCTATGCTCTCCATTTCTTTATGTAGTTTCAAGTTTCTGACCTATATTAATTTCCTTCTCTCTGAAGAACTGATTTTTAACATTTTATGTAAGGTAGGTCTATCTGCCACAAATTCCCCCCACTTTTGTTGGCCTTACTTTTTCTTCTAGTATTTCCATTATGTACATATTACACCTTTTGTAGTTGGCTGTCAGCTGATGAAGTTTCTATTTCTTGGGTCTTTTTTCCTCTTGCTTTTTAGTTTTGGAAGTTTCTGTCAGTATGTATGTGTGTGTGCATGTGTGCACTGCACAGAAAGGATGAGTTCTGGAAGCAAAAAGAAGACACTGAAACGGTTAGATGGGAAAGACGGGACAACCTGGGAAGCTGGTGAGACCCAGCATGCAGAGAACCCAGACACTAGGACCACGGAAGCCATCAGAGCTTGTCAGCTCACTTACGCCCCACATGGGTGGCACGAGGACTCAGTGCCCTACTTTCCAACCTTCAAATCAAGATTCTTTCTGCTACTCTAATGCCTCACAGATTGTTGAATTTAGCATCTCTCCTGCCTTTTGTGGTAGCAGAATCCCCTGTCAGAGCCGCCCATTCTTCTAGATAAGTGACATTCCCAGCCTCCGCACGTGGCTCCTGCCCAGGGCTGTGTGCTCACAAGGCTGTGAGGTAGCAAATGCCCAGGGAAGCTGGGCTTGCAGACAGGGCTGGGTCGCGCTTGTGCTATGAGCAGGGCTGGTGCATCAGGCATGGCTGACAAAGGGAGGCAGAATGAAATCCTGGAATTAATGGGTTTAAATAAGAGAACCATGTCCCAGGTTCAAGTCCTGTCCTGACTCCACCATTTACCAGTTATTTCTAAACAACAACAACACAAACAAAACCAAACACATAAAAGAGATCTGCTCCCCTGAGTCTTTAATGTGAATAAAAAATAATTACCTTTACTTTCCAGGGCCAAGTACCTATTATAAGTGAGGCATATATCCAACCAGATTCATTCCTTATCATTTCAAATGTGAATAAAAAAAGAGCATTTGCCTTTCAGCTGGCTGTAGACTTTGGGTGCCAAAAGGGTCACCAGTAATGCAACTTCCCAATAACATATTTCATCAACATAATCATGTCCTCAAGGATGGGGTGGTGTTGCTCAGGTGTGAGGTGCAGTTCTGGGCACCTGTGAAATACACAGCAAATATTTTTGGTTTAAAATAAATTGGGCACAAAGACCTAGAGGCCAGGAAGGCAGACTTTGATCATTCAGCTAATGAGAGAAAATGGAATTGTTTATTGCCCGTGTGTAGACCAATGGTGCCAGAGAGAAAACAAACAAAAACCAAAAATGAAAGTCCTAGCACAGCTAATCTAAGAAGCCAAAGCATATTTGTTTATTTGAAGTGGTTGGTGCCAACTTTCCAACATGCTGCAGATTCTGTATGTGGTACATTTAGAGCATGGAATATTCAAACACTGTACTGAAGGAACTTGGAAAAGAAATTTGGGAAGAGTAAAATCAGTGATGCTTAAGAAAAGGGAAGAGCAGGTCTCTCAAGTTAACTTTATACTGTGAACTTAGTCACATACAGAAAATTGTATGAACACATGTGTAACCTAGCAAATGACTGACATTGACAGACACTTTCCATGTGACCCCTCCAGCATGGGAAGGAGCCTCGTCAGTGCCCACAGATGCCTTGGGCACCCCTTCTGGATCTTGACTCCTGCCCTCTGGGGGTGACCCTACCCTGCTGGCAATGGAAATCCCTCTTTGCTTTCTTTTAAAGGCTTACTGCCTGAAGAGGTACCACAAATGAAACTCCTTAGTTTTGCAAGTTCTTGAGTTTTATATAAATGTAGTCATGCTGCATGTATATTTACATTTTAAAATATCATGAAGGACTTATAATGTACTTTATCTCTAAAAGTAATACATATTGATTAGCTCTGCCCACTTATAAGGCCTAAACAGAAGGAGAAGTCAGTAGCAATGAGCATCCTTTGCACCAGATAACATAAATTCTCCCTGAAGGGCCTAAGACCTCCAGATAAATGGCCAGTTCCAGGTCTGGAGCAAGAAATGTGCTGGACGAGCACACAATGCCCTTTTATGCTTCCAAAATGACGGTACTGTCAACATGATGGCAGGGGAAGCATGCTGAAGGCAGGGACATGAGGAGGAGCTTGGTATTTAAATGAATTCAGCAATATACAGATGGTAGGTATGTGGACGCATAGATGCATGGAAGTTTGAAATGAGTAGCTAAAGGAATATCCTCAGGTAAACTGCTTCATAGTCTTCCTTTTTATCCCATGCGGATTTTAAGGTACAGCTGAGATCTTGCCTACTGCATAGAGCTTTTCCCGATTCTGTGCGGATTTAGTTGACAGCTATCAATTCTATTCATATGATCTGAGCAAAAGGTACATGAAGGAAAAAAATCCTAAGAATTATAAAGTTAAGGTGTAAAACATGTCCCTAATATTCCCTAATGGTCATTTTAGGAAGCTTTGTTCCTTAGGTATAGTTTTGCTTCATCTAACCAAATTAATTCTTTATGTCCAGTGATGTAACTTCCCTGGTTAGAGCCTTTCATGGCTCTGCATCACCCACAGGATATAATTTAAGCTTTCTCTGTAGGTCTGATCCTCTGGTTCCTTCCTACCTCTCCTGTCTGAACGTCTCCTGCCTCACATTTTATTGGTCAGCAACTCAAAACCACTTAACTGGTTCCTTGTGTATACTTTCTCCTGTACCATTTCTCTTCTTGATGGCTTTGCTGGGAAATCGTACCCACTGTCCTGTAGCCCTGCCCTTTGCCAATTAACTCCAACTGCCCCTTTAATATGCAAGGCTGACCCCATAGGAAACTTTGCTGACACTTCTAGTTATTGAAGCTTGATAGCAGAGATGGCGTTTATATCTGCAGAGACCAGAAAAGGGCCTAAAGTATCCAGGAACTATTTATTTATTATTTTTTGTAATTAGTTGTACATAGTGGTTGTTTAAAAAGTTTTAAAACAGGAATCCTTTTATCATTCAAATCTGGTTTGGTTGACTGTAAGAAATATTTACTTGGAGTACGTATATATATGTGTCCATACATCTAACTGTTTAAAACAACTCAGGATTTTTAAAAATGATTGCATCTAGGAAGGCCCAGGTCTCAGATGAGAGAGCAATGTCTCGATTCCAGAGCACAACTACAAACAAGTAGTAGAATTAGCATAAAGTTAATATAAGGCGATGGTTTCCACACAGGAATCCAGGGTGAGCCTTCAGCCAAGAGCCACGTTTCCATACAACCATTTAGACCATCAGCAGAAACCCTCCCATAAAATAATTTTTTGTGGCACAAGGTGAAGTAGTCACCTTGAAACTCTTTCCTGAAACAGAGTAAATCACTCACATCAGGGGCCTCCTGTAGCCGTAGATTGTAACACTTTTCCCTCTGCCCTTAATTTCATAGCTTTTTAAACCGAGGGAGAAACCTCAGTGGAACTAGTTATTTTCCCCTTTCTGGTAGAATTTATTATAATTGCTTTTATTGAAATTTGTTTTACCTCCTGAAGTGCTAAGATCTTGGCTATGTGTATCAATCAAAATTTGACTGCATTATCTTGCAATCTTTTAAAATAATTGATCAGACAATAAAGATAAAATTGGACATTAATTATGTTGAGAAAAGTTTTACTTCCTTTTCAGCTTGATACATTTTCCTTTTCCTAATGCTTTGAAATGGCTAAGAACAATTTGATGATACCAATAATAAATTTGGGGAACTATGCTGAGGAGATAAATTGACAAACTTAACTGCATTTATATTAAAGCATTTTTCTGCTCATCAGAGTGAGATGAGAAAATTAATATGTAAACCATTAAGTTATACCCAGATGCATTGCGTTCTGCAACAGACATAGATACTCGTTGACGTTGTCACCAGCATTTTATTGCAATTTCAAAGGGAAATGCTTTACAAAAATTACTTCACTGAATTCAAAAGGTGCTCATTAAAATATTTCATAATTTGAAAGATATAATTCATGAACTGTGTTACCTGATTTCTATGTCTTTTTTATATCTTTATGTATTTTTAAGTATATTTATTTTTTCCTTAACTGTTTTGTTACAACATTTGCATTCACAGTTCAGAAGAGTATATAAACTAATTCACCAGGAAAGTTGTGATTAATCTCATAATTTTTTCTTAAATTCTTGGCCACCTTAAAAGTAAAATTAAATTCAAGAACTAAATTTTGTGCTCTTTTTGAAAATTAAAAATGGAAGCAGCCTTTGTTTTGCTCCTGGGAGGGTTTCATGTTGAATCTGATCCATGGGAGTTCAACATCAGTAAGAAAGCTGAAGGGCATTTCTGGGCTTAAGGTTCCCTATTTATGAAGTTAAACTATATTAATACCTTAGAGTAACACCATCATGAGCTAAGTGAACCATCCTACCCTTCACCAGATTGTGAGGCAATACTTCTGGCAATATTATATAAAACACTGTGGCTTGGTGAGCCCATCCTTTTTGACTTCTGGAAACCAGTTTTCTACTAGGTTCCGCAACACCAGCCCCTTCACAATGCACCCCAGAGATAGCCACAGGGGGAACCTTGTGTGCACCTTGACCATCTCTCTGCTCTGATAGATTTCCTCTTGGAAACTCATTTTGCTTTATCATGGTTACATCTAGGAGTTCCTTTAGTGAACTTCCTGTAGGAGATTGTTTTTTCCTCTACTATGTCCAAGTTTCGATGGATATTGTTTGCTTATCTCCCCAAAGTATCAGCTGAGATCATAGTGGACCTTTTGATGGCAGCTCCTAATTAGACTTGGCGTGTCTCAGTGCTTGGAGGCCCAGCACGATGACACACGTGTAGTTAATTAGGCAGTAAATTCCCCTTAATGCTCAGCATTAAGGTTTATGAAGCATCTACAATGGGCTAGGCACTGTCATAAATGCTGGAGGTACATGTGTGTCAGAAAACAGGGAAGAATCCCCAGTTTCATGAAGACTACCTTCGAGTGGGGAACTAGACAAAGATAGCAGATGTAATACATAAATAATTAGTTCAGTGTAATGTGATAAGTATTATTTAAAACATAGTTTGGGTTCGGGCTGTTTGGGCACTTCTGAGTAGGGTGCTGTAATTTTAAATAGGTGCTCAGGGTTAGACTCATTGTAAAACGATACTTGAGTCAAGGCCAGAAGAGCTAAGAGAATTAGTCATGTAGATAAATTGGGACAAGAGTGCTCCAGGCAGAAAACACAGACAGCCCTCAGACATTGAAGTGGGATCTTGCTAGCTTTTTAAAAAATTGTGGTAAATATACATAACATTAAACTGGCCATTTTAAATACCTTTAAGGGTGTAATTAAGTACATTCATGTTGTCATGCAACCATCCCCACCATCCATCTCCTGAATACATGTCATCTTCTCAAACTGAGACTCATTACCCATTAAACACAACTCCCACTCTCACCTCCACTCAACCCCTGGGAGCCACAACTCTTCTTTGTCTCTGAATTTGGCTACTCTAGGTAGTCATATAAGCGGAATCACACAGTGTTTGTCCTTTTGTGATTATATTTCATCAACATGTCTTCCACACTTATCCATGTTATAGCATGTGTCAGTTTCTTTCCTTTTTAAGACTGAATATGTTCCATTGTGTGTATTCACCATATTTTGTTTAATTGTTCATCTGTTGATGGATTCTTGAATTGCCTCCAACTTTTGGCCATTGTGAGTAATCTTGCTGTTATAAACATGGTCGCACAGATACCCACTTGAGCCCTGCTTGCATTTCTTTCGATATATGCTCAGAATTGCAATTGCTGAATCATATAATAATTCTATATTTCTAATTATTTGAAGGACCACCATAGTATGTCCATAGATGCTGCACCACTTTATGTTCCTACCAACAGTGCACAAGGATTCCAACTTTTACACAACCTCACCAACACTTGATTTTTTTCTGTTTTGTTCTTTTTTGGTAACAGTGATCCTAATGGATATGAAGTAGTACTTCAGTATGGTTTTGATCTCTTTCCTATAACAATTAGTGATGTTGAACATGTTCCTGTGTTTTCTTTGGCTATTTGTATATATTTTTTGGAGAAACACTACTCCAGTCCCTTGCCTGTTTTTTAATTAGGTTGTTTGTCTTTTGTTTCTATGTCATAGGAATTCTTGTTGACAGTGTCTTCTGATGCACAAAATTTTAAATTTTGATGTAATTCAACTTATCATATTTTATTTTTGTTGCCTTTGATTCTGGTGTCATATGCAAGAAATCATTTCCAAATCTAATTGGTAAATCTTTTGTCATATGTTTTCTTTTAAGAGTATGATAGCTTTAGTTCTAGTCTTTGGCTCTTTGACCCAATTCTGATTTAATTTTTGCATATGGTGCAAGATAAGCATCTGACTTCTTTTTTTTGAAAATTTCAGTTTCCCAACACCATTTGTTAAAAAGACCATCCTTTTCTCTTTGATTAGGCTCCATTGTTGAAACATGACCCTACATTAAAGGGTTTATTTCTAGGCTGTCTATTCCATTGGTTTCTATGCCTACCTTTATGACATCACCACTTTGTTTTTATTACTGTAGCTTTGAGGTAAGCTTTGAGTTCAGAAAGTGCTAGAATCCAACATTCTTCTTTTTCGGCATTTTTGGCTACTTGTGGACCCTTGATATTCCATCTGAATTTTAGAATAAATTTTTCTATTTCTGTAAAAAATGTTATTGGGGTATTAATAGAGATTGGATTAAATTTATAGATCACTTTGAGTAGTTTAGACATCTTAATAATGTAAAGTTTTTCAATCTATGAATAAGATATTTTCCCATTTACTTGTGTCTTCTTGAATTTCTCTTGACAATATTTTATAGTTTTTAGTATACAGGTTTTTACCTCCTTTGTTAAGTTTATTCCTATTTTACACTTTTTGATGTTATTGTGAGTCTAATTACTTTCATAATTTTCTGTTCAGATTCTTTATTTTTGGTAAGGAATGCAACTGATTTTTCATCCTGTGACTATTGAATTTGTTTATTAGATCTAATGATTTTTCTTTCTTAGTGGAATCTTCAGGATTCTTTACACATAAGATCATGTCATCTGTGAACAGAGATAATTTCATTTGTTCTTTTCCAATATGAATACCTTTTATTTCTTTTTCTTGGCTAATTACTCTGGTCAGGACTTCTAGTATTATGATAATTAAATGTGGTGAAAGTAGGTATCCTTTCCTTGTTCCTGATCTTAAAGGAGTAACAGAGTCTTTCACCACTGAGTATTATTTTAGCTGTGGGTTTTTCTTCTGTGGCCCTTATCATGTTTAAGTAGTTTCTTATGGGGGAGATTATTATTTTTTAATCATGAAAGGCTGTAGAATTCAATAAAATGCTTTTTTTCATCAGTTGCAATGATGTTTCTTTTTTTCTTTATTCTTTTAATGTGGTGTGTTAACACTGATTGATTTTCATATGTTGAACTAGCCTTGCCTTCTAGGAATAAATACCACTTATCAGTGTGTGATCCTTTGAAAATGTTTTTGAATTCAGTTTGCTAGAATTGTGTTGGAGAATTTCTGCCTCAGTATTTATAATGGATATTGATTGGTCTGTAATTTTCTTTTCTTGTAGTAACTTTGTCTGGTTTTGGTATCAGGATAATATTAGCTTCATAGAATGTGTTTGTAAGTATTCCCTCTATGATTTTTTAGAAGAGTTTGAGGAGGCCTGGTGTTAATTATTTAAATGTTTGATGAAACTCACCAGTAAAGCCGTCTGGTCCTAATTTGCAGTAAAGTCAGACTATTCTTTATTATGAGATTATTGATCACTGATTCAATCTACTAGTTATAAATCTATTTATTTTTTTATGATTCAGACTTAGTGAATTGTGTATTTTTAAAGAAATTTTTCCATTTCATTGACGCTATACAATTTATGGCATACAGTTGTTTATAATACTCTTCTATAATCCTTTAAATTTCTGTACTGTTGGTAATAATGTCCCTTCTCTTAATTTCTGATGTTATTTACTTCAGTCTTTTATTTTTATGTTTTTGTCAGTCTAGCTAAAGGTTTGTTGAACTTTTCAAAGAACCAACTTGATTTCAATGATTTTCTTTGTATTATATGCTCCATTATATTTACCTCTGTCCTAGTTTTTATTTTCTTTTTGCTACTTGCTTTGGGCTTAATTTGTTCTTCTTTTTCTAGTTCTTTAAAATGTAAAGTCAGGTTGTTGATTTAAGTCACCTTTCTTCTTTTTTAATGTAAACATTTACAGCTATAATTTATCTCTTAACACTGTCTTCACTGTATTCCTTAAGTTTTGTTATGTCATGTTTTCATTTCTTTTTTCAAGATATTTTAAATTTCCTTTATGATTTCTTCTTTGAACCGTTGGTTAAGAGTATGTTGTCTATTTCTATATATTTGTGGATTTCATAGTTTTCCTGCTGCTACTGATTTCTAGTTTCATTTCATTAGGATAGGAAAATATATTTTGTATGACTTCAATCCTTATACATTTAATTTGGATTTACAATTTGGTCTGTCCTGAACAATATTCCATGTTCACTTGAGAAAAATATATATTCTGCAGTTCTGGGTTAAGTATAATCTCTTTCCCTCATATTTCTGCAGGTCTGTAGTCCCCTTTAGGTTTTCACAACCCATACCTACTGCTTCCTACAGCTTTTGGCCACTTGAGCTCTGACTTAGGCAATACAGAGACAAATCTCTCAGGCAGTCTGCCCAGAGGTCATGAAGCTGTAAATTCCATCTCCTCTGCTCTCTGTGCTTCACGACTGGGCAGTGGGGATCAGCCTACTGCTCCCACAAACTGTGCCATGCTGGGCCTGGAAGGAAATGGAACAAGAGTGAGTAAAAATACAACAAAATTTCCTGCCATTTGAATTTGTTAAATTGGGCATTCTGTAGCTCTTTGACCAATTTTTAAAGCCCCTATTACTGTATTTTAGTAAATGTCTGGTTGCTTATTTAGTGTTTCTATAGGGGAACAAGGGCCTGGAATTTTTTAGTCTACCTGTTTGAATACATCATTTCTGGCCTAGCATTTTTTTTTAAGTAGTAGAAACAGAATGAATGAAGAAGAGAACAATATGATTTAAGTTTATAAAGGTAATGAGGATCCACATAATATAGCCCTTTTTTTAGACTATTGTAAGGGTTGAGACAAAAGGAAAAACATCAGGATATAGAAGCAGTGCAACCATATGAACTGACTTAAAATTAACAGTAATGCACTAACTGACGTGTCGATATGATGGACCACAGGTGAGCAAGGTGGAAATAGTTAACAAGCCATTGTAATAGTCCATGCAATCAAGCCCAGGTGTTGTCAGTGAAAGTGTGGAGTATTTAACTTTGGGTATATTAAAGCCAAAATAGCTCCCTGAAGATTGCATGTGTGATGTGAGCAAAAGGGATGCAGGGTGCCTCTGAGAGTTTTGGCCTGAGAAATCACAAGACAGAGTTGCCACTGATCCTCAGTACTCTGTGGAGCAGGAAAACCCTGGAATTGTTTTGGACAAGATATTTCTGCTTTTTGGATAATCAGCTAATACCCACCAATTTGGATCATTTTAAAAATGCTTACACTCTAAGAGCCCAACTGTCTTTAATTCCCAAGAGAAGAAGACATTCCCCACTCCATTAATCTATAGCTGGCTTCCCTTTTTCTCATCTCCCATCCAAAGATAAATCTCATCTTAAAGTATTTATATTGCAAATACTGTTTTCCTTCAGGGAAAACCCTGTCCATAAGCCATGTTCTCCTACCCCGACCTAATACAATAGCGTTAAAATGCATAGTCCAACATCATTACTTTCCTAAATAATGCCATGTGCACGGCCTTCAAATTTCAGTCTTGGCTGAATTGTGGCAAAGTCTTCAGAGCTCCTCTTTACAACCTCTTCTGTCCCAGAGGGGATGAAGCACATTTTATGGCTTTCTTCAGCAATTCCCCTCTCAGCTTCCATTTACCTGGAGTTACAGCTCAAACAAGAACACACAAATGTGTCTAGACCCTGGCATAGGGTATAGGTCACATTGCACACTGTGTATCCATCAGACCAAAGGAAGAAAAATCCCTGCCAAGGAGACCAAGACTTAGCTGTGACAGCAGACACGTATAAAACCATGTTCCTTATCAGACCAACTGGACACGTCAGTCAACAGTGTACGCTCAGGGTTCCTTCATCTTTTTCCTCAATACCAATGAGTAGGTAAATACTTGTTTGACATTTTTGTTACCAAAAGATGTATTTCAAGCTTGCTGCAATCCTAGATAAAGAAAAATTCCTGAGTTTAAATATAATTTTATTTCTTACTATAGAGAAACTGGTCATAGTTATTAATCACTATTTTCCCTCCAGCATAATCTACCAACATATATTTCAATTAAAACCTAAGGCTTAGTTTCGGGCTGAGCCCTTTTATGTAATGATTGGATTAGCAACATCACTTGGGAAGTCTGTAACACAATTTTTTGGTAATAGAGGTACTTCTTTTAATGGTATGATAGTAGGTATTATCATTTTACTTTATTTTTGAGTAAAGGAGGTCTGTTTTTTGGTCTTTTAATTTGAAGAAATAAGAAATGGGAAGATGTGCTTCAGTCTAAAGCAGAAGGTAATGATTCCTATATGCTCTCGGGGATAGTTTACTCTGAGGAGCTCTTTCTAAGCTGTAGTTTTTAAATACAAGGAATCTGGAGCCAGGAACCCTATAATGAGCGCAGCAGATCAGGCTGGAGATTGGCTCCAAGTAGATGGATTCATAGAGAGAAAAATATGACCTACAATGTCAGAGTTAGAGGGAAAGTCCAGGCAGTGGAGGAGCCATCAGTTCTTCATCAGCTAAAAATGGAATATGCTAGAAAAGGGTGACAAGCTGAAAGGCCTGTAGACATCGAGGGGAAAGTGGAGGGCAGGTAACAGTCTCAAACTGCTCAGGAGGGAGAGGAAGTCAGGGCCCAAGCCAGCAAAAACAACGGTGCCTTTCTGAGCCAGGGTTTCCTTCTTGGCCTCTTGCCTGAAGAGGACCTGGTCCTAGGTGGGGGGGTCCCAGGGGCAGCGAGGGGGACATTGAACTACACAGGAAGGCAGGAGCCTAGAAGCCAGGGAGGTCCTGAAGCCACAAACACACACCTCAGTTGGGTTGTGACTTCCATCCCTCGGGTCTCTAGGTTTCAACCTCTTCTAGAATTATTTGTAATGTTGGTGGCATTGCATCATAGTATATTTTATATACTATGAAAGTATATAAAATACTTTATATAGGAATTTGTAAGACAGTCCTTGAGTAAAATAAAGCTTCAAATTTGGCAGTATTACTGTCATGTAGAGAGTGAATGGATGCAAAGTATTATAAACCATATATTTTTATGGTGTGTATATTTAAGTGCTTAGATTTAATCTCCAAGTGGAGTAAACTTAAGCTGTTCACTTTGATTTAGGTTTGATTAACGGTCTTCAGTCTTTCATTTAGAGAGTATTGTACTATTGATCTGACGAAGTATTCGTGCTATTTGAGTGTTTTGTGGGGAAAAACAAGACAATTTAGCAGGATATTGTTGCAACCACCTCCAAAATTGCTTGCCAAATTGCCTTACTCACAGCACAAAGGTTTGAAATAAAAGAAATTCATAAACTGTGCTAAACAAAGATGACTGAAAGGCTCACACATGATATGAATCACACGGAGGCAATTGGAGACCCTCTCACAGTTTTCTTCTGCCTTAGTTTGTTTAAATGTATATACCTCTTAATGGGTGTTCCTCGGTTTTTGATTCTAATTTCTGCAGTGGGTACGCAGCACCATGTCTTCTGCATGGTTTTAGGGCTTCTTTTTGTTGTATTTTGCATAAATGCTTGGTGATTTTTTAAAAATAAAGACATTATAATGTTAATGATGTTATTATATATTCACATTTACACTTCTCAGTATCTGCAAGACAATGCTTCTCCGCAAATTTCTTTTACAGGCATAAAAGCCTTTTGAAAGCTTTGAATTTGCATGTAGTACAAACTATTTCATTTTTAAAGGAATTGGGTGTTAGTTTTCAGTGCTTTTTTATAAATGACTATGCCTTTTCCTAGTCTATTTAAAATGTTGTTATAATTCCCACACTCGGATTTCGGTGGTCGCTAATTTTTTCTTGCATAATCATAGCCATGGTAATAATACTTGTATTTAATACTTTATAGTATAAGAAAATGTTTTATATTATCTGTCAACTTTTATCCATGCCAGATGTGAGTCAATAAAGACTGTGACACGACAGCATGTATTGCATATGGGAGGCTCTCACCTGCTCTCACTTGCTCTCTCTCTCTCCATATACATACACGAGGGAGAGGAATATATATAGTATATTGTATGTGTAATGTGTAATGTATAGTATATAAATACATACACACCCATGCACACTTACACAATCAATATCTTGGTATCTTCCATAAAAGGGTGCAATTCCTTATTTGATCTTTTCAAACTGTACACCTTCAAATCTGGATTAAGAAATTTCTAGGCTTAATCTAGCCATATTTTTCTGCCACCAGAAAACACTGATCAAATACTTTCTTTAGTTCTTTCAAAGCCAAATAGCTCACAATTCATTGTTTACTTTTCACCCATGTTTTTTATCAGATGTTGGACAACTTGATCAGTGCCTTAAATGAAAGATCTTTACCAGTGACTCAGAGTCCACAAGCAATCTTGCCTGGAGTGTTGATAGTTTCCCAGAGCTGCTTTGGGTTCTGCAGGTAACTTGTTTTTCCTATTTAGACTTCAGAATACGAGCCAGAACTTTTAACCCCACAACACTGATTTGGTATGTGTAGCACCAAAATTCTATTTCCAGTGACAGAAAAAGAGGATGAAAAACTTGCACAAGCAAACTGAACTTCTTCATTTTCTCCACCCCCAAAACATCCTAGTGGTGAGTGGACTTCAGGAGCAATTGATTTGCATGTCCCCAAAAATGTCTGTAGAGTCCAGTTTCCTTCCCTCATTCTCTTTCCCTTGGCCCTACCTTCTCTGTGTTGCCTTGACTTTCAGTCTCCCTTTCTGAGAGGAAAATGGACATCTGTCCCACACCATGTAGCTACTCGTTTTCAAGATCAACAACAAAAAGCAAGCTCTCATTGGCTGCTCACTCAAATAAAACTCCATGGCTGCCCCTTATTGGTCTAAGATGGGGCATTTGGCCTTTTCTGGCCCTGTGATCACAGGTCGGGGTGTGTGGACAGCCTCAGGCCAGCCAGGGCCACACTGCAGACTGCAGAGGGCTCTGCGCCCCCGGCTCTGGAGAGGCAGGAACCACACACTGCTTTGCTAGGGCTGAAAAAGTAAACATTGCTCTTATCATCACGCATGTAGTTCTCCTTTTCGACTAACTTTTTAACATTGATGGATAAAACAAAGGATTTATTTGGTGACCCAAATTTTCAAAGAGAAAAGTCGATTGAAAGTTGAAGTCCCAGGAAACCTTTGACCCCCATACGCAGCTATGCCAGAAATGGTCGACACTCACCTTCCTCTTCTGTAGTATCGAGTTGCCCCTGAGGAGATTCTGTCATGACATCAATTTCCCAGCTCTCTCCTGGCATGTAGGTTTGGCCCTATCTTACCTATGGAACACAGCTTAAGTTATATATGCTACTGTAGTCTTGGGGTTGAGAAGAGTTTCTGCTATCTCTGCTCTCTGTTTCTTACCCTGCATCTGGATGGGGAAAAAGCTGAGCGACTAAAAGATTTATAGTGGTAAGCCACCCCAATCAGAAACACCTACTATGGACTATTACATAAGGGAGAAGTAAACTTCTGATAACCAACTGTGGGTTTAATCATAGAGCTGCTAATCAATACAAAAATCAAATGAAGATGGAATAATTTATATACCAGTGATTTCTAAATATCACTGTTCATTATATTATTAAAACATTACTGGGAGAATACAGTAGATGGACCTTATTTTTTTTATAATATCTTCTTTTTCTTTTGAAAAGGAAATTAATTTTTGAAGCTAAGTCCCTGGAGAATAAAAATATGACTTTCATTTTACCATGTATCCATTATAAATAGAAATTACTATTTAGAGTAATTATCTCAACAGTCTACCCACAAGAAACTTAAAATTGCCTTGTCTCACTTTAAAGGAAATTTCAGACAGATGGCAGAGGCCCAGAAGTGAACAGAATTTGGGCGTGTGCAGGGAATTGTGAGTGGTTGTGACGTAGGGTGTCTTGAGCTTAGAATATGAAAGCACAGTTGGGCGATGATACTGGACATTTGGCAGGGGTCAGACCTGAGGAACACTGACGGCAACCTGGAGAAGATCAGTTTAGACAGAAGAGTCACTAAGGATTTTGAACAAAGGAGGCAAGGTGTTGTTTTAGGCCACTCAGGGTTCCAAGCAAAAGGTAGCTTAAATAGGTACTCTTTTCCCTAAAATCAAACAAAAACAAAAAACGAGAAACAGAAAACGCCATCTTTGAGAAATGTGGCAAAGTGCCCAGCTGCACCCACATCTCTCACATCCTGCCTACTGTCGTGAAAACTGGTCACCCAAGGAGGTTGGAGGCACACACGTGTCACAGGGGCCCCGACGACAGACCCCCAGGGGTCGTGTGCTCATTGGGAACCTGCTGTGAGGATACACAGGTTCCCGGTAAGGATGTGGCCAGAGGCTCCCACAGCTCCCTCTTGACTCTGCAGAGCAGCACGGAAGGTGCAGCTGAGTAAAGGAACCAGCAAGAACCCCTTTTGTTCAAGAAAATGTTGTCAGGACAGAGAACAGAGTGCAGCTGTTCAGCTGAGCATCTTATTTTGCTCAAGCAAACTAAATGCCGTACTGTCTCATAAAGGACGCGTGACATATATGACATCATTTCTCCCCACATAACTTCCCGCGGGCCCAAGAGGAGCCATGCTCATGAGGTTGAGTCTTGGCGATGCAGCTCAGAGACACTGGGCGAGCATCCCAGAGACCCTGTCATCAAATGAGTGAGGCCCAAAGACCCGAATATGCAGTAAACATAAATGCATCGACATGGGACCTACGTAAAGATGTCACAAAAAAGGGGGTTGAGCAAAAACACCACAAGAAACAAGTAAGATAAATCACACAGTCAAGTCAAAGCAGACACAGTACACACAGGACTGTGTCCCCAAATTGCCTGTAACTGAAACAACTCTGTCAAGAGGGGTCACACTGGAGGCAAAAAGCCCACTTCAGAGGCAGACAGAGTGGCCTGGAACCACTATAAAGTAGGGTGCTGGCAGTAGGAAGGGACACATCAGCACAGGTCACTGCTGTCTGCCTTTGTTTTTCAGTAATTGTGTGCGTAAGACTTGGGCTCACATCTGCCAGATACTCAAGTTCAGTTTTCAGAAGCGACAATATGAATAAATAAAGCTCAACCCTTTGCCTGCATGGCTTGAGCAAAATTTGGAATTTTTGTTAACTATGGGCAATTCTCTGATAGGATTCTCTCACCTGGGACAAGAAGACTTACAAAAAGACCTCCACGACCTACGGTTCCCCAGGTGCGCTCACCACACGGGGGTGCATGTCTATGAATGAAAGAGACCCCACCCCCGAAATACTCCAGCTTTCTTGAGGCCAACTCTCCTGTTTCTAGATTCGTTTTGGATTCCATAACGTCTAGTCCTTACCTTTCTGAATCTTTTCAAGAGAGGAAGAGCCTCTTAAATATTATTAACAGCTGATTATTTTGTTTCCCCCCCAACTGCACAACTTCTAAGGTGGACTAACTATACTTACCTTTATCCAATACTCATGGGCCAGATCATGTCAGAATTCAGAATTTTATAGTTTAAGGAAGAGCGTTTATCACTTTTTTTCATGACAAGTCAATAAGGTCTGGAGCAGCATCTCATATTCAAGCTTATTCATATTTCTCCAGCAAAACAGATTAATATGCATTCTACCTGAGATAAATAAGGACTGTGATTCACTTGCATCATTTCAGGTCAGACATTATCTAAAATGAGTTCATGGCAAATGTTTTTCAGATTTTTAAATATCACTGCTCTTTGATTTTGTAAACATGCATATCGAAGGGATTATAGCTCTGTTTTCCTGTGAACCTAATGTGCCCCCCCCCCCCCGCCCCATTCTGACCCTTCAGCTGGAGGCTAATTACTGCAGGATAAACACAAAAACTCCTAAAATGGTGCAGAAGATTATCTACCCTCTGACTCCATCTATGGAGCCAGAATTCTTTGAGTAATCCTTGCTTTGAAGTTTATGCTCAAGCAGTGTGAAACCTCTTATATTCCCTTGTATAAGTTCAGTCCTTATATTTCCAATGTGGTATCGCACACTGCCAACGTTAACTCTCGTTTTCCTTTGCCTACATAACTTGGGCACATATTTAAGGCTTATCCAGATATCAGTGCTTCCAGTAAGGCTGCCCAGATGGAACACTGAACGAATCAGCCACTCACTCCACTCCTAGGAGCCCAGCTGAGTCCAGGGTCTCTGTCCCTATTCAGGACCCTTTAGAATTTTATGTATATTCCCTCTCAGTGTATTTACTACATTGCATCATATATTTTTTTCTGTGTCCAGGCTGAGTTTTTAGGGAAAACGATTATACCTTTCTCATCTTTGCATATGTACATTTTTACAAACAGATGATGATATTTAAAGGATGTTTATCGTGAAGGGGGAAACAAAAAAAGTACAGGGGTGAGTAATAAGTGAATGGTTCACTATAACCTGTGATTTTCTCTCTGGCTGCAGGAATGTAAAAGGTTGTCACACCCCCACACTTCTCCAGCCCTGTGGATAATATTAATTGCCAGAGTTTAAAATGGGCTCATCAATATTCTGCCTATTCCAGCATCCCATATAAACATGTACACGTACCAGCAAGTCCCTGAAGCATCCATGTGTTTACATTTTAAAAGTAGCTTGTATTAGCAAGTACTGCGTCTCAGAAGATATTTCTTTAGGATAAATGGCCAGCTGGTGTTAATGGGACTTTGCTACCTACAACTGCCAGCACCGTGATTAGTCTCCCCACATACCCTGTAGAACAGCTATCATCATTTAAATGTAGTGCATTTTAAATAATTGAGTTTTAATTTCAGTAGAATTCACTGAAAAATAGGTCAAGAAGACCACATGGAGCTGGGACAACAGGAATGGCTTGTGAGCACGGGTCATGTTTTCACGTGGTCCGCTGTCAGCACAAGGGTGGTCTGAGCTGCTGTCCAGTGATGGGATGTTTGGTTACAGAATATGTTTAAAGTTTAAACACTATAGTTTCATCTTTCTCAGTTTGAGGCTGATACTTAGCTCTGCATGGCTGGCTCTGTGTATGGATCTGAAGATACTACCTATGGCTAGAGGGCTATGGTGACCAAGTGGGGGGTGGATTATGTACCCTACTCTGCTCCTTGCTAGCCTAGGACCCTGTTATTTATGAAGAAGTTATGGAAAAGTTATTTAATGACTCATTCATCTCCCTTTCTTCCCTTATTCCAAAAACATTCTTGGGCACCAGCACATGCCAGCATGCAGGCACTAGGACTTCAGACTCAAATAAGACCTGTTTCTGCTTTTGAACAGTTTCTTAGAAAATGAGGAACCTGGCAACCTTGCGGGGTTTGGTGATAATACAGTAAAACACCTGGCCCATAGGAGGCGCTCATGGATGGGTAGCTATTTGCTCCTCTCTCCTCTCTTTCTCTCTCTTTTTTCCAATCTGGCTAATCTGGTATCCTAGTAGTTTTTCAAAACCGTGTAGGCAGTGAAGAGAAAGGCATTACTCAGACTTGTCATTGTTTCCGCTAATTAACATTTTGGAAGAGAAAAAAGGTTAGTTAGGGATAAAGCAGGAACTGAGATTAACATAGTCTTTGATACTAAATGTCTAATGTCTTATCTGTAAGTCTGAATGTGCCGTCTGTATACTGTCATCCTCCAGTGGATTGAGATTGAAATTTTATTCCATAGGATCTCAGAACTGAGCAGATCTTACAGAATTTTACAGGGGAAGAAACAGAGACCCACAGAGGACTTGGGAGTTAAAGGAAATCCTGGTGCCCAGACCACTTACTCCTTAGCAGGGCCCCTCGCTTACACTCTGTTGCCTCAAAGTCAGTGAACTAAATAAACCACAGGAAGGTTTAGCCTGTGAGTAAGGAGGACTTGTAGTATCACATGTTAAGCCCGCAGGACTGGAGTCTGTATGAGCAATGGTCGGTGATGACAGGTCACAGGCGACCTGTAGGGACCGACTTCAGAAGACAGAACCCTCACTCTGTCCCTATCACACTGCCTGGAGTGTTATGTTTCTGGGCCCACAGATAATTTATTAGCCAAATGGAGGAGGGGTCAATAAATGATTTCACCAACAGAGCCTCCGTATTTACTCTCTTCCTGAAATAGTGTTAAGTCTGCCCAGATTTTAGCTGAGTTAGCCCTTTAATGTTTTAACAAATGAGTGACAATCTAAAGTGTGGCATAGAGGGTGCGCACCTGCAGGGGCTCAGGATTTAGTCTCTGGTGGTAACATGTGGACTTCATCTTTGTGGCCTGCAATTGGCTCAGTGCATTGTTCTTATTTTATTTTCTTGATCCACAAAGGGACTTTTATTGTCTTCCAGCTCTGCTTCCAGTCAAACTCAGAAACACACACAAAACTCTGTAGCTTGTAGGTGAGCAGGGGATACGTGAGTTGCACACAAAGTGTGACGGCACTTGTGGGTAACAGAATTGCTGCAAACTACTTTCTAATTTTGAAGATGCTCAAAAGCAGAGGGGATGCCACGGATGTCAACCCTAAAATGATCAGGAAGCGTGAAATCCCATCACCCACTTTCTGCCCAGCAGCCACACACACTTTCCAGCTGTGAAGGGGAGCGGCGTTCGAGGGCTTGTTATCACCTGGTGAGCAGTCCTATATCCCCGTCCTTGCCGCTCTTCTGCAGACAGCCACGATCACGGCACACACCCCTCCCGTGGGGCCCTCATCCTCGTCACATTTGCGTGGCTGCTTCCGTGGTCCAGCGTCCTCTGGAGCTGTGCTCTCAAGGTATCTGTAGGTTCTTTCTCTTCTTTTTACATCTTCTGTTCTATGATTTCTCCTTCCTCTGATTTTCAACATCATTTGTAAAGTCTGTTCCACTGCTTTTAAAGATTAATTTATTTACCGTCTTGAACTGTCACCCACACAGAAGCAATGAAGAGGAAACATAATTTAACACCATGAGATACTTGCTGCATTCTAATTAGCATTCTAAGCCTAAATTTTTCATCTCCAAGATGGCGGAATCACAAGTTAAATATGGGTGATGTTAACTAAGTGGCATAGTTTTAATCGGAGTGTTCACAGGCTCACTTTACATTTCACTTGTGTATAATCTTCAAGGGAAGGAAAAGTTCCTCTTGGTCATTTATAGTGTAACTGCGGTTCTAAGTTAAAAAGTGAATACTCGATAAACATGTGAGTACTTGACGTAGCCGATGCAATCCCTATAGAAAGTTGCAAGGCTTTCCCTGCACATCCCCGCTACCCAGCTATGACTCTCAAGGCCAGAAAGTGAGCTGTGTGTCCATCACCAAGCTTTGTACTGCACCTGGAAGCTTGTCTTTCTCTTACGGAGAAGGGCAGCCGGGAGAGGTGCGCTTTGCCCTTAACTTCCCTCTGATGTGGGAATGCACAGTGAATGATGAATGCATCTGGGATGAATAATTGGCTTTGAATAACAAACTGCATTCTCATGTCTGTATCCAGTGATAATGGCGTTGATGATCACTCATACCAAAAAATGATGGAGTGGGAGCTGGAAGGATGGAATTTATGAAGCAAAATTGAAAGAATTAACATGTTTATTATGACCTAGCAATAGCTAGGGGGGAACTATCCTTAAGCATTCTTATTCCATTCCATTTCTGCATGTATCTGGCACTTGTCGTAACAGCCCCAGGCAAGTCACAATAATGAGAGCAGCATATGGCATTTGAAGAGTGTCAACACCAGAGAGAGTGTGATTTACAAGCCATGACCAGGGCAAGGAGCAGAGCCAACGCGCATGTTAAGATTAGGGGACTGGTTCCAGAAGATACTTGGATCCTATTTCTATGCTCTGTGAAGTCTGTCTTTCATTATTTTTATCATCATCCCTTTTTTCTACTTTCTTTCTTTCTTTTTAAACACACTGACCATTGAAATAGTCTGTGAGTATTGCCTAAGGATAACAGCTGAACTTGTGTCACTTCCAGAAAGACAGATTTGATGAACTATAAAGAGGTACAGATTCCGTTTAAAGTCTGTTGAGATATTTCTACACAATGAACAATGAGGATACAAACAGCTGTCAGGGATTCTAGCCAAATCATTCAGAGTTATATAGGAGGAAGACGAAATGTAAGTGTCCGGTTCATTTTTTAAAAGCATCTAGATCAGTTCATTTGGATAAACTGATTATTGGAAAACATTGATAGCAGCTGAGTGATCCTCATAAAACCCTAAAACTAATTTAGACCAGCTAATCCCTTGCTAAATATTGAGGCAATGTCCTCACTCAACATTTTTCAAGAAATGAGAGAAAAAAAGAAAACTATGCTTGTTTTTAAAGGACATATAAATATTTTTAAAGGAACCCAAATTTTTTCAGTCTCACTGGTAATTTCTCATAGGCTCACAGAGAGTGAGGCTGTGTTCTAAAGAATTTAATAGGAGTTGTGCTAGAAAGAGGGGTCTGTGACTAGTAGCATTTGGATAACCAGCTAGTTCCATCTATCTCTTGGAGATGCTTGGTTAAGAATGACATGTCTGCTTTGGGGTAAATTCCTAGAAGTGTAGTTACTGGGTCAAATGATATTTCTATATTTAGTTTTTTGAGGAACCCCCATACTGCTTTCCACAGTGGCTGCACCAATTTGCATCCCTCCTAACAGTGTCGGAAGGCCCTCTTTTCTCCACATCCTCGCCAACACTTGTTATTTCTGCTTTATGGACAGTGGGCCATCCTAACTGGTGTGTGAGGGGATATCTGTGAGGTTTTGATTTGCATTTCCCTGATAACTAGCAGTGTGGAGCAACTTGTCATGTGCCTGTTGGCCATCTGACTTTCTTCTTTGGAGAAATGTTTGTTCAGGTCCTCCACCCATTTTTTAATCACGAAATTTGTTTTCTGGTGTCGAGTCATATGAGTTCTTTACATATTTTGGGTGTTAGCTCCTTTTTGGATAAATCATTTACAGATATATTCTCCCATACTGTAGGATGCCTTTTTTTTTCTGTTGATGGTATCCTTTGTTGTGTGTGCACCCCTATGTTTATCACATAATTTACAACAGCCAAGATATGGAAGCAACCTAAGTGTCCATCAGTAGATAAATGGGTAAAGAAGATGTGATACATATACACAATGGAATATTATTCAGCCATAAAAAAGGAAATCCTACCATTTGCAACAACATGCATGGACCTAGAGGGTATTATTCTCAGTGAAATAAGCGAGGTGGAGGAAGACAACCATACAATTTTATTTTTTTGTGGAATATATAAACAAAACATAACAAAATGAACAGAACAGCAGTAGACTCATAAGACTCTGAGAAGTGACTGGTGGTCCCATGGGGGAGGCGGAGGGGAGGTGGGGGGGTGGGGAGGGTGAGAGGATAAAAGGGCACAGAAATCTTGATCATAATACGAGCTGCCCATGGGGAAGGAAATGCAGCATGGAGAACATAGCCAATGGCTTTGTAACATATTTCTATGGTGACAGATAGTAACTGCACTAGTGGGGGTGAGGATTTAATAATATGGGTGACTGTTGTAACACTGTGTTGTATACTTGAAACCAATATAATATTGTGTATCAGTGATAATTCAGTTAAAAAAATAAATAATAAATAATTGCTTTTTTAAGACAAAAAAAAAAAAGAATGACATGTCTTCAGCCACGGAACAGGCTTATTTTAGGAAAGAGGAATGGCTGTGTTCCTCCCATTATGTTTGAGGGTTGTTACTGTGACATTCAGACCCAAGAAAAAGGTTGGCTTTTAGAAAATGAAATTGACAAAGATCACCTTTGGGGGCTAAGATATTTAGAGAAACCATGGTGTGCAACCCTATACTGGGCAGAGAAGAGCTGGAGGCTTAGATTCTTCTTTGTAAAATAGGCACAATATTACTTAATCCATAGAGGTATTTGGGGGAATAATTATGGCAATATATGTAAAATACCACTGTAAATGGAGTTTAAGATGATTCAAGGATTTCACTACTAGAGATGCTTCTGGCCTTAAGTTCTGAAAATAAGCTAGTTTTATATTTTACAGAAAGATATGTAGAAATTATATATCTTTTCTTCTATTGGCAAAAAGCAATGTTATTTCTGATCCATTTCTTGGCAAAAACATCAATGAGTCAGTATACACCATACAATTAAAATAAAGGGCATATCTATTTAAAGCCTCTCACAGACTGAAAGACTTCTCCAAGATTAACATTTCAACTGACAGCAAGGGGTCTGGTAAGTCACCCTTCAGAGCTGATTTGTTAGCCGAAAACTATTGTAACCAATAATAAATGTTCCTAAAGAAACCCGTCATGAATACACAAGGTCTAAATATGCATGAGGTTATTTTGTTTCAGGAGCTGTAACTCAGACCGGCATCTAAATTCTTCATGGAGATTATTCCTCATCTGTAAAAGCTTGTAGGACAGAGCTGAAATTGTCCAGTTCCATTCAGAACCAATGAATATTTTATATTAGTTCTTCTCCACATTGTAAAAGATTTACATCTTGAGGACATTAACATTAACTTAAGAGATTAATGCACAATAACACAAAACGTAGCCTCACTTTGAAGGCAGAGTCCCGGAGGAGGCTGTGCCCAGGCACCGGCAGTCGCCGCAGCCCCACCCTCGTCCGAGGCCGCTCCGACCTGGTGTTCACCTCTGGTCAAAAGTCAACAGGATTTTATTGGATTTATTTAAATAATCAGTCTGCCAAATATTTCTTTGATGAAATAGCTGTTTCCAAAAGGTGCCCTGGGGCAGAAATGACGAGTCTTGAGACAAGATGAACTCCTCCGTAGCTGCGAAGGGTCTGGAGAAGGAGCACGTTTCTGGGCATTCTGAGTTCAAATTTTGGTGCAAAACCTAAAGCGTTTTCTTTCTTTGAAACACCAGAGTCAATAATATAGTTAAAAGCCCAACGACAATAAAGTCTTACAAGAAAACGTGTTGGTTGTTCATTCTGATTTGGATATAATTTGGATCTGTGGTCTGCTTACAGAGGAATTTATTTTAGAACTTCAAATGCCAGGCCCAGGTTGAAGATATTTTGGGAACGCCGTTTGGTGAGGTAGAAGTGACATGTGGGGGCTACACGTATTTCAGTAGCAACTTCAAGAGACACATCGGAGCCAAGAGGCCTTTGATAATGAGCATATAAACATCACTCAAGAGTCAAACCTTGGTGAGGTTTTGAGCAAACTGCTTTGACTTTGTGAACTTGATTTCCTCCTCTGAAAAGCAATGACAGTAATACTTCCTGGGCTGGGTTGCAGATTGAACGCAATGATTTATGTATAGGGCACAGAGTAGGTTCTTCGCTGAGAACGCGTGTGTAGTCCAAAACTGATCACAAGCACTGAAATATTTGTTTGTGCCAAGAACAAGTTGCTAATCTCCCTCTCCAAGCCTTAGAGGGAGATGGAGGTAGAGAAGGGGCTCAGGACAAAGTCCTGCTGTGTCTCTGCCGGAGAGCTTGAGGGGTGGGCCACCTGGGACAGAGTTTGTCTCTTGTTTCCAGAAGAATTTCCTTATCGCGAGAGCCTTTTCTATTTCTCCTGAATACGTCCTCCAATCCCCTCTTTCACCAAGGAGCTCGAAATCAGTTCATATTTCTTACCTCTAAGAGGTAGACGTTAGTACCTACCTCACTGGATTTCTGTTCAGATAAAATGTGACACTGCAAGAATTTCTGGAGCTGTGCGTGGCACAGAGAGCGTGCTCACCAAATGTGAGATATATTTGTGTCATTGTGATTAGTGTTATTACGGCCACCAAGAAACACATCTGGGGGTTTCTTTGGTTCCTGATTTGTTTTGCTTTTTAATGAGAAGCTAAAATATAACAGTGTCAAGAATCCAGAGGAAAAATGTGGTCTGTCACTGCCTGGAAATGTTTGTAAGGCATCTGGAGAGTCTCTTCAGTGTTATGATCTTATCTTTCAAAACTTTTTTCCCATTTGAGTCTTTTTCAGGATTATATTTCTGAAAGGGAGATAGGATGATGCGTTAAGAATGTGCTTTGAAGAAGTGAGAATCTTCACTATGAATTATTTAGATTTCTTCAGCATGTGAGATAAGAGAACTGTTGCAGAGAAATGATTAGATTAATTCTATCTTGTCTTTCATATATAGAGTGAGCATAGTTCACCTCCCATAAATTGGCTTATTATGTCAGATGTCAGAAACGTTCAGTTTCAGTCAATATCAGATCTCTATCAGGACTGCCTGTCGGGATAACGTAGGAACATTGTTATCCTGCAATCTCAGCTTCCTAAGTTTGTGTCCCATGCATAGAATAGAATTTTCTCCTTTTTTCCCTTTTTTCGCATATTTGTCTAGCAATGTCTTTATTCTGCCAACATCAAGCAATGACCAGACAATAGGTGTGGGCACTTCATTGCTCAGGATTTTCTCCACCTGTTGATAACTATTTTCTGAGTTGTTTCTAAATGTTTCTGAGCACACTGACTCTCAAACAATGGTCCCCAACCACCATGAAGGTGTTTCAGAATTCTGGATTGCTGGACCTCAAGCCCTGAATGTCTGCCTTGGTGGGTCTGGGGTGGAGCCTGAGAATGTGCCTTTCTGGCGTGTTCTGGGGCAATGCTGCTGTTATTCCAGGAGAGTGCTCTGAGAACCACTGTCCCAGAGCAGATCTTTCTTGCTATGGATTTCTGGAAACAGAAGATGAAGTGCTCAAGTTTCCTCTTTTGAAAGATAATTCCATACTGGATTTTTGGTGAATTTGCACTTCCTGTCTCTCACTAAAATACTTTGACGCAGCCTGTGATTTGAATTTTTTTGTTGTTGTTCAGAATGAAGGATAAATAAGGGCTGGTAAACTTTTTCTGTGAAAGATTGGATATTAATTACTTTAGACTTTGGGTTTACAAACCGTCTCTGCTGAAAATATTTAACTCAGTCATCATGATGTGAAATCAGCCATTGACAATATGTAATAAATGGGTGTGTCCATGTTCCAATGAAATTTTATTGACAGACACTGACATTTGAAATCCATGAACATTTTATATGTCACGAGATAATTGTTTTTCTGTTGATTTTTGTCAACACGTAAAATTGTAAAAATATCTTAATTCTCAGGACATAAGAAAGCAGGGAATGGAGCCAGGTTTTAGTTTGCTCAGCCCTAGGCTGGATCCTTATTCCCAGTTCATGAAATGATAAATAAAATAAGATGCCTTTATATTATCAGCCTCCAGATTCTAGCTGTCAGAACCGAAGCCCTGCTTCTTTGCCTCATACAGCAGGAGTTTCTAAGGACCAAGTGGGTAGCTCAGAATCACCTAAGATTATTATATTGACAAGTTCTATCTTTGCCACCCTTCAGAACTTAGATTCTGATTTATAAAGGCTGAAAGGAGCTGGAACATCTGCTTTTCAAAGGAACAAACAAAAAAAAAACCTAAAGGCATGAGTGATTTTAATGCTCAGCAGGATTTGGAGTCATTAGCTTCATAGTACATAGCAGAGAGAGTGGGTCCTTCATGAATATTAGATATGAGGAAAAGTATCCTGATATCCTATTCTCAGTATCAGTATATTAGTAAGTGATTAGCAGCATTCCATTTTTTATATAAGATTAAATACACTCCTCAATTCACAAGAACCTTTTTATTATCTTCATCTCTTTACCTTACCATTTTCTGAAGTCTTGCACAATATTTTCCTTCCCCAAATCACTGCCTGACCACTGTAGATACAGCTCAGTCTGAGATTAAAGCCCCGAAGAGGTTTGCATACCCAAGTACTTTGTTGGAGGTGAGGAAACATTTTATATTTTCGGGCAGCTTTTATTCTGGGACTGCATTACAATATCTCAGAGCATAAAACAGGAACTACAAATAAAGTGGATTTCCTTAATGTGTACCTAGCCTGGGACACAAGAATCCAGCAGATGAGCAAGCAGCTGTTCACATCTGGGTGGAATTAAACTTCATCTCCTCATCGACTTCTATTCTCCAATTAAAAGTAAGCTACCAAAGACAGATTTAAGAAAAAGTTCTGACCTAAGCTGTGTATTCAAGAGCTACTGTGAAATCTGTGGCCAATACTGGCAGGAACAACTTAACCTAACACCATGTTTAGTTAGAGTCATGGCGTTTGTACCAAGGAGGACAGCTCCGCTGAGTGATTTTCTTTAAACTGCAGGAGACGGTTAGACGGAAGGAACTTTGAGGCATAAAGATGTTCAGCCTTGACAGGACGCACTAATTAACGGTAGCGAAGTAATGTCATGTTAAAGCCCTGCAGTATTGTGGGAAGAGTTATTATATCTGAATTACGCATTATGTGGTGGGGGGAGGAGAGCTCTCTCTGGATGTACAAATAATTGTCATGTTACAAATTCCCCAACAGTGTCACCAATCATGGGACACCAGTGAGTGTGAACTGAAGATGACAAGTAGCATTTTGCTTACACAGGAACCTCAACATCCAGCGGGAGGATGAGGGGCAGAGGGAGGCTGACCTTCCTGGGCAGCCTTAAGTCATGGTAATAGCAGTGACCTGGCTGTCAGAAATCAGTTAACAGCTGCAAAATGGGTCCTTTCTCACCCCAAAGTTTTCTCAGAGGAAGTTTGAGCTACAGCTGCCATTCCTAGCCATCAGGTTAACTGTGACTACAATACAAATCTAAGAATTAGATCACTGTGGTGACCCTTCCTCAGCTGTGTCTGTTCTGGAGCAAGTCCTGGGGGCCGCATTGAGACGGGGCACCTTTCCTAAGGATGGGAACTTCCTCCCACAAACTTCAAGGCTGGATGGACCAGTCACATCAATGCCCTTTATGTCCACAGGAATGACACAGCCCCCAAACAGGGGGACAAAATCCTTCAGTGGGCACATCAGACAGCTTAAAGGCAAGGAGTTGAAGGGGAAAAAAAATCTGAACAAAACATGGGAAGTGTGCCGCTCATTTTCTTGCATTAATATGAAAAGTGCATCTTCAACATTGTACCGATTTACTCTAACTTTGCTAACCCTGTGTGGCAGCCCCATTGTACTACGGTTTCTTGTTCCCGGGGTGCCTCATTAACCGCTTCCTCAGACTGCAAGCACGGAGCCGCACAGCCGTTCTTTGCTGTTGCTGTTAGTGAGCTTTTATTTTTTTCATAGATGCACTGGGTCAGTTAAGCCTCAAGCCATGGCAGTAAAAGGCGTGAAGCGCTACCAGTCCAAAATCTGCCCCCCGTGTGTTCTTGGTTCATCACATCCCTCCATTCATATTTTTAAGTACATTCCTATCTTTTCACATAATTGCATTTTGCTGAGTTAATCTAAGATGTTCTTTCAATGCAAAGAGGATCATAGGCTCTCGGCACCTCATTTACCTTCTATGGAGGTGATCTGGTAGCTGTTCTCCACCTAAAGGATACACGGGGCTTTCCTGTGACTTCAGAACCCAGTCACATGAAGATCTGCACCTTCACTTAGCTTATAATCTGATGCAAAGTATTGAGCTACTTATATATGTTTTCCGGGTTCTGGTTTTCTTACTTGTAAAGTGGAAATAAGAATATTAAATTCATAGATTTGAAATAGAGATAAAAGTACCTAATGATTTAAAACACCAAACAGTACCTTGGCATAAAGATATTCAAACATATTCTTCTTTTGGAAAAAAGAAACGATGAGTCACTGAGATTTCAGTGTCCGTTTTTCAGAGAGAATGTCAAAAATGAAAGGAGAACTTTTCATCTTCTGTAACTAGTAAGCATGCTGCTAGACTAAGAGGAAGGCCTTCCTGTCTTCTGCGCCAGTGTGAGGTTTGCCAGAGACTGAAGGTGACCAGGAGTTTTCTGTGTTGTTCCTGGAAAACGGCTTGTGCTGCCCCAAACTTCCGTCTTACCTGCCTCTCAGGTGCTCACCCAGACATCCAATCTGGTTAAGCCCCCAGCCCTTCTGACAGCCTCCCTCATATAGGGACTCAGCCCTCCCTCCACCTCGGCCCTCTTGAGTCTACATTTATAATGCATTACCAAGTCAGTTGTCAGGGTCTCCAAATATTGCTCAGATCAGAGGAATCACTTCAATCTTACTATAAATACAGATGAAACCCTTGTTAGGAAAGAAGAGAAAACAATCAAATAAATTTGGCCCTGCACCCAGCAGGCTCTTCATGTCTGAGCAGCCTTCCCCACCAAATTTGAGGCTTCATTTGGGACCTGAAACCTGTATGCTGGCAGGCATTTCTGGGATGTCTATGCAGCCACAGAGCCGGTGATACCCCGTAAGTGGGTATTACAGAGACTGTGGGCAGGCCAACCTGAATCAGGCATGATGTGGATCTCTGCTGTCCAGCCCTGTCCACGCGGTAAACTCCTCTGAGAAGCTCCCAGCATGTACCAGTGCTTGGGCCCCATTCACGACAGCAAAGTCGGAATCCATACAGTGGGGCCCCATGTGCCCTCGGTGATCCAGTGTGCAGCTGTGGTCTAGTGCTGGTCAGTAATTATCTATTGATTTGTTCATTAGGAGAATGATTCAGAAGAAACTGTAGAGTTGGCTGAGACAGGAATCAATTCTCTGTGATGGCCAATAAAGCTAAAATAAACTGAAGAAAAGAGATGAAGTAGCTCCACTTAGAAAAACTGAGATATGAGCCAGGGCTGCTGACTGTTGACTGCATTTGCTGGTCACACACCCTGCTCTCCTCACCCCCATCTCAGAGTGTCTGGATCCTTGCCATTCCCACCTCCATGCCCTCATCGCTACCTAGAGATCACCTCCTGGAAGAGGCAAGGACAGCAGGTCCTCACAGTGGAGCTTCCTCCTGTTCTCATTGCTGCACTAACGCAGGGTCTTTGTTCCTTCAACCAATAATGACTCAGAGAAGTCATAGTAACAACCCCAAAGGGAATGAGATTGAGTTAGCAGTTATCTGGCCATGGGCTTGGCTCCAGAGGGCAGAGGAAGTCACTGAAAATAACAAGCTTCTCGGTCAAATTTGCCACAGCAGCAAATAATATAAAGATTTTGAATCTATCACTCACACATGAATAGAAAATGAAAATGCTTAGAGTCTTCTGTCTATACCATGTCAGATAACAAGGCAAAGATGCTCACTCTTATGACTGCCATTCAGCATCATACAGGAAGTTCTGGTCAATGAAATAAGGCAAGAAAATAAAACAAGAGACATACAGATTGCAACAGTGACTAAAATAACTGTTTCTGTTTGTGAACAATAACGTTATTTTATGGGATAGCTCGTGAAAGCTTAAAACAATACTCAACAGGATTCAAAGTCAACAGACAAAAATCTACTGTATTTATATTTACTAACAATAAGCAATAAGAGTTAGATAAGAAGAAATAATATCATCTTTAATAGATTGAGAAATATTGTATTTTTTTAATCTAAGGTAAAATTTATACTAGCTTAATAAATCTGAGAAAACATGTTAAGATTCTTTGTGCTGAAAACTACAAAATGCTAATGAAGAAATAAAAGGAGACTTAAATAGAGTACACATGTTCATATCTTGGAAGACAATCTTTTAAAGACGTCAGTTTTGTCCAAATTTATCTATGCATTTAATGCAATACCAATCAAAATTCTAAAATTTATGCAGAATGGCAAAGCAAATAGAATAGCTAAATTAAATTTGAAAAAGAAGAATAAAATTGAAGCAATTATCTTGCAAGATTTTAAGGCTTACTATAAAAGTACAGCAATCAGGATATTGTGGTATTTGCAGAGAGAGACATGGACTGGTGTAAATGAATGAAAAAATTGAATAAATACAGTCAATTGGCTTTAACAAAGGCGCAACAGCAGATCATTGGGGCACTGGGATCTTTTAACAAATGGTGTTGGTTTAATTAGACATCTAAACACAAAACAATAAAAACCCTTGGTAGGTGTCACACCTTATAAAAATACCAACTCAAAACTGACCACAGATCTAATTATAAAGCATAAAAGAAAATAGGAGAAACTTTTTGTTGTCTGGGTTTAGGTAAAGAACTTTTCAACATAATACCAGAGTAAGATATAGAAAGAAAAAAATCAATATTTCATTAAATTACAAATGTTTGCTCTACAGAATAAACTATTCAGAGAAAGAAAGAATAATTTTCAGACTGGAAAAAATATTTGCAAAACACATATCTGTTAAGAGACTTGCATCTGGCCTGTATCAACTCAAAATTCAGTTGTAGAAAAACAAAAATCACAATTAGAAAATGAACAAAATACTCAGACATTTCATCAATGGAATATGTGTATGTCAAATACACAAATGAAATGATGGCAATCATTAACTCCTAGGTAACAAATTACAGCCTCAATTAGATATCCACACCCACCTATTAAGACTGTCTTTAAACACACACACACACACACACACACACACACACACACACATACACACAGCATATAAGGGCAAGGAGTTCTCATGCATGCATTACTGATGGTATTGCAAAGTGGTACAGTCACTCTGGAAAACTCTTTGACTTTTATGAAGTCTAATATACATTTATTATATGTATCTATTGGTGCAAAACATATCACCCCAAACTTACTGGCTTAAAATCACACACATTATCTCATAGTTTCTGTGGGTCAAGGGTCTAAACAAAATTAACTGGTTCTTTGGCTTAGTGTCTCACAAGGCTGAAATCAAGGTGTCGGCTGGGCTGTGTTCTAATCTGGAGGTTTAACTGGGGGAGAATTTACTTCCGAGCTCCCTAAGGTTGTTGACAGAAGTCATTTCCTCAAAGCAGTGGGACCGGCTTGTGGCCCATGACCAGTGGAAGGCCTCCTACAGTCCTAGAGGCTTCTGGGGAACCTCCTTGCCACTGGGATTTCCATTCATGGCTGTTTACCTCATTCAGTCAGCAAGGGGAGTCTCAGCATGACGTAGGCACAGGGTGAGATCTCTGCCATTTTCTGTGAGTTAGAAGTCAGAGGTGCTGATAATCAAGGGGATTGAGCAAAGGCATGAAAGCCCCACGACGGACACGCCTCACAATTGCCCACCTCACCATAGGACCTAGAAGCCCACGCCAGGGCATTAATCTTAGAGCCAAGGCTGAAAACCTTAGAACATGTGGTGAATAATTTAGGCTTTAGGTTTTGAGGACCGCGAGGCCTCTACTACAGTTCTCACCTGTACATGAAGGCAGCCACAGATACTATGTAAACCAATGAGCATGGTTTTGCTCCAATAAAATTTTATCTACAACATCTGGCAATGGGCTAGATTTGATCTCTGTTCTAGAAAAATGAACATTTATGTTCACAGAAATATCTGTGTATAAAAGTATACATCAGCTTGATTCATAATTGCTCAAACTGGAAAAAAACAAAAAGCAAAATCCATTCAACAAGCAAATGGTGGTACATCCACCGCCAGGAATACTATGCAGCAATAAACATGAGCAAATTCTTGATCTACAGAGTAAACTGGGTGACTCTCCAAGACATTTTCAATGGCTTTACAGGGAGTGAAAGAAGCCGGCTCAAAAGGCTGCATACTGTATAAAGCTATTTCTGATTCTCCCGAAGCTAAGCTACAGTGGAAGAGAGCATATCAGTGTTTCCAGTATTAGGAGCAGAGGGATGTGTGGAGGTGTGACAATGAAGTGGGGGCAAGCGGGGTTTTGTGGTGATGGGGCCACTCTCTGCCCTCCTTAATGAGGTGCTACAAGAAGCTATACACCTGTTAAAATCTGTAGAACTCTATACCACAGAGAGCTACATTTTACTGTTGTTTTTCTTTTAAATCTAAAAACAAAATTTTTAAATTTCAGAAATTTTTACTCTATTCTGAGTAAGCTTTTCGAAATCATATGCTGGGTCCTGGGTCAGAAGTTTGTATAAAGAACTGTGCAGCTGAGGAGACTATCTTAATTTTTATTTTAAGGGAATGGGAGGAAAATGCTAGATATTCAACGTTAAGGTGTCACATTTTTGTCCAAAGAAGCCTTGCAAATATCATCTATGCCCCTTATTCTACCAGTTTGGCACTCCAGCTTAGCATGTTTCCTCTGTTTCAAACATCATTTCGAATCGACCGTTGCTCTCAGGGAGCGCAGTCTCTGGGGAAAGCCAAGTGTCTGGGACCACTGGCCCATCTCAGTTACTCCTTTGTAATAGGCAAATCTTTCCATGGATTAGCCCTTCAAGTGAATGATCTCTGAAAGGAGAGAGTTCGATCAGATAACGTTGCAAGTTCACCTCATCTCACAAAAGTCTGATATTCCAGTTTTGCAAGGACAGCAGTGTAAGACAATTTAAGGGTAAATAAGCTCGGTTTCTGTTGGTTTTACCTCAAGAAGTTCCCAGGCAGTAAACACTTCTGCATTGAGCTATGCAGTGAGTGTAAACAATGACTATTTTTCCTTACAAATATTAATATTTTTGTGCATAATGCCATCAATAACTACTGAACACATCCAAAACCACACTATTTCTTCCACTATCTGTACTCAGAAAACTTTAAGGGTATTTTCTCCATCTGCTGATGGAGCCAAACATTGGTCTGTGACTGTTGATTAACATTGTAATTTCCCTTTAACTGTTCAACAAATATTTATTTTAGCTCAAGATACCTCAAAAATATTCATTGACCTACCACTATGTCCCAGGCATTCTGCTAGATGCTGGAGCTCTGTGTGTGTGACATGTGCACTGCCATGGGGACCACGGCCAGCAGGTGCGGCAGATCTTTACAGAAAAATCACAATATAAATGTAATATATGAAAATGTTACAAGTTCCTAGAAGGGAAAACAGAGATATTTCATGTAGTGTATTTAATTTCCTGAAGTTCATAATTTGCCATGGAAAATATTTGTATTCTTTTGTGGCTAACGAGGACCCCCACTGCCTGAGGGTTCGGGGGCTTGTTAACAGCAATGGACACCTGCAAACCTTTTTCATTCTTTGTTTAGTCCCTTCACAGTCTGCCACTTCATCACAACCAAGTCTGCAGAAAGAAACTAACCTTTAACCCATATAATATGTGGACATTTTGGAATGATTGTGGCATATCAATGTGTCAACATCAAATATGACAAAGTTTCAGGGACACTGAACAAAAATTGGCAGGCAAAAGGGCGATTCGGGCAGCAACTCCATATGTCCACTTCGGCTAGAATATGTGTTCTCAGGGACTCCAGAGAGAGAACTGAAGGACAACTGTCCCTTTACAAAAATGTAATATAACAATAAGAATTACAGACATCACTTTCATTCCTATTTTCAGGGAAAAAAAAGAAAAAAACTCTTCAAATCCATTCAATGTACTTTTGTAATTAGAGAGCATTTAGCAAGCTCCAATATTTCAAGCCAGATGGTATTCCTCAAGGATGTGAGAAAGGAGATTTCTAACTGTAACCTGAATAAATATTGGTAATTTTCACCATCATTATATATGTCTTTTTCTCCCTAGCCAACAAGTGAAATACAATAATGACTTATATATAATTAATGTCAGTCTTAATTCTCTAATCTTAAGAGGCTTATTCACGGCAAAATTGCATTTGTCTACAGATGATTATCTTTCTTCTTAAACTAGCCTCAAGAATAAGCTGCTATAATTGAACTAAGTATGCATAAATTCAGGCTATTTTTTTACACTTGGAAGTCAAGAATTTGTATGTGTTACAAGTATTCTATATTATATAGCAGCAAGATCTTAAGAAGAGCATTCAGTTGGAGTCTCTTCAAAATCAGTGTCTGAACTTGACCTAGACACGGAATATCTCACAGTTCACCTTGGGAGCCACGAAGAGGAGCTGTAGGGAGATGGGGCCACAGGTCAGACACACCTGCATCTACTCTTCATAGTGAGGCTAGCGGGCAGCAGAGCCCCCCCCCCCACCTCAAGCAGGACAGTGTGGCTCTATCACAGCCTGAGGACAGAGGGGGAAAGAGGCCTTTCTTCCTGAAACTCTGCGCCATTTATTAGGGACACAAAAATTTGAAATGCCAATGAGAGCAACCGCCACCAAAGCAGTCATGGGCCTGGGGCTCTGCGATCCGTGGAGGAGGCGAGACCAAGGAAACCAGATGCTGCAGGACACGCGGCAAGCCCGGCAGTGCGTGGGCAGTGGAGGAGGCCTCCAGACTCCAGAAGGAAGTCACACTGGAGGGCGTCCTGGGGAGCGGGCCTGAGGGCAGGTCACAGCAGTCTGGCACAGCATGGGGCAGGAAGGGCGCAGCAGCGGGAGCAGAAGGCCGCCCTGGACGCCACTGTACGGAGCGCCGCCTGCCTGCTAGGGGTCTGCCCTGGGCGGCCAGCGAAGGGCCGCGGAGCATTCAGTGGAGAAAGGACGCAGCCAAGCGTTCCTGGAACCCCAATGCTGACTCTCTGAGAGCAGCTTCCGCAGTCTTAGTCTCACAGGTGGACAGGTGAGGACCTGAACTTAAATAGTGTCAGAGAGGATAAAAATCATACCAATTGAGTCAAACTATATTTAGGAGGTAGGACGGTGTGACCTCAAGAGATTCAGGATGTTTTCCGGATTTCAGGCTTGGGAGACGGGTGGGAAGGTGGGCACAGAGGAGGACGTATGAGAGAGGATGGGGAAGTGATGGCTTTGACTGGATACGTCGTGTCTGCGGCTCCTTTGGGATGTCTAGCAGAGTGTTCAGAAGCCAGGTCAGGTTCTAGGGAAGGAGAGCCGAGGGGAGGTGTATTTGGGAGTCATGAGTCTGGAAAATCAGAGATCATGTGAAATGATCTACTTATTCAGGGAGAGTAAAAATTACATGTGAAACAGTGGCTCTCAAACTGTGGGCCTGGACCAACATCAGTGCCCAGGTCTTGTTAGAAACCCAAGGGATTGGTCCCCTGCCCAGACCCGCTGCATCAGAGACGCTGAGCAGAGCCCGGCACCCCTGCTTCGGTAAGTCCTCTGGGAGGCGCTGATGCACATTAAAGCATGAGAACTCCTGAGTTACAGCACATTTAGGGGTCACAGATAATTTGATCAAAGCCGTACACTTTCTTGTGGACAGGGTCAGGCTACTTCAGGAAATAACGACTTTACATTCAATATCCAGGAGTTCACAAAAAGCTGAAACTCATCCAATGACATCTTAGGGAACCCACAAACCAGAACTAATTCCATCGAGACTCAGAATACCCTGGTTAGTCTGCTCAGGCAGCTGAAGCACCAAACCACAGGTGGGGCGGCTTCAGTTACCGAAATGACCTCCTCAGTTCTGGAGTCCGGAGCCCAAGACCCTCTGTTCTGGAGGCTGGGCATCTGAGGTCAAAGTGCAGTCAGTGCTGGTTTCAAGCCTGTCCTCAGTGTGTAGACTGCCACCTTCCCACCTTGTCCTTGTGTGGCATGTTCTCTGTGCATACAGAGAGAGGGAGGATGGGGAGGCGGGAGGGAGGGGAAAAATGGCCTCTGGTGCCACTTCCTCCCTCCTCTTATAAGGATGCCTGTTGTACCAGGTCAGGGCCCCGCCCTTAGGACCTTTGCCCTAGTTTTCCGTCTGAAAGCCCATCTCCTGATGTGATCACATCTGAGATTAGGGCTTCAACATATAAACTTGTGGGGGATACGATTCAGTGCTTAGCAGACCTAGATGTAGAATTTGGGTTTGGGAGCTCATTGTGAGCTGGTAGACACAAGGAAGATTGCGATGGACTTCTGGATAAAGGAATTTTCTACATTTCCTTCTGAATGTAACCTGAATTTGTCTTCAGGAAATACTGGAAACCACGTGACATTCTGTGGGATGAGTCCTATCAGAATGGGGGAGTAGATCTTAGGGAAGGAGAGTCTGAAAAAAGAAAAAGACAAAGAAATGGTGTTGCAAACTATGTGGATTCTAGATGCCAGTACTTCCCCTGCTGTTTTAATCCCATGAGTAATTCTCACTTTGGCTTGAGGAAGTATTACTTATAGAGAAAGAACCCAGTGACAACTATGATTGGGCTAGAAAGCCCCCAGGAAACCTCTCTCTTCTAGGATGCACAATCTCTCTCTTTCCTTACTTACTCTACCCCACTTTATTCTTTTCTCTGCAGACCAACTTATGAGCTCTCTCATACACTCATTGGAAATGGACTTCACAGCACCCTGACACTCCAAACCAGTGACCACCTGACCCAAACCTCAAAGTCCCAACTGCCAGTGTCCTAAATATGAAATCTCATTAGATATCATTAATTCAATAGTCCACCTGGTCCTGGGAGCTGGAAAGCCATAAAAAGTTATCCTTCTGGAGTATCAGCCCTGTTGCTGGACAAGCTTGAGCCTAAGTGGGAAAGAAACCCCTGAACTTGGGAAGCAGTGGCGCTGGTTGCCCTCATCATCTGCCAGGTGGGAGGGGAAGTCATACTGAATAGCCTCTTCTGCTCTAATCTTGTATGTTGCTCTATTTGCTTATAGGGGACTGAAGTCATTCCACTTGTCGCCTACATGCCTTTAGTACTGAAATCTAATGCACAGAGACAAAAGAAACTTTTCAAAATTATAATTTCTAAATGTTGAGTTTTTATATATGTCAAAAGGATAACATATTTTGCCTTTTAATGAGAACTAAATAAGTAGTTTCTTCATTAGACTTTTAAGTATAGGTTTTGCTTCCCTAATTATAGGTTCTTTTAAGATTGACAAGAAGAGAAAATTGAATTGCAGAATTGGGACTAGTTGAGAAAAAACAGAAATTCCATGACACATGAAAAACTCTTATTGAATCAGTCCCCAGAAAATATTTTAAGAACAGTCAGAAGGTGCCGATGTGTTTACATTTAGGAATATGAGCATGTGATGAGCCATATCACCTGCAGTGAGATAAAACAAGTGTGAAATGAGATACCAAATTGGATATCTCATTACAGGGAAACATTGGATATCTCATTACAGGGCAGTGAGGGGCTGCAGCCCACTGTCTCTGGGCGTGAATTGCTCAGATGTTAACAAAATGATACAAGCAGGTTGTTCTGGTTCTTGGTTATGATATCCCAGGAGCAAAACAGGAAATTGAAGCTTTCAACTATGTCCATATAACTTCTCCAAGAACAGTGGATGATAAATTTCCTTTATACTAATATTCATGATGGCAAACAGACATTCTTACCAGGATCCAGGGAAGCTGGGCTATATCCACTGTTAAGCATGTGAAATCCTAGAGTATGCCTCAGGCATGCTCTTGCTTCTAATGCATTCTATGTCATTCTAAAAATAGAAATCCAGCCCACTACCATTACCACCTCCCTTGGACACCTACATTTTTAACAAGTTATATTAAACATTTCATTATTATAAAAAATTATCAACTAAAATAAAAAATACCTGAATGAATTTGTCGTCCTCCCAACTCTGATCCCTAAGTCTAATTCTGAAAGATAAGCTCATTGAATAACTTTAATGCAATTTCTAAGAAATTTTCTGTGCCTATACTGACATATATATGAGTGCTTGTTTATTATTTTATTTTTCTTCTTGCTTGTACTTTTCGCTTAAGATTTCTTAGAAGCATATTAACTCTCCTCATTCTTTTTAATGACTACATTATACCTATCATGAAATTTATGTATTAACTACTTTTTCCTGGGTTAACATTTTGGTTATTTCTAGTTATATCTATCTTTAAATTTTGTTCATTGTATTTGCTATTATAAGCAATGCTTCAAAGATATCGTACACACATTTTTGTATCACATGAAAGTGTATATTTGGGATAGATTCTTAACAATGGAAGGCAGTGGATGCTCATGGGATGCCAAATTTCCCCCATTGAGTCTGTACCTATATTCACAAACAATACATGATGTGTCCGCACTCACATCCTGTTAGAGGTGGGTTGTTAGATTTACTTTGTTAGCTATGTTATTTAGATCAACTGTTCATTTATGTTCTGCTACTTGATCCATCATGGAGTTAGACAGGTAGGCTAATTAGTCATTATAGAGTTGTATTTTTTACTATATTTTATTTAATTTATAAACATTTTTTTTACTTATACATCTTGATGCAATGATATTTGAGAAATGAAGATTCTGGCATTTAGATTTTAATAGTTACAATATGTTTTACTAGAATAAAGTATAAAGTAATAGACATTAGCATTTTCTGTGAAGGGCCAGATAGTAAGTATTTTAGGCTCTTTGGGCTACATGCTAGCTCCACAACTGCCCAACAGAAGGCTTCGATCAAGACATAATTGTCATCATTTGCATAATGATCTTCCCTTATTTTCAATTATATTTTAAATATTTTTATTTATACTTTAATTTTTTGCTTTTTAAACTTTGTCATATTTTCAAACTTTGGAACATTTACAATCTATTCCTTTCACTTATTTAGTTGATTCTGTTATAACTTTGTAGTATATGCTTTAGCATATCTCTGTTGATTTACATTGAAGTCATATTTATTGACTTTGGAATGAAAAATGAGGAAATAAGCAAAATTACACTACGTCTATCTTCTGTCTTTTTTCTTCTTGGTCTGACTGGTTTAAAAAAAGAAATACATTGTGTTCTATCAACATAATTTCCTCAGCTTTTTATTGTGCTTTAATTACATATTCAAATTCATTAAATTTTCCACACACTTCTTTAGGTAAAACATAATTGTCTAGATTTAAAGATAAAAAAGCCAATTGTAAGAAAAGACCCATGGATTCGGTGTTTCTGGAATTCTTGCATTTTTTAAACAATTCTCAAACATATGGACAATGCTTATTTTGCCTTTACATTTAAACATGAAAGTCTTCTTGGCTCACACTTTCTTCCCATAAAAATTTTATGGACTTTTCTATTGTTTTCTGTTGTTGCTGCAAAGTCTATAGCCAACCTGAATTGTTCCCTCTTCTAAGTTATTTGGAGTATATATTTTTGAAAAAAATATATCTTTTTATCACAATTTTTATAGTTTCTAATGTATATACCTTAGGTAATTGTTCATCAATTTTTTTCTTGATGTGGTATATGCTTTCAATCTACCGATTCAAGTAGTTTTTTTTCAAGAAGTTTTCTTCTAATATATTTTTTATAGTTCTGTGTTTTATTTTTTGCATTCTTCTGTTTCAAGGATAACAAATATGTTTTGGGTTAACATCTTTTGTTTTTAATACCAATCATTTGTCACCTTATTGTTTTGAGTACTCTTTTTTTCCTAATGTATCTTACTAGATATTAATGAGGTTTTTTTCATATCCTTAAAGCTATTTCCAGCATTGTATTTTTATAGTTTTTGTTTGTAAGTCAGATATTCATGTCACTGGATTAATTTTTCTATTCAATTACTTCCTAGATTGCATCAACTGCTATTTATTTTATTCTGCTGTATCATTGAGTTGCTTTTTAAAAGGAAAACTTTATTTATCTGATATTATATAGAAATGTTTCTTTGACATCTGCCTCATGATATGATACTTTTGATCTATATCTACCTTATGCTTTGACTTGTTATTATTCTGTCTCTTTTTCTCTGAATTGTAGCCATAGACTCCCTTCTGGTTCTCTTCTGGTTATTACTCATCTTTGAATGAAATGTGTTTTGTAGACAAGCTATCTCCTGAAGAACCTTTAGGAAAGAATTTGGGATATAAGCTGGTGAGGTAAGTGGCTTGAATTCTGTTTCAGATGATTTTCTGGTGAATTCTGCTACATAAGATATTGTGGGGGCATGTGACTGTATGCTCTCCAACCATATTGATGTCTAATTGTGTAACTCTACATGGCACAGCGTCTGCATGCAAATTTCTTGTTTATGTCTATTCAGGCTAATGAAAGCAGCGGCTTCCCATCCCTTCATCATGCAGTCTGTCCACACGGCCTCAGATGCAGCCTCTCCTGAGAAGAGGACAGTCTGGCCTGCTGCCCTGTTCAGCTCATCCACTGTTTCTGTCTAAGGCATGCTGTGTGGTCAGCAGCATCTCTGACACTCCTCAGACTTGGGTGTCCAAAGAAAACAACTCTGATGGGCCTTTGAGAAGAAGCCTCCCCATTTTGAAGATTTCAACAGGTTGCTCAAAATATTTAAAAGTAAGATGCTATTCATAATGCATTTGCTGTTTTACCAAAACTGTCCAGAATTTGGGAAATATTCTTCATATTTCATTTTACAAATCTTTTGTGTATCATTTAAGACAAGTTCATTTCCTTCCATCTATAGATGAAAGAGGGGTGCATTAGGATTTAAGATCATTTGGTTCCAGAAAAAAAAGTAGTTGAAGAGCTCTCCTGGGCTCTGTCACACTGACCAGTTGTCCTTTGTAAGTCAAAGCCTGCTTGTGAAATACGAACTTTCAGGCAGTCAGAGACCTTCAAGGGGCCTTTTAGATGGCTAATATAAAAAGACGAGGAAAAACAAGTGTTGACGAGGAAAAACAAGTGTTGGCGAGGATGTGGAGAAAACGGAACCTTCCTAAACTGTTCATGGGAATGGAAACTGATGCAGCCACTGTTGAAAACAGTGATTCCTCAAAAAATTAAAAATAGAACTCCATATGATCCAATCATTCCACTTCTGGGGATTATAGAAAGAAAAAAAAACAAAGAAATGAAGAAAACAAAAACACCAATTCAAGAAGACATATGCACCCTTATGTTTGTTGCATTGTTACTTACAACAGCCAAGATTGGAGGAAACTTGAGTGTCCATCACAGATGGATGGATGCAGAAGAGGTGGTACATCCATGACAGAATACTATTCATCCTTAAAAAAGAATGCCGTTTGTGACAAGAATGAAATTTCTTGCCATTTGTGACAATGTTGGTGGACCTAGAGGGTATTAATGAAGTGAGATAAGTCAAAGACAAATACCATGCAATTTCAATTATATGTGGGATCTAAAAAACAAAATGAATGAATGAACAAAAAACAAGCAAGTACAACAGAAACAGACTCATAAACACAGAGAACAAACTAAACTGGCGATGACACAGGGAAGTGGGTGGAGGATGGGCAAAATAGGGGAAGGGGATAAAGAGGGACAAACTTCCAATTATAAAATAAGTAAGTTACAGGGATGAAAAGTACAACATAAGGAATACAGTCAATAATACTTAAACAAATTTGTATGGTGACCATTCTGTAATGTATATAACTATTAAATCACTGTTGTACACCTGAAACTAATACAGTATCATGTCAACTATACTTCATTAATAAATAAGGAAGAAATAAACGGAGCTCCAAGCTCTGATTGCTAGGGTCCTTTTTACATTTGCACACATGACTTTCTCTCCTTGAATTCGACAAAAGTTGGAGGGAGCACTTTAGTTAGGAGTCTGCAAGCATAGAGTTTGATTTATGTATTACATAATTACATGATGATATAATGCTTTGATAAATTTAATTGTATGTTTTCCTGGGTTTGCATTTTTTTCTTTTCTGGATGAATTTTTTGAGGGTAGGGATTTTTTTTAAAATCTGTCTTTACTTTTGCAAACATGTAGGACAATACGTGGCATTGAGTGTTTCTTTATTGTTTGCTTTCTGAAATGATAATTCAGCACAGAAGTTCTATCTCACAGACAAAAAAAGCTTCTCTAGAGTGCATGTCTGCTGAAGGAGAATACAGTCCCTGTAAAGCCCCGTGTGAAGCTTTACTGGATTTAATTCCTACGCAGAAACCCCAGAGCTGTCCCCTGTGATGCTTCCTCCAATTGTCCCAGCATCCTAATACTGGTGTGTCTGCAGTTTAGTCATTGATTCTCTCCTCCTTTTTAGCCATCCTGATACCCTAAATTATCTCATTTGGTCCCATGGCTTTAAATACTATTTTGATATACAGACACCTAAGTTTATAGCCCCACCTAGGCCACTTTCCTGAATCTACCTCCCTAATCAAAATCTCCATTTATATGTGCAGATCACATCTCAAACTTAATATGTTAAATAGACTCCCGGATTCACTGGCCCCAGGCACTGAACAGCACACCCCACCTTAGGCCTTTGCCCCACTGATGTCTGCCTGCCCCAAAGCTGAATAATGTACTCCTCTCTTTCTCTCTTACCAACATTTTTCATTCTTTAGGAAATCCTGTGAACTCTGCTTTCAAAACACCTCTATTCTCACTGCTCCTCACTGATCCACTCACTAGACATGAGACACTGAAATGGACTCTTAACACCTCTTCCTCTTTCTGCCCTTCTCCCTCATGCCTCTTCTCAAACCAGCCCCCAGGGTGGTGAATCTCTTTAAATAAAGGGAGATAATACTTTCCCACTCAAAACCTTCACAGCCACTACCCCTGAAGAGAGAATGTGTGTGTTTTGTAGGTAGGCACAGAGAAGAGTCATAAATGTCCCTAATTGGATGACTGCAGAGTCTTGTACCCAGTGACACATTTCAAGGTGGAGGGAAATGGAAGTATGTGGCTTCTAGACTGTGGACTTACAGGAAAGAGGGACATAGGCTTTGGGATCAGCCCTGAGGCACAGAGTCTAACAATATTACATTCCAGCTGGGAGATCCTGGGTAAATTACTGGGTGTGGGAATAACATCTCAGAAGAATTAAATAAGACTAGGTGGGTCATCTGTACATTTAAGGTAGATTCTACCAGTCTGGCTCATAATCTAATAAATATTTGCCCCTGGTAAGCACTTTTTAACAAGGACCAAACACATAAAACCCTACATTTATTAAACAGAGGCAGTATTTCCGTTAGCAGATGCTCTTACAGCAGCTGGTCAGGCAGGGAGAGAGGAGGCAGGGCCAGCTCCCCCTCCTGCCTTTTCTCTGTCTGTCTGGCACCAGCAGACATGCAGGACCGAGTGAGCATGGGTGGAGCGCCTCAGAAGGCCCTGGTTTGGGAGAGGCAGAGGCAGAGGCAGAGGCAGAGGCAGAGGCAGAGGCAGAGGCAGAGGCAGATTAAATCCTTCTCACCCACACGGCTGGCTTTGCCTTAAAGAACAGCTTTAAAAAATCCCAGCAGGGAAGGTAACTAATCCTACAAAAATTACATTTTCATCTGTGCACCTTCTATTCTTCACTTCCTGTTTTTATCAATTGCTTCAAGGTCTCCTATTTTTGAATGTGATTAATCATCAGCAGGGAAACAGAATTTTATTTTAGACAATTGGTAAACTGAATCTATCAGGAATTATGCATCATTCCTGAATGCTAAGCACGGAGTTCACACATGCATTTTTTGCAGTTGTATTTTTTGTTTTTGTTTCTGGTGGGATTTCTATGACAGCTTTCCTCTTAGGTGCTGAAAGGAAATGGCCAGTTTTACTCTGCATGCCTGTCATTAGACCTTTGTGCTTATACACGCTTTCTCTGGGCTTACTTCTTAGAAGCAAGTTAAATCGGACAATCAGTAAGTGAAATGGGCCGTAAGAATACGGAAACTCTGTAACGGGTTTCTCAATTTATTCATGGCCTAGGCCTCCCAGAAATGGCGTAGAGTCATGGGAAAAACAGAATAATTAATCAAATCATCTAGCTGATAATTAGTGTGCCCCTCCCTCCTTTATGTGACTTGGTTTTCCGAATTAACCTCCTTGCTTCAGGCATACTGGGCCCCACCCTGCTCTGCCCACGCTCCCTTCCTCTGGCCTCCTGGCAGTGTGGCCCTCTCCTGCCAAGCTTTTCCATATGTAACTGATCCCCCCAGAACTCATCCCCTGCCAGCTCCTCTCAACTTCCTTTGCTCTTAAATCTGTGCAGGAGGTTGACTGGGCAGAGGAAATCACCTCAAGACCATGGGAGGGTGCAGTGTGGTTCTTACGTAGGGAAATGGTTTGGTGTTTGTAACAAAAGGCAAAATATCAGCCGCTTAATGGATAGAAGCTTATTTCTCTCCCCATCCAAGCAGACCAAACGTAAAGTGTGGATCCACAGGGAGACTCCATGTGTTAGGATTCCAGGATCATTCAAATGTGCTCCTCTGCCACTCTCAGTCCTGACCTACATCTCCTGGAGTAACGGGGGTGTTCTGGCTTCGGCCCCACGTGAACACTCAGCCGGTACCGCCTCAGGTGACTCCTTTCCCGGGAGCTGCTCAAGTCTGTCCGGCGAGTGTCGGGGAGGGTGTGAGTGCATCACCAGCTCAGTGTTCAGGGAAGTCCATCACTGGGTGGTCGTGTGTCCAGCTGGAAGTTGGGGATCGAAGCATATAGGGAAGTAGGGCAAACGAATATTAAAATCCCAAATACCATTCATTTTCCTATCAATATCATCTGCCACTAGACAGAGAACATTTTAGTCTCTTCTAGGCCAGAGCCCAGCATACTTTGCATTTGTTTCTGTTGATTGTGAATTATTTGGTTGAAACTCTAGTCTTTAACATTGGTCACGTGAGCATTTTTAGCATGAACCGGCATGTTCAAACCCTGTGAAAGGGATGCTGGAAGCCTGAGTCCAGCACCTATGGGGCTGTGGGAACTAAGCACGGGTACCTCCCAGGATGCTTAGGTACCGACCAACTTGTCTCTTTTGGCCAATCAGTGTATCTCTGCAAGGCCATGTGCCAAAAGAACCTGTTTCAATTCGTAAGTTCTCTCTGTTCCAGACATATGGATAGTCAACCAGCCCACGAAACCTGTCCCAAGGCCACGTTCCCTACTGGGAACAGACTCTTGGTTTCCCATGCAGTCTGCAAAGCTAGCTCAATTCTCCATCCAGAGTTTCCAGGGCTCGAAATAGATTAGGCCATTTTGATAGCAAATACATTTATTCCTGAGGTGTGGAAACCTATTTTATACCACTTCTTCCCCAACACACCTGTGCTTTACTACAAGACAAATAGTCATGGAAACGTGAACTTACCTTTACTGTCTATGTGAATCTTAAAATAAATGTCACTTTATATATGTATGTCTCATCATTTCAAATATGTTATAAGCTCCTTTAGGAAAAAATGGTTCCTGGAACTATAAGTTGGATGGTTAATAGTTATCAATTAGTGCTTATGATTTGAACATGTTTTATGCATTATACATACAGCCATATGACCAGAATATAATGGTGGACACTCCACAGAGCAGATATTAAACATAATAATACATTATCTAATTTTATTTTTGACAAGGTCCTTGATATGTCTGTCGGCACACATGTTCAGATGAAACGCAGAGGTCACAACAACGTGATATTGTTAAGTCCCTTCTGAGTCTGTGGAGGCATCTCCAGGTGAAGGTGTGTTGAATGGAAAGTCTATGTGGATCCCCGCTGCACTATTCTTCCTGTTTAATACAGTTAATCAAAATACGGTTCCCTCTATAATTCTCCAAATATTCACTTAATATATATCTATTGGCTATAAAAACACTGGACCCTCAGCTTTTCCAGGCTCAATACTATCAATAAATGCTTATTTTCCATTACGCATGTGCACCCGTTATCACTGTACTAGAATGGACGAACGCCCGTATATTTAAGTTTTCATATTATCTGAAATACCTTTGAGCAGAAGTTTCAGAGAGATGTATGATGTTTGAAAACACAGAGAACTGGTGTTTATAAAAGGAAGAAAATAGCCTTTTTTCAAACGACATGACTCACCAAGTGATGTCTAGTATTTTCTGTGAGCCCTGGGATTCCAAGATCAGAAAGTGATTCACCATTAGCTGGTCTACTGTGGGCTTGCGATTTGGGGCCCTGGCTATACTGGGCCTGGCTTGGATGTGTCTGAAGTTGCAGAAGCGTAAGTTAGAAGTTTTACTCTTTATTTTTCCAAATTTATGGCCATTTGCACACTAAAGTGAGAACTTTGTACACACATCCATTCTCTGATTCCTTGGTGATTTTTAGTTTTAGTTGCCAATCTCATCTGCATCTCAGAATTTTAACATATGTACCAAAATGTCTTTTTTCTACAAGAAGCTTTGAGATTCTAAGCTTTGCTCCTTGGATGCACAAATGTGGGTCCACATCCTTACTCCACTTGTTGGCTATAGACATTGGGGAAATGACACAATCTTTCCAAAACTCAGGTATCCTGCAGGGAAAACGGTATTTTATTAGTAACTGCTTATATATTTGTATTGAGGAGAAATATATATGTGAATGTAAAATCTTATCACAAGGCCCAACAAAGTTTACTACTGAAATAAAATTAGTTGAAATTTCTATTATCATTAACAATCATAAGTTGGACTGAATTAAAATCCTCCCTCCTTCCATTCCCTTTTTTTTAAAGTCCAGTTAACATCCATCACCAGAGTTACAAAAATTATTTTTTCTTATGATGAGAACTTTTAAGATCTACCCTTTTAGCAACTTTCAAATATTTAGCACTGTGTAATTAACTGCAGTCACCATGCCAGACCTTCCCTCACTATTCCTTATTCTTTAAACACATGAAAAATTAATTTTCTTAATTTTGTTAGTTGCTGAATCAATTACCAAAATTTCCTGAATTTTTAATACAAAAGTTAACCAGTTTTATTGAGACCTGGACTTTTGCTTTCTACAAAGCAAAAAACTGAAAACTCAGAAGGATCTTTGGGGTATTTAGGGGCTCAGAAATGGGTCATTAGACCTCCTGCTCTGGTAAAGGAAGGCTTGCCCAGGCCACATGACATTAGTATCCCACACTGAGAATTTTAAATTGAAATTATCACTCTTTCTTTCCTCTAGTTGGAACTTCTGTTGTTTCAGAACATCTACTTTATTAGAGATTTAGACACACCACTCCCTTTTGTTAGCACAAACTGTTTCCACCTTAGTCTTCCCTGGCAGCTACGACAGAGTGCCATAGACCTGGTGGCTTATAAACGACAAACATTTACTTCTCACAAACCTGGAGGCTCAGAGGTCTAAGACCAAGGTTCTGGCGGCTCGGTGTCCAGTGAGAGCCCATGCCGGGTTCTCAGACAGCCTTCCCCTTGCTGTGTCCTCACACAGTGGGGGGGCCAGGCAGCTCTGTCCAGCCTCTTTTATGGGGGTCCTGATCCCATCAGGGGGCTCCACTCTCATGACCTGGTCACTTCCCATAGGCCCTCCTCTGAACACCAACACTTTAGTTATTAGATTTCAACGTTTGAATTCAGGGGGTTGGGGCTTAAACATTTAGTCCACAGCAATTTGTTAAATGTTAAATGTTTTCTCTGAGACAGATGCTTTCAAGGTTATATACATACCCATGGTTTGGGGTATCACAACAGACCTCTGAAGTGAATATTATGATCCATGTTATGAAGACTTCAAATAATTAATTCCCCAAAACCACTCATCTAATAAATAGTGAAGAAGCCAGATTTCCACGCAGAGAAGAACATCTGCGAAAACGTGATGGTCTCATCATTTGGAAGCTTAGTGAACTTGTTCAACTGTTCACTAGTCAAGACTTTGTGTCTTTTTGTATTGTATTAGTAAAAGAATAAAAAGGTTTCCTAAGATTGTTATAAGAATTAAATGGCACAGTGTGTACTTTGCCTTGTAAACTGAAAAGCAAAAATTTAAATGTCCTTGAAATATCAGAAATAAACATACACACAGGCTGCACAGTGTGTTAGGACAGATGCACAGTGGCAACGTTTGGCACCACACAGGCTTGTGGGATTTTGTAAAGTACAGTGAACAAGACTAGAAAGACTGCACCTGACGGCGCATGTCAGAAAGGCTGCAGAAGGAGCCATATAGGTAGAAGTCAGAGTGAATGGCTACAAGGAAAGGATATACTTACTTGATATTGAACTGTGACCTTGGAATAGCAAACAGGGTCAGAGGACCAGTAGGAGCCAGTTCAGAACCACGATGGACAAGCCATCGTGAAGTTTGAATTCCTATATTGATAGGGTCACTAAGGATTAGCTAGTAAAAATAAAAATAAAAAATGCAAGTTTCTTCTAATAAACACTTATATGGCAATTTGCAAATATTCATTAATCCTTATGACATCACTGGGAGGAAGGAGTGCATGTCACTTTTCTGTTTGGGAGGCAGGAAAGTGAAACGTAACAGGATACTTCCAAAGGGAAATGGCCCCTGCTAATAGTAGCAGGACAGATTTGACTCAGACTCATAAATAGGACACGCCGAGCTCAGCTCCTACTAAGATGATGTGACTGTGTGTTTAAGGGGATAACAGAGAAGAAAGAAAGGAGTTATGGGCCAGTGCCAAGGGGAGCCCTGAGGGGGTCATAGAAGTGGAGAATGACAGGAGGAGGAAGGGTGGGGAACTGCTGCAAGGGCCGGGCTCAGCTTTAGGAGCAGTCCTCGGGCAGGTGGAAGCTGGAGCAACATTTGGCCATGCCTCTGAGGACAGCAGTCAGTAAGTGCTCTGTGCCCTGTGGGATGTCACAGTGCCCTGAGCGTTCACCCTGCAGCTGGTCACCGGGGGAGTCGGACTGTGACGCCAGTACCCTGACTCCTGAGCGTGTGCCAGGCCTCAAAGCCTCACTTCTCACTTGCTAACGACTCTGCATGTTGCTGTGTTGCTCTGTAACCGTTATGACCTAATTAATGCATATTCAGGTGCTGGGAGCCCCTCTGCTGGTCTGAAATGTTTTGGAAAATCTCGGGTCTATCCTGAAATTGTTCTGGACTTCTGAATATAAGTCCTTTGGAGTTTTGACACGAAATTAAGTCATCAAAAGTGCTTTCTCTTCATGGTTCTCATGAATCTGGGCTGGATGTTGGTCTTAGCTTTTCTGTCCTTCCTCAGTCATCCTTGTTGAAAACAGTGAAGTAACGGGAGCATTTGAGCTGAAATATCACAACAGAAATTAGAAATCCACCTCTAACCGCAAGACAACAAAATTCTCTGCTGAACTTACTCCTCACTGCCTTTCTAATTCCTCCTGACTCGCCATTTGCTTTAACTGATCTTTTATTTGAACACTCTTCTTTCAGTCTTACCAAATTACTAGTTTGGGCTTTTCCTATCATCTTGTCAGCCAGGCTCCCAGCCTGTAAATTCAGCTTAATAGGCAAAATCCTTCACGCATATATCTGATTCCCTGTTCCCAAAGGTTCAGCGAGAGCATGGGGGAGCACGAAGGGGGTGGGGGCGTGGCGAGAGCGGAGCCCTGAACACCACCGGCCCTCGCTCAGAGAGCTTCAGCCTCCCATGCGCTGAGCTTTCCTGGGGAGAACGCAAATGGCTTCAGCAGAAGCAGCTCAAACTAGATACGCAATGTGACTTGGTAACTTTTCTAAAGTGGGGAAGGATAAATTCACATGAGTTCTAAGGAATTAAAAAAAAAAGAAATATATGGCCCCTACAAATCACACAGGTGGTGAGACTGAAAACAGCACACACCCCCAGACGGCTCTGAAATACTCTCAGGTTAGAAATGGAGCAAAATGGAACACATGTGATGAAATGCATGTTGTGAGAGAGCCGTGAGCTGGGCACAGCCAGTGTGACTCGCTCCACATCAACTTCAGGAGCTTCGGCTTCCCTCATGTCCCTCCGCCCCACATTTGTCCTCTAAGGGCAAATGATAAAAGGGAGGAGCTGATTTCTGTTCACAAATTAAACCTAAAGGAAGGAAAAAAAATATCTATATTAAATATTTAAAACACATACAATCAAAACACTCAGGTCTCTGCACTTCACAACACCTTAATTTCCATCAGCCAGCGCACCTGTGAGCTTCCCGCAGTGCCGTCTCACGAAGGGTATATTAATTAAGTCATTATGCCTTGAGAGGTAGGTATAATTACGAATCTTCTCACCATACTATTTTGAGTTTCTAAAATTCAATAAGCTAGAAGCTGAGTGGTTTTTTTTTTTTCCAAGATGCCACAGGAGAAAGAAAGACAACAAAAAAAAATCCACAGCGGGGGAAAAATGATCACACCCTGCATCACAGGACGGCTACCTGAGAACAGTCCAGCAGAGAGCGCTCGTTTGTCCTTCTCAGCCAGTGTGAGAACTACCGTCACCGATTTCCAGCAAGAATCATCCACAGATGGTACCCGAGGACAAGAGAGGATATGGCCCACGAGAACACCACCCAAAGGCAGCCCAGGCTGGACACTCTCCCTCCTGCGGCCTCATAGGGGTGCAGCGTGTGCTGGAACGGAGAGAGAGGATGGGGCAGAGAGGCTCGCCACGCTCTCTGACCTCTTTATGAGAACTTCAATAAAAGGTTACCCTCAGAGCAATTGTTCAGAAAGCTCAAATACTGAGGACACTATTCCATAAGGTTTGTTGGCATTTAAGATAAGAAATTTTGAGCAACCAGGAAACAGGACTCCTTTTTTGTTATAGCACACAATTATCTCTTTTCCCATAGCTAGATGTAAATTTAGGTTCTTCCAACACATAGAGGAAAAGAAAATAAGATCAAAAATGGGACACTCTAGTTATGGGTGAAAGAAAAAAAATACACACATACATACATACATACATATATATATATATGTATGTATGTATGTATATCTTACACCTAAACCAGTCAGTGGATTTTGAGAAAGTAACATCTAAATGCTGCTAGAGAGAATTTGGCATAATGCTTTCAGAAATAAGTTTTCCCCAGGTATTTGTAACAATGTAGAGAACAGAAAAATTCATTTCAGAACATGAGGGCTTCTAAAGCTTAGGTGGCATGTCTGTAATGCAACCACAGCTTGGTTAACCTCCTCATGACGGCCTGTGCCTGGTCTGCCTGTGCAAGTGTCTCTTGCCACACACTGTCTCTCTAATCTGTGTTGGTGCTTACCCCTCTCTGAAGAACACACCTACCTTGAAAGCAGCCCCAGTATGGTTTTACCAGCCACCCATCACCAACTTCACTCTAGTTTCATCCTTACCTCCTTACAGGAAACCCCCATGCAATTAAGTTTGTCAAATGAGATCTGACATAGCAAGTAAGTGGGAATTTCACCTTTCCACCTGTTACATAATCTCATTTTTGTCTTAGTTTTCACATTCATGAAATGGGGATAAAAAACCTGCCTCACTGATTGAGAAACAAGTGGTTTAATCCATGCACAACGTCCACTGCCTTGCTTCCCACACACTCAGTTGATGCTGGTTATGATTTTACTGAAAATGGGTTTGTGCCTTTCAACGCTTCAATTTTGCTCATTCTAACTCCTGATTCTTTGCCTATTCTGGCTTTTCTGTCCTTCAAGGAGCCAGTAGATGTCCTCTCCCCTGCGAATACCTTCCTGAAGTTTCTGGGCCAGTCAGTTGTCTTTGACCTTTGAATTAGAAGAAAACATCTTATCAGCCCTTTCTCATGAAAAAGAAAAATAATGTGCCTCACATGTTTCGGACGTGCTCCAAGCCACTTTGCAGTTCTCTGTGATGATTGTCACACTCAATATTCACATCCTGTCTTTTCGTATTCCACCTTCGTGCGCACTTAAATCCCCTTCATTTCCTGACGTCCTATGATACATTCTATGTGTGCCATTTGCTGCCAAGTATTTATAATTATCTTGTTAACTCATGTGTTTTATATTCCAGTTTATTACCTCATGGGCCAGGTGCCTACATTTTTTTCTCTGTATACCATTAATCTGCTTTATTTCTCTCTCCCCTTCATGGCCATGAAAATTTGCATTAGAATTGTGGCCATTTGTTTGACGGTAAGCATATGCTAAGTCATAGGACACTATGCTATGTAACATGCACCATTTAAAGCTTTGACTGAGGGAATGCCTCTACCTTTATCAGCAGAGCTTGGAGTAAAACCAACGGAACTGTTCTCTGAGTTATCAGTTGTCTGACCCTGGAGCTGGGGCAGAGATGGGTCAGCACTGGGCATAAGGAAGGAAATCTCTCGGGGGTGCATGTCTCTACAGGGATTAATGAGGGACGGGAGCTAAGACCCTGGCCCTTTTTCTATAGAACAGGATAGGAAGACATGAGGCTTCTTAGTGAACAGAATGGGATTCTTCTACCTACCAGGATAAGAGCATTCCATGCTGTGGCTCTTCCTGTCTCATTGGCCAAAACAAGTCATGTTAGGATGAATTCTGTATGATTTCACTTACATGTGGACTCTAGAAACAAAACAAAACAGTAGACTCATAGGGGTGAAATAGGTGAAGGGTATAAAGAGGCACAAAATCTTAACCACAATATAAACTTAGTCATGGGACTGAAAGTACAGCATAGAGAATATAGTCAATGATTCTGTAACATCTTTCTATGTTGACAGTAACTACACTAGATGGGGTGAGGATTTAATACTGTAGATAACTGTCAAATCACTATGCTGTATACTTGAAACCATTATAATATTGTAAATCAACTATACTTCAATTAAAAAAAAAGATTGCTGACTTAAGAGTACAGAATTGCAGTCCTATCACAAAGGGGAGAATATGGAAATACTTCATATAACAACACTAAAGATAGTCCTTTCAATCAAGTGTATATCTAACCGCTGGCCAAAATAACAGAATGTGACTCAATACAGAAATTTTTTTACTGTTAAATTACTCACTTTTTCTCCCAACTTAGTTTCTGCAGTTACATTATTAAAGTGACCCCAAACCAAGAACTTCCATAAAAAAAAAAAAATCAAATGAAGACCAGTGCACCGAGCCTGTAGTGACCAGATTCGTCCTGTAGTGACCGGCTTCGTCCTGTAGTGACCGGCCTCATCCTGTAATGACCGGCCTCGTCCTGTAGTGACTGGCCTCGTCCTGTAGTGACCGGCTTCGTCCTATAGTGACTGGCCTCGTCCTGTAGTGACCGGCTTCATCCTGTAGTGACCAGCTTTGTCCTGTAGTGACCGGCTTTGTCCTGTAGTGACCAGCTTCACCCTGTAGTGACCGGCTTCGTCCTGTAGTGACCAGCTTCGTTCGCTGCCTTGCCTACAGGGTCCCTCCCACATGCTTCTCCCCGCCGGCCTCCTCCAGTTTCCTCTGGACCAACTGAGCGGTCACAAAGCGCATAGACAGGCAAGAGTGCACAGAGAGAAACTGCAGGGCTTCCCGCCCACTTGTCCTGCCTGAGGCCATCACTTCCCTGAGACGGAGTGTGACTCATTGGCTGGATGGAGCCACAGGTCCCTGGAGGAGGCAGCCAGAGCAGGGATGTTTACGGGGGAGGATTTACAGGCTGGGCTTGGCCGTGGCCTGTAAGACAGAACTGACTTGGGTATCGGACACAGGTATTTTATTACTATTTGTTCTGGTCACCCAGGGACCATAAGAAAAAGACTGGCAAGCAATCGAGAGATTTTTCTGACAGCTGAGAAGATATGTGAGTGTGGAGAGGCTGGCTGTAGATTTCTTCACAGGAATTTAATACACTGTGTCTCCTTGCACAGAGCTGGCTGGAGACCCACTGGAGTGCCACTTTAACTTTTCAGGTAACCCCTCTGCAGGAAATCTCTCTGTTCTTTGGGGACGCCTTTATCTCAGGCACAAAATGGCTCCTGTATAGGGGATATTCACAGAGGACATATGCACACAATATCCATTTGGACTCATTAATCATTTTTATTATGGTCAAATTATTCAAGGCTATAAAATATAATGAAAAAAATCTTGTTAATACTAAAACATCCAAGAGAGTACTTAGGGAAATTAAATAGACTGGAAAACATATGTTAGATGTCTTCCAAATTAGAATTTGTAAATAAATGATTCTGGCTTAATCACATGGCAATTTACAGTGACATTTTTGGTAAAAATGATCACATCACAGTCTCTGACAAGAATTGGGTACAAATTGAGCTATCTGGTTTGCTGCATGAGTAGTTTTAGAGTTTTTAATTTGTCATTAATCTTTTTAAACACTTGGTTTATTATTTTACTCAAGAATTCTGTTTTTAAGTCAATTACACTGTGAAGTCTGAAGTACAGCTCAGTGGCTAACGTCTGGAAAGCCGTGTTCTGCCTGCAAGCCCACAGCTCTCCAGGCCCCAACGGTCCTGTTCAATAGCCCAGCAAACTATCACTTTATGAAGAAAGCATCTGGTCTGTGGCTACAGTTTTGAGCAGCTATTTTGGCTTTGCTGATAGAATAGAAGCAGGCGTCAGACTCTGGGGGCTGAACACACAGGAGCAGAGAGACACTCCTTGAGTCCCACAGTTCGTTAAGTTCATCCACTCAAGTGAGAGCCTTGGGCTGCTCATGTGTCGCAGATGGAGATGGACATTCAGATGTGATGACAGAGGGTGGAGATGGGGAAGTAATTAATACAGAGATACAGGACTGGGTTGGTAGGTTAGCATCCCTCAGATGGCATCCGTTTTAAGCTGCATGGCTATTTTCCCCCATTTATCTTGCAGCAAGCTAGGAACAGTGACACAAGAGCAGAAAGGACATGAGCAACTTCTCAGCAGCCTCAGACTCACAATGGTCTCTCACCGGACTTGGACATTTTTCCCCTTCCCCTGGTCTGAAATGTACATGTCGAAATCATTCTCCTGCCAACATGCAGATGACCCAAACAGTCTAGGGGGTTTGGCAGGAACAGGGGGAAGGACCGTGGGGCCTTGAAAAGCCCCCTGGCACTAAACAGCCTAGTGGTCTTTGATGAGCCTGCTGCAGGTCAGAGAAACATGTTTGCAGTTAAACTACTCTCCTCCGGGCCTTGCTCCTTTTTTCTTTATTTATTTCTCTTTTTCTTTTTGTTTATTTTTCAGTGGATTATTTATCTTAACTAAATGTTGCTCAATTCAAGGTGTTCACAATTTCATTCCACCCGAGAGGGAACACTTAACTTGGGCATCACAGGAAAGCCACTTGAGGGCATCACTCTTTGGGGTAACAAAAAGAGTCCCTAAGAGCTGCATACTAGCACCCCGGATGTTTATGGAGAAGGCTTGGCCTCTTCTGCACACAGAGCAAGAGAAGTTATGAGTCCTGGGTCTAATCATATCTACGTTAGTCTTAGTTACCTGAATCACACACTTTTCTCCTTGCTACTCCTTAGACAACTGGGACAAATGGGCTGAGTACTCCCTCCTTTTCATGGCTTTAGTCCCCCCGCTTTCCCTTTTGAGAACATTAATGGTTTTGCAAAAAGTCTATCAGAACAACACACGGGACATTAGGAAAGTCTGCCTTTCAAACGCTGTCAGAACCAATTGATGGAACTTTCTTATCACTTGACTCAACTTCCTGAAATTTAGTTTGTGCCAAATGTCCCTTCCAATGTCTTTGCTCAAATATTTCACATAGATATGATTTAAGATGTATTCTTGAAGACAAATATATACCTAAACACTTCTGACATTATGTAATGTAGGGCATGTAAGTGAGACAAAATTGAATGCACTTTAGTATTTGTATCAAAACTATAATTTGCTCTTGTGGCCTGTAGTGAGAAGAAAATAAAGATGGCGCAGGCAACCAAATAATTAAGATGAAATTGGACAACAGATGAATGTTAGGTGGAAACAATAGCTAATGAAATGCTGTTTTTCTACTTTTTGTTTCCTATGCTCTTTACAAAACAGACAAGCAGTTAAGTACCCAAATGGGAAGAACAGACGCCTAAGTTTATGCCTTTCAAGATTCACTGTTGCAGGAGTTACCTTTTTTTTTTCAATTTCTTCTTGTTCTTCTACATTTAAATAAAGTCCTGATATATTCTCAGCCTTTTCCCTTAATATAGTCTCAATAAGCATAGCCAGAAATGGTATTCTGCCAATTACATGGCACATCACTCATTCTATTTCCAAAGTGTTTTTCTCCTCCACAATCTTACCATTGTTCATCATTATCCATGACATGATATCATGACATCCTAAATTAACATGAAAGGAGAAACACAGAATAAAAAGATGTCAATATCTTTACTTTCAATCTATGATCTATTTCTTGAGTGTGTTTGTTTGGGTGCATATGTAAATACACACACACACACACACACACACACACACACACAGCCTGAGTCAAACCCTTGTGCTTTGAGGCTAAAGAACCATGAACAAGACTCAGGGTGCATGTGTCCATAAGGGAATCTTCAGAGATTCATTGCAGGAAGGAGACAGTGTAGACACGTGTCAAAGACAAAGAGGAGTTAGACTGATGGAACTTTCAGGTTGAACAGAACTGAAGGAAGCTACACGGGGAAAGAGAGGACAAAGGTGTCCTAGATAAAGGCTCAAGTTAATCTTCCAATTAGACTAATTATACCTGAAAGCTGGGCTTTGACACTTGAATTGGTCCACCGCAATAGGAATACAGTCAGGCTTGAAATTCCCAGGCTGAAAGGGATGTGCTCGAAGGCGATTTGGTCACCACAGACAAACTGACAGCAAATTGGTCTGGAAATTTGTTTAAATAGTTAACCACTTGGTCAAAAAAATGTATGCTAATCATACCCACCTTTTCTCAACTGCTACTAATTATGTTACCGAATAAAGTAATTCTGTTCTCATTTATAAATCCTTAAATATATTCATCAAATACATAGAATTTTAGGTTTTCTACCTTAAGTTTCTGATCATTTTTCATGCTCTGAATGTAATATTGAGAAATCTAAGGAAATTATGTGTTTAATTACAGGGAATGTATCAAAACAAGTTAAATGTTTTGCATTAATATATACCAAAATTAAAGACAGAGTTGAATAATCTATCAAATATTGGAAATTTAGATTCTTCTTAATAACATGAATTATCTTGCAAAGATCTGACAATCAACATCTAGACAAGGTGGGATGAGAAGGACTGTCACCAAGCAAGGCACTGTCTGCAGGCTGAGAGGTGGCTTTCATATGACATAGAAGCAAACACAGGGACTCCAGCAAAATGAGAAAACAGACACAAGCTCCAAAGGAAAGCATGAGACAACCTCAGAAAAAGACTTTAATGATATGGAGGTAAGTAATCTACCTGATAAAGAATTCAAAGTAAGGGTCATAAAGATGCTCACTGACTTCAGAAGAATGGATGAACACACTGAGAACATCAAACACAAAGACAGAGAACATAAGAAGTACCAATAGAAGTCACCAAGTTAAATAGTATAATAACTCATTTGAAAAATACACTGGGGGTGGTCACAGAAGCTGGGATGGTGTTAAAAAATGGATTCATGAGCTGAAAGATAAAACAATGGGACACACCCAAACAGAGCAGCTAAAAGATGAAAGAATTTTTTTTTTAATGAACATAACTTAACAAACCTCAGTGACACTTATCAAGAGAAATGACATTTGCATTACAGTGGTTCAGAAGGAGAAGAGAGAAAGAGGCAGGAAATTCATTTGAAGAAATAATAGCTTAAAACTTCCCTAAAATGGGGAAGGAAACAGATATCCAGGTCCAGGAATCTCAGAGAATCCCAAATAATATGAACCCAAAGACAGCCATGCCAATGCAAATAATTAAAATGTCAAAAGTTAAAGATAAAGAGAGAATCTTCTTAAAAACAAGAGAAAAAAATTGTTATGTGCAAAGGAAACCCCACAGACTATTGGCAGCTTTCTCAGCAGAAACCTTGCAAACCAGAAAGGAGTAGCATGAGATTTTCAAAGGGCTGAAACCTCTAACCAAGAATAGTGTACACTGCAAGACTGTAGTAAGGAAAAGTAAGGAAAGATAAAAAGCTGACCAGATAAGCAAAGGCTAAAGGAGGTCACAACCATGAAACCAGCTTTACAAAAATGTTAAAGGGACTTCTTTAGGCTGAAAAGAAATGGCATTAATTAGTAACAACAAAATATATGAAAATGAAAATATTACTGGAAAAGTTAAATATATACTAAAGTTAGTGGTTTAATCACATATACAGCTACTGAGAAGTTTAAAAGACAAAGTGGTAAAATTAAAACTATAATAATGAGTTAAGGGGTACTTAAAAAGATGTAAAAAGTGCTATCAAAAACATAAAAAGTGGAAGACGATGAGTAAAAATATAGAGCTTTGTAATGTGTTCAAATTGCTCTCAACTAAAAATAGACTTAATAAATACACAAAAGAGAATGACATAGAAATCCAACCACAACACTAATGAAAGTCATCAAACTGTTAGGGAAGAGAGCAAGAGAAGAAGAGAGGAACCATAAAAGTATCCAGAAAACATCTGCAAAAAATGGCAATAAATACATGTTTATCAATAATTAAAGGTAAATGGACTGAACTCCATAAGTAAAAGACATAGGGTATCTGGATAACAAAAAACAAAAACAATAGAAACTAATTCATATCTATATATTTCCAAGAAGAGACTCTGGGGGCAAGGAAACACATAGATTGAAAGAGAAGGGATGGAAAAAGGTGTTTCAGGAAAATGGATACAAAAAGAAAGCTGGTATATCTAAACTCATATTAGACAAAATAGACTTTAAAATAAAGATTATAATATAAGACAAAGATGGGCATTACATAATGATAAAGTGGTCAGACAAGAAGATATGACATTTATAAATATATATTCACCCAACATAGAAGCACCAAAATATATAAAGCAAATATTAACAGACCTAAAGGGAGAAATTGACAGCAATAAAACAATTGTAAGGGAATTTAATACCACACATATATCAATGGACAGATCATCCAGACAGAAAATCAGTAAGGAAATATTGGTTTCCTTACATGACACATTAGGCCATATGGACTTGATAGATACATACAGAAAATTCCACCCAAAAATGAGCAGAATACACATCCTCCTCAAGTGTACAGGTAATGTGCTCCAGGATCAACATGTCAGGCTGCAAAACAGGTCGCAATAAATTCAAAAGACTGAAATAATACCAAGCATCTTCTCTGACCTCAATGGCATGAAACTAGGTCAAATACAAGAAGAAAACTTGAAAAATTACAACTATGTGTAAATTAAATATGTTATTGAACAACTAGTGGAGTGTAGAAGAAATCAAAGGGAAACTCTTAAAAAAATACCTAAAGAGAAATGCAACATAGTAAAATCTGTAGGATATAGCAAAAGAGGTTAAAAGAGGGAATTTCATAGCAATTGAAGCCAACATCAAAATATAAAAGCAATCTTAAATAAACTATTAAAATCAAACCTAAAGGAACTAGAAAATGAAGAACAAATGAAGCCCAAAGTTAGTAGAAGGAAGTAAATAATAAAAATCAGAACAGAAATAAATGAAATAGATGCTAAAACATAAAGAAAAATTCAATGAAACTAAGAGCTGGTTCTCTTAAAGACAAAAATTTGCAAACCTTTAGTGGTCTCACTAAGAGAAAAAGAGAGGACTCAAATAAATAAAATCATAATTAAAACAGGAGCTGTTACAATTGATACCACAGAAATACAAAGGATCATAAGAGACTATTATAAATAATTATACACCTGCAAATTGGACAACATAGAAGAAATGGGTACATTTCTAGAAGCTTGCATACTTCCAAGGCTGAATCATGAAGAAATAGAAAATCTAAATAAACCAACTACTGGTAAAGAGATTGCATCAGAAATCAAAAACTTTCAACCCAAGGCAATCCCAATCCTAGATGGATTCACTAGTGAATTCTACCAAACATCCAAAGATTTAATACCTATCCTTCTTAAACTCCTCCACAAAATTGAAGGAAAGATAAAGCTTCCAAACTCATTTTATGAGATCAGCAATACCCTGATAACAAAGCCAGAGAAGGACACCATAAGAAAAGAAAATACATCCCAAATACCTGAGCCAATAGATGCGAAACTCCTTAAGAAAATATTAGCAAACCAAATTCAACAATACATTAAAAGAAGAATACACCACTATCAAGTGAGACTTCTTCCAAGGATGCAAGGATGGTCCAACATCTGCAAATCAATCAGCATGATGCCTCACAGTAGCAAAATGAAAGAAATATACAATCATTGCAATAGCAACAGAATACGCATTTGACAAAGCTCAACATCTATTTGTGATAAAAACTAAACAAAGTGTGTATTGAGGGACATACCTCAGCATAGTGAAGGCCACATATGTCAAACTGACAGATAATATCATACTCAATTGTGAGAAGCTGAAAGATTTTTTTTCTAACATCAAGAACAAGGTAAGGATGCCCACAATCTCCACTTTTTTTCAACATAGTAGTAGAAATCCTACATACAGCAATTAAAGAAAAGAAAAAGTAAAAGTCATGTAAATTGGAAAGCTAGAAATAATACTGTCACAATCTGCAAATGACCTGAAACTATATATAAAAACCTTAAACCCAACCAAAAAATGGATAGAAGTAACAAATGAATTCAGCAAAGTTGCAGGGTACAAAATTAATATACAAAAATGTATTTCTATACACTAATACAAACTGTCAAAAAGAATAATCAGGGAAGCAATCCCACTTTCAATTTCATCAAATAGGATAAAATACCTCAGAAAAAAATTAACCAAGGAGGTAAATGACCTAAACACCTAAAACTATAAGACATTGACAAAAAAAATTAAGAATTCACAAATAAATGAAAATACATTCCACTAGATTGGGCTCCAAAGGATTGGAGGAGCTAATATTGTTAAAGTGTCCATACCACCCATTGTCATCTATAGATTCAGTACAATCCCTAAGAAAATTCCAGTGCAACTTTTCACAAAACTAGAACAGGTAATTCTAAAATTTGTGTGAAACCAAAAAAGGGCCTGAATAACCAAAACAGTCTTAAGAAATAAAAGAAAGCCAGAGGTATCACACTTCTAGATTTCAGACTGTACAACAAAACCGTACAATCAAAAGAGTATGGCACTCTGCTAGCCTCATATTCCAATTCCCTGAATGCTATAGTTGGGTCCCCAGTATTTCTAAGCACCACAGAATATTCTCCTCTGATGTTCTAGACATAACTCTTGGATTTATTCGCTAAAGTTTCTCACTTCAACCAGTATTTGGGCATGCCATCTTTCCCTGGTGATTTGGGGGCTCTGCAATGGATCCTGTCCCTTGCTGTTCTCTGTTATACTCACATGCACTCTGTTACTCTGTTGAAGAATGAAAAGTGTTTGCCATCCCTGTTGGGTTATGAGATAATAAATGCTCTAAGTTTAACATGTTGGTACGTTATCAACAGCTGGCTTGTTATATTTTTATCTTATTATACAGCTCTATCTTATAGATACTTGGATATTGACCATAGCAATTAATTTTGAAAACACACTGAATGACTTAAAGCAGGTTCTAGCTAAAATTGCTCTACCATTCCCCACCCGAAGGTAGCTACTGTCGAATGTGTGTTGTATATATGTCCCCATCTCTTCTACTTAGGGATAATTTCTGCCTTCATATTTCTTAAGAAATATGGACTCCCTTCTTCCAGTGAGGCCTTCAGATGTGTTTCAATCCAGAGCTGTACCTGCACTTCAGTGTGACCCTGGGGTCACCTGCTACACTTATATTTATTGACTGTGGAGAGTATAGCTGGAAAAAAAATGGCAGCAGACTCTCTTGGCCCTATTTTTCCTGGAGAAATTTACTATGCAAGGTGGCTTCTTTTATGTGAGTAAGATAACTGTGTTATGATGGCCCAGTTCTGAGATTGGAGCTGAATGTCTTCCTTGAGTTGGAGATTGTAGTAGCACCTGGAGCAGCCCGGATTCTGCTGGTGAAGACTGTTAATCCCATCCAGCTTTCCATAAGCGAGGCCTTTCCAGTTTCATTCTCATTCAAATGGATGCAACTGGGCCAAACTCTGAAGGCTTGTCAATTTGCACTTATGACCTGCAGACAGAAATGGGGTCCCTGGCTGTGAGTGAATAACTCTGGCCAGTGCCCTATGCCTGCCGGCTGCTGTAATATTTCCATTTCACTCCCCTCTCTTCGGATGCATCAAAGGCAAAGTATTTGATAAGGATGTCAAAAACCCTTCTGCTGGATGCCATGTTTTCCCTCTTTATTTGAGCCAAGGTATGGCAGAAGAGGGCTATAAAAAAGCTGGAATATTATGCTAAGTGAAATAAGCCAGACAAGGACAAATACTCCATGGTATCACTCAGGTGTGGGATCTTAAAAAGGGACAAATGGTTAAACAAATAGAGACAAAGATGGAAAAGTAGTAATCAGTGGCTGGGGTGCGGGGCAAATAGGAAAAGTTTGGTAAAAAGGTACAAACTTCCATCTCTAGGATGAATAAGATCTGAGAATGTAATGTAAAATCTGGTGACTATACTTGATAACATTGTGTTGCATAATTAAAATTTGCTAAGAGAATATAGAACCGAAACTAAGGGAATTCTTCCGTACTGCAGACCCGTATCACATCACCACGATATACTCCTGAGGTTCCTCACAATTCTGTATGTCAGTTAGACCTCAATGAAGCTGACTTAAAAAAACAACTTGTCTATAAAAAGGTGCCAGTTCTCCATTGTCAGACTTAACCAAAAGGTGAAATCCAGGGCTGATCTGTCATCTGAGGGCAGCCTCTGACCATCAAAATCCTGAGTTGATATTTAGATAGTATGAGAGAATTTCAGTCTAAAATGGAACTGGAGGTTATAAGACGGGGAGTCTCATGCATATGTCCTCAGGAAAACAAGACTTAAGGACTGAGAGACTGATTTCCCACAATTGCCTGATTTACAGGAAACTGATAATGTTGGAATTTTCTTAAATAATAAGGAGTTGGTCGGGGGTGCCTTACATCATCCTTGGGAAATTTTTGCTTAGAGTGTCCAGAGATATGAGCTAGAAATGACCCAGGTCGGGCTGGTCTCACAAAGTAGGCTGAGTTGAGCCTTATTTGTGTGACTGGACTGGTTTTGTTCTGCTAGGGTAATACTCAGGGTTGGTCTCTGCTTCTTGTTTTAAACAGACTCCAACACCTGAACTCTCCTTTCCTTACTGCCCATAAACACGGCCTACCCCAAGCCCTCAAGGGATGGGCCTGTGGCTTGCTACAGTTTAGTGACCAGGATTACGATTCTTCTGCTATTCCCTAAACTCATCTCCGACAATTTTGAGCTTGCCTCAGTTTACCTCTTTTTCTAAGGTCAACAATGGACAGTCAAGTCCTTTAGGAAAGGAGAAAATAACTAGCTAAAAGTAAACAGCAGCTAGACTTTATAATGATTATTTGTCCTCACTAAATAATTTTGCTCCTCACTGAATGGCATTTGTAAACAAACTGCCTAGAGCCCAACTTTCTGGGTGAAATCCATTGGCAGAAGGGAAGGAAGGAATTGTTAATGACATAACACTGGCAAAGAGAATGGGTTGTCCCAGTTCTCACTGACAATTGATAGAAGAATATGGAAATTTAAAGAGAGAATTAGGTTTCATAAAATTAACACAAACAAAATCATAAAATCATTAATTGCTATTTGTTTAATATTCTATTTATTCCATAATGGATGCTAAGAGAGAAACTGGTTAATCCTCCCAAATGAGTAAGATATGGTCAAAATATACGTTACAGATTTGCATGGCTCCGTGTGTTTAGGGTATGTAGCTCAGTGCTGCCTGAAGAAAGTATGGATGGGTAAATGAATGACCTTAGAGTTCATTTCTGCTCTTACAAATCCAAAGGATTATTTAGGATATTATGGAGGAGTCACCGTTTCCAGTGAGGCTGATGTATCTTTGGAAGCCCTGCTGCTGCAGATGGTGGGGAATTTCATCTCCTATTTGTAATAATAGCGATGAAAGCAATGAAATTCATCGGGGACATTTCACAAGACAGGAAAAATCGCTGACTGCAGCCAGATGGACCGAGGAGATAAAGAACACCAGCAGAGCGTGGAAAGGACTCCCAAGAAAATTAATGGGTCCCCAAAGGGCTATCTGCTACTTAATAATAAACATGCTTTGAGAAAAATGAAAACAAATGAATGTGAACAAGGGCAAAAGTTAATCAAACCAACTCTACTAAATTGCAGAAGACATCAATGAAAGGGGCAAGGAAATACATGGGAAAAAAGGGGAGATCACAGAAGAAGGAATTAAGTCCCTTGAGATAAAGGATTTATCCTCTCTACCTTTGCAAATCTTGTCCTATGTTTAAAGCCTTTCGTGAGCCCTACCTCTTCCAGGAAGTCTTTTCAGAAAATTCAAACTCAGCTGGCATTGCCTGAGTCCATCGTGTAGCGATGAATCTGTCTGTGCGTCACAGTTACGTAGTGGGGAACGTCGGGAAGAAAGGAGAAGCAGTTCGTGTTTATTGCTTCACACAAGATGATGTCACCTGCACCTTTCCAGTTACTCAGGATGCATAAGTTGAAGTCATTGTTGACTTTCCCTTTCTTAAAATAGATTTTAAAATGTTTTTAATTTTCAGAAAATAATTATGCAGATGGCACAGAGAGTTCCTGCACCTAGTCTCCCTTCTTTTGAACCTCTTACGTTAATATGGTGTGTCAGTATCAAGTCATGGACCACTCTTGATACATTTTTATTAACCAAAGTCTACTGCATTCCGTATTCCTTTGCTTTTACCTCATATGTTTTGCTGTTCCAGGATTGATTCCAGAACACATTTCATTTGCTTGTCATGCCTCCTTAGACTCTGTTGTCCATGCCTATTTCTCAGACATGCCTTGTTTTTTATGTATTAGACAGTTTTGAAGCATCATAGGTAGCTCTTTTTGTAGGTTGTCCCTTCTCTAGAATCTGATGTGTTTTTCTTGATTAGACTGGGGTCATGGGCTTTGGGGAAGAAGACAGAGGTAATATATTGCTTTCACCATATCACAGTCCATGACTCTTCTTTCATCTCATGGAGGACAGCTAATCCATTAGCAAGTCTCCTGGACTCTGCTGGACATATTTACAAAATCTTACCAACTAGCAATACTGCACAGCTACCACCCTGGTCTGTTATCATCATCTTTCTCTGGATGACCTTAGTAGCTTCTTCTTTTTTAAACTGAAGTGTAGATGTACAAACATGTTGGTTTCAAGTATACCACATAGGGATTCAACAGTTATATACATTATTAAATGCTCACCCCAACTATTGTCATTACCAACTGTCAATAAAGAAAAATGTTACAGAACCATTGTCTATATTCTCTGTGCTATACTTTCATCCCCATGACTAACTTATATTATAATTGAGATTTTTGCCTTTTTATCCCTTTCACCTACTTCACCCCCACCCCAGCCCTTCCCTCCTGGTAACTACCAGTCACTTCTCAGTGTCTTATGATTCTACTGCTATTTTGTTCATTTTGTTTTGTTTTGTTTTTAGATTTCACAGATAAGTGAAATCATATGGCATTTATCTTTCTCTACCTGGCATTTTAAACTTACCATAATACCCTCTAAGTCCAACCATGTTGCCACAAATGGCAGGATTTCTTTCCTTTTTATGGCAAAACATTCCATTGTGTACATGTTCCACATCTCCTTTACACATTCTTGTATTAATGGACACTCAGGTTGTTTCCGTATCTTGGCTATTGTAAATAATGCAGCCATAAACATAGAGGTACATATAGTAGCTTCTTAATTGACCTTTCTTTTCCCCCTCCCCTGACAAATAAGCCAGAGAGTGGTTTTTCTTTTTTTAATGTAAGTTAATTCATTTCATTCCCCAGTTCAGACCCTCCAGTGAGTTCCCATTTTATTCAAAGTAAAGATCCTAAAGTCTTTAGAGCAGCCTTCAGGGCTCTACATGACCTCGCCCTTGCCATGTCTGGAACCACATCTAAGGGTTCTCCCCAGTGTTGCAGCTTCTTCTCTTCCCATCTACGTACATGAGGGCACCTCTGCTTCCCTGTTAACCGACGTCTCCTCGTGCCATTTCCCAAGAGGGTCAACGGTATTCCAATGGGGCATTAGACTGATATCGTTGCTCCTGTATCTATTATGTGCTTTATTGAGAGGGTCATCTGCATTAGACATGATATACAAGAACTACAAATTGCTAAGTAGATTTCAAATTTCATGGTGAAATAATAAAATAAAATTTTATTAAGCAAAATGAAATAATTCATACAATCTATCTTTACTTATCAAGATCCTGTGAAAGTAGTCAGCAAACAGGCTTCCTTGCCAACCTTACTTTCTAGGATATATAAGTATAATCATCACATTTCTGACACTAACCATGAGCCAGACACAGTGCTGACCTCTTCATATGCCTCCTATTGACTCTAACACACGGCAATGGATTTCTATCTCCTGCATTATTATATGCACACCCCTGCCCTGCTGGACATGGTCTGCTCGAGCTGACCCCTTCTCTCTGACCTCATCTCCTTTCATTCTCCTCCCTGCTTCCTAGGTTTCAGTCACAGTGCCTTTTATTCCGCCTCACCGCACTTGCAACCCTCCGCCTAGAATGCTCTTTTGTACGTAGAACTTGACATACTCACATGGTTACACTCCGTTAAGATTTTACTCAAAGCCATACGCTCAGAGAGGCTTTCCTGCCCATTTCAAACATAACCCCCCCCCTTATTCTCCCAGATCTCCTAGTAATAAGTCTGTAGGTGGTAGAGCCAGAATTTTACCAGATCTCTTTTAACTTCAGACTTCTTCACATGGAGGTAACTCCCCAGTCAATGCCTTACCTCCTCAATGGACATTTTCGTTTTTTCTCATTTTGCTTTTTCCTGCCAAGCTAGGCTTTCTGACCATGAGGTTGGCCTTGCCCCTGCTCTTTGTCAGATAACTTCTGTTTTCTTCAACACCGTAAATTACTTGTTTCAACTGTGAACTCATAGGAAAACTTCCTGTCTGGAAGTGAGCTTCCCCTCTTAGGACCTATGCTGCTCAGGGTGCACAGTCCCTTTATGGGGTTTATAGGAAATATCCCATTCATAGCTCTTTTCATAGTCACTTTACCCTCATGAGATAAGATGATTATTGACCCAAGAGACAATGTTTTATATAAGTTTTTTAACTTTCTCTATGCTCAAAAATTGTTCTGAATATATTGGTTATTCAATTATATTGCATGAAAATAGAAGCTTAATGTAATGATGTGGAAGTTTTCCAAATATAAATATTTTAAGGGAAAAAAGCAAACATAGAATGATGTGCATAGCATATATATATCAGTATTTACTTACATATGCACAAAACCTTTACATAGACACACATGAATATAAAAATGTGATTACCCATTTGGGGTGGAGAAAATCTGGTCACATAAGGGCAGATATGAGAGAAACTTTTTCATAATATTTTCCCAAATATTAAACATGATAATATATTACCTTTTCAGTTTAATAAACAAAAGAGACTGAGAATATAAATATGTAGAAACATATCTGAGATAAATTATCATTATATACTCTGTAAGTTGAGAGTACAGACAATAGAAAAACTTTGACTGTAAAGTTGAAACTTCCTTACTGTCAGATCTTTTTCAAGGCACATAATACTCTTGTTATTAAAATGACAAGTTAAAAAAAAAATAAGTCCAACATTTTAAATGACCAGGCAAAAAAACTGGACATGCACAACTTTGAGAAAAACCCAACTTCAAGGGAAACAACCAATGGCCAACAGTCTTCAAGCCTCTGTAGGTTTCTAGTTTACGTGCAGGTGACTAGGTGGCAATTTTTCTGTATCTGAATTTCTACTTATTGTCTTATTTCTTTGGTTCAATGCATAGGTGCCTTTCACTACTGAGCAATTTGCCACAAACTTAGTGACTAAAATCGCACCTGTTTGTTTATTATCTGGCAGCTACGTGGATGAGAAGTCCACATACAGTGGCTTGGCTGCCTCCTCCAGGCAGTCTCACAGGATGAAATCAAGTGTAATGCTGCTCACCAGACACCATGGGAGACAGTCCACTTGCAGGTTCATTCCAGTTGTGGGCGGGATTCAGCTTCCTTCTCTCTGCTGGCTGTGCCCTGGGGTTCATGACCAGCTTCTGGAGGGCAGCCCCATTCCTTGGGCTGTGGCCCCAGCAGTGGTGGGCGGGGTCCTTCTCTGCCTCTGCTTTGTCTGTTCTGCAGCCTGAGAAACTTCTCTGCTCTTAAGATCTCACGTGATTTTATTGGACCCACCTGAATTATCCAGGATAATCTTCCCATCTAACGGCCTGTAACCTTAATCACATCAAGAGTCCCCTGTGCTGTGTCACGTGCTCAGACGTTCTGGGGAACAGCAGGTGGGCATCTTTGGGGCAGAGTTTTATTACACTGACTGCACTCCCAGTTGCTTTTGTGAATCGCAGGAAACACAGTGTACTTGAACAGTCCAGGAAAAGGAACTGTATCTGAAACTCAAAGCTCAGTGTTATGCTTTACATAAAAGACAATAAAAACATGGGACAAAAATCATCATAAATACTGGGCCTTTGGTTTGTCTAGTTGTTTCCTCCAGATTTGCTACTATAGGTAGTAATGCTGGAGCATTAATTAAGCAATCAATATTAGAGTGCCCCCTCTGTCACTGAATTCAACACCTTTAATTCAATTTCTTGAGCCACCATTATTTTCATGTTTATTTGTTGTGATAAAAAATTTAAATAGTGTGATTAGTTGAAAAATCAGGCAATGTTAAAGAATTCATACTGGTTCTGTTACGTGCCTCACCTTGGCATCTGAACCATGTGATAGCATCCAGAGCCTGCCTCTCAGAACTGTATTCCATTGGAAATATGAGAGTCCCCACTTTCTAAAATTTTATAATCATGTAAGTCCCTTTTAAAAGTTAGACTCTAACTGGCATGTACAATATTCCTCCATTTATCATCAGCAAATTGCTAGATGCATTGTTTTCTTCCACTTTGAAATCATTAAGATGTTTTTGGTAACTGAACATCTCCTCACCCCAACATACCTCATTAAGAACCTCTTGGCACCAGAATCTTGGGGCCATTTATCAGTTCCGATTGGCCCAGTCCCTCAGCCCACTCTGCTGCATATGAGAGCCTCATCCACTCTGACTGCAGTTAGAGTCATATGCCAGCCTCTGAGATGTTGGCAGACACCACCACAGACATCAGAGCTACCGTGAAATCAGCACCCTCTGAATAGAAATTAGATCCCCTGAGAGTTAGGCATGGGTCCATGGTGCTAGAGTCCACAGAATAGTAAGTCTGGGGTAGGACTGGGATGGAGAGATTGGGTGCATTTGAGAAATATGTACATAAAAATATTGGTATGACTTGGACGTGGAATGGCTGTAGGAAATAGAATGATGCCCAAGTTACTACTTTTTTGTGTGTCTTCAGTAACCGGATGGACAGTGATGTCATTCCCTAGAGAACAGAGAGAGAGCAGTCGTCCACGGTGTACACGCGCATGGTGGTGGTGGTGACAGTAGTGAGGCACTGTTAACAAGTCTATTTCTACAAAATGTTTGATATCTTATAGGAGAGCTAAGCAGTGGTGACCAGTTGCCATTTCAACACATGGGTCTGCAATTCAGGGGCGCGGTCTGAGTTTAGATTTGGATCCCATCTTCATGCAGTAATGAACTGCATCCGGAAAAGACTGCATACAGTGAGCAGAGAAGAGTGTGTTTGGAAGAGCTGTGAGAACAGCAGTGTAGATGGCAGTGCATCCAGGGAGGCAGGCCCACAAAGCTCTGAAACAGGGAAACACCACTTCAAGGTGATGAGAGCCCTCCTCAGCAGTAGACATTGCCAGCTAATCCAGAGCATAATGCGTGATTCCATTTACCCCGTTACCAAAGTCTCCCATACACTGTCAGTCAACTTTGCATGTAGACAGTGGATGTAGTACAAGACTGCTGACTCTGAAAGTAGGGGACGCCAGGGATGGAACCTGGGCTTGGCCTTGGAGAGTGGCCCTAAGCAAGCCATGTCACTTTTCTGAGCCTCAGGAGATTCACAGGCCTTACCCAGATGGTGACGGCTCTCTAAGAATGGAGAGGTTTACTGGATCGTATCTGCGACAGCAAATATTGCTCCCATGAAAATTTAGGCTGATGGAGGTAGAGGGCAAGACTTTGCTCATTTTTGTTCATTGTTATATCCCATTTCCATAACAGTATTTTTGATGTAGTAGGTGTTCTATAAACTTTATTTAATTAATAAGTAGTAGACGCTCCCTGTATGATCACTAACATCGTATAGACCTGTGCAATTTATTGTTACCATCGATTCCATAACCAGTACAACACCCACTGAAATCTTTGGAGAGATGAATGGGATTTCTGGAATTTAATCCTCAAACTAGAGGAAGACTGATAATTTAGTTATGAGATAATTTATGTAGAATTATTAGCAATTGAAAAAACTGTCCCTGAGTTATACATATGTTTCAGTTCAAATTATTTGGACAAATGTATGAAGGGACTCAAGTATTTAATGTACCAGATGTTGCAAGACACACAAAGAATAGGAGAAATGCTGCTATCAAGTAATATGCAATTTATTTCAGTAAGAATAAAATGGATTATTGTTCCCAAAACTTAGGAAAAGTGAAAATGGAAGTTTGATGCACAGAAACAAAGACTGCAATTAACTCCTCACTCTTCCCTTTCAGGCTGACTCTACCCACGGTGGTGGGCCAGCAGGCTGAGTAGCTGACTAGTCACCGGGAAAGGAAAACGTGACTCCCCCAGTCAACAATGCCTCGCAGAGCATTTTCCGTTTAACATCACCCTTCACATTGTTTCATCTAATCTCTACCATCATCATGAAAAGTAAAATCTTCCTGACTTGTCCACAGATGGATTTGCCAAGCTCTGTGACAGCTCTGCTCACCCAGCTCCTTGAGTCCAGAGACTGGCTTATACATAGTACACTATCCTAGTTAGAGGAATGTGACAAACCACATAAAGTGTCCTCATTTTAATAGATGAAGGTTGAAGAAACTAAGATGAAGTAACATTAAATAACTTATTCTATTTTTCTTCTTATTACAAAATACATGCTTACTGTAGGAATTTTAAAAAGTAAAGTAAACTAAAGACAGGGGGCAAAACACTATAAAATATTTCTCAACAGTGTATCTAATGAAAACAGATAACCCTCCAATCTTGAAGGACAAACAATACAGACTCTTGTCTCTCCCTTGTGGAGGTCCCAGAGGGAGACTCCAGTGGGGCTTCCCGCAGGTGTGGCTCAGGGACCCAAGTGGACCTGTCGTGCACAGTGGTTTCAAGGTAACGAAACAAAAACTTTCAATGAATAAACTGAGGAACGTGAAGAAAACTGCCTGGGGGCTTCCGAGGGACAAGCTGGGAAGCGGTTCACTTCCGTTCACGCCCCATTACTGGTTAGAACTGGTCACCTGCCCATCCTACCTGTTATCCCCTCTAAGGACCGTCATCATAGTTTACCCACAAAAAAGCTTCTCACAGACCTTTCCTTGGTCCAGGAAATCGGCAGCCACAGAGAACTAGTTTCCTCTTAGATCAAACAACCTTTTCTTCTTTGAATCCCCAAACTGCTTTCCATCACCTTGGACCAAGCAAGGATTCCCAGATGCCCCGGCAGCAAATAGACAGTCCTCCTGCCTCCCGGGCTCCACACCAGCGGGCGCTTGCCCGTGGGAGACTGAAGGGTTTCCTCTTTTTACTCCTCCGTGGAATGTGTATATCCCCCACACTCACAGGTGAAATCCCTACCCTGTGTGATGGTGTTAGGAAGTGGGGCCTTTGGAGGGTGGTGGGCACAGGTGAAGTCCTAGGGTGGAGCCTCCCCGATGGGGTTAGAGAACCGGAGAGCTGCCTCGGCATCCTCTCTGCACAGCACACACCCTGATGGGGCCGCCGGGCTGCTCAGGGGACAGGACCGTGCTCCAGCCTGGCTGGGGGCCCTGCCCAGGGGGGGCCCTGCCGGCACCCGGCTCTTGGCCTCCACAGCCTCCAATACTGGGAGGGATCAGTGCCTGCATGTAAGCCGCCCCGTCTGCGGTGTTTTATCGCAGCAGCTTGAGTGACTGAGACACTCTGTACATCCCTCCCTTCAAACATCATTGAAACTGTCGAATCTGAAGTGATGGCAGGTGGGTGCTCTTACCACACAAACTCATGAAAACATTGCTTTTGCTAATTTCTTCTGTGATTCAGCTTTACTTTTGTCAGAACTCAGCCATATAACCTCACCCGGCTGGACGGGAGACTGAATGGCTGTCTGGCTATGTCCGCAAGGAAGGAAAAACCAACCTGGTCAGCAGCCAGCAGCCTTGTCGGGTGAGCCTGGGAGGGGGTGGTGTCCTTTATCACAGCAAACCTGCAGGTAAGCCCAGTGCCCAACGCAGCGATATTCCTGCCCCTACTGAGCCCTTTAAACTGTCGGCCTTTCCTTGGTCCCCAAAGGATGTGGCCCTGTCCTTATTTTCCTGCGTCTCAGGCCTTTGGCAGGCTCCTCTCCCTCTGCCCACTCATCGCATATTGATTCTGGCCTTAGCGTTCTTTCCTCACACGACCCATTCTCCCTGGGCCATCCAGTCGACTCTAATTTCAATTCTTGTCTGAATCCTGAAGATTTTCACTCAACTCAGATACTCATCCTGAGCTTTAGCTGCATTTCTCCGTTTTCTGGTAGGAAAACCTAGGATGCCCCACAGGCAACCACACTTTTTAAACATGACCAAATAAAGGTCGTGTCCTTTCCACACCACTAACTGGACCGCCTTCCTGAGCTGTTTTTTCTTTGGTTTTCTTTCTTTCCCTGGCACTTCCCCCACCACTCTTCTGAGGTAATCAGGGTCCAGGCCCAGCAGGTCCACCTTCCCGGAGCCCTGGGACTGGAGTGCGTTCCCCACCCCGCAGCTCCGGCTTTGGCTCTGTTTGCCCCTTCCATCTTCACTGAGGACCACTGCAGCCCTCACGAGCTGGTCCCCCTCCAGGCCCGTCCTTATGCTGCGGTCTGAATAATGTCACTAGAACATGAACACGTTGAGCTATTTCTGGGGGAGGCACCAGGAAATCAGGGCTTTTGCGCTAAGATGAGTGTCCGCACAACATACGGGCATCCTTCACAATGAGAGAATACCCCCTCCCCTCTGACGTAAGACCAAGTGCCCCGCTTCTGGGTTTGGAGCTTCAATATGTTCCAGAATCCAGGAAGGAAAGGAAATCAAGGGAGAAGGCAGAACATGCACCCGCAACCCAAAGACGAATGGTAATTTAGTTAGTAAGTATAAAAACTTTCTGGGCATTGGAACACTCTCCCAGGATAACTGGAATGAAAGTGAGTTCACGGGATGTTTTACTCTCAAGTTTACTATTCTGGGAATTAAGGTCATTCTCCCTAAGGTTTTGGAGTGCATTCTTCATTTTAACTGATCCTAGTTTGACATCTTTATTTTTTTAAGTTATTAATGGAAACAGTTACCTTCCACACATATAGGGAAGTTACAGTACACCGCCTTTGTGGCCTGGCTGTAAAGCCTCTGCAGACCCTCTGAGTCAGTCACCCACTCTGAAGAGTCTAGGGAGGCTCACTCTAAGGGGGACGCAAAGCCAAGGAGCTGCTACAGGGCAACTCTGAAGTGGAGAAAGGCAGCCACTTCAGCTTTCGGGATACTGGAAAAAAAGGTTCATTACAGTTTCAACTGCTTCCCATATTTAAGATCTGAAACTTCTATTATCACCTATGTCAGCTCACAAGCAAACAGCAGGGAAGAGAAAGTAAAGATCACATCCAAGTCTCTCATTTTTGCAGGTGAGAAGTTAAGCTCAGAAAGTGGAAAAGGCATGTTCAAAACACAGCAGTTAATATAGATAGATTTGCATCTGTGTGAATTCTCCAATCATCGTATTATCATCTTTAATTCATGTTAGTTTTCTATTGAGCATAATAAACTCCTCACAACTGATGGCCAAATGACACATTGTCTCCTGGTGTCTGTGGGGAGGGAGTCAGGTGGTCTCACCTGCAGCATAGGGGCCTCTTCAGAGATCACAGGAATGGGCAGGTGGTGGGCAGACTCACCTCCGGCTGGCTGCAGAAGTCATGTGACCACCGCTTCCAGGACAGCTGGGCTCCTCCCCAGCTCTAGACCTTTTGGTTTAGGGCTCATCCCCTGGGTGGGTCCTGCCTAGGGTCCTCTTCCTTTGATTATGCCAAAGTAAACTGATTGGAGATCTTAACTTTATTTTCAGCATCCCTTCTCCTTTGTAATGTATTAAGCAAGAGAACAATACTCCTTATTCACAAGGCTTAAGACAGTTTATCAATGTAATCAGACAAAGAAATGATTGAGAATAGATGTCCAGTAATCAGTCATCCTGGCTTCAGATACCATCTCTGGCCCTTACTGACTAAATATTCAAGCACCTTACTTAGTGTTGACCTAGGCTTTTAAACCTTTGTCTTCTCCTTTACAATATAAGGACAAAATACATTCATATGCTAGATACCTTTTTGAATTGTGTGTTCAGAATGTAAAACAGAAATTGTTTCTTGCCATTTGATCAAATTCACCATTTCTTGATTTCTTGGATGATTTATGTAAAGTCAACACTGCTATTTTCATAAGGTAATATATAATATAGTTGTTAATCTTTTTCTTTGGGCCAAGAAATTTGAATTTCTTTTTACCTAAGAGTTCACATTTTTTAAAACCTTACTTGTTTTCACTTGTTTGTTTTGCATGAAGAAGATTATAAACACCACATGAATTTCAAATTTGAAATTTGCTAGGGAGTGAGTATTAACAAAAGGGTGCTATGACTGTTGGACAAATTTTCTTACCGGTAATATCTATTTAAAAAAAAAGTATCAAAATGGCAACTGTTAAGGATGAAGCTCACACCAAAAATGAGACTGTTTTGCATTTCTGTGTTGAAATAATAAAGTCTACTGACATTTGTGGGAGCCAGGCAGGAATTACAAGCCTTACAAAACAGCCCTTGATTGGCAATTAGCAATTAGAAAATTTGAGAATGTTGGGGACTTAATTTTGGGTAAGTGCCTAAACCCCTGGCTGCATGTCTGGTCCTGTACCAAAGTCTTCACACATCAGAGCTGCAAAGCTGAGAGGAGAATTTCCCAGGTACAGGCGGCCCCTGGGGATTTAGCTGATATTTGCTTCATTTATGGTAAAAAGGATTTCATAGTTTTTTTTTTCAGGCTGTGGTCCTTTTGGAAGCAAGAGGTGGAGGGGAGGGAAAGTAAACAGGACATGATATTGACTTTCCCAGTGCCCACTGCTTTAACCCCAGAGATAAAGAGACACTAATTTCCCAGATGTGTAGAATTGCTACATGACTCACGTGAAGTCCCGAGTGTCTGAACAGCATAAGAATCCGGGTATATCTGGACACATGGTTCACAGTAAGAAAAGTCTGTATCAGGAAGTGGAGATCTTTCTTTGTACAGAGACTCCATCAGAGGGAAAATAAGCTGATCAATTTGCAAAATGGAAAGATGTGGTGAAACAGCTGTTCTGAGGTCATAGATACTCTGGTTTATTTCTAAAAATTACTAGTTTTGTAACTATGGACAAATTCCATGTTTTCTTCAAACCTCCATTTCTTCATCTATGGAATTGAGACAATTCCCACTGTAAGTCGTGGTGCTCTATAGGTAGTCTTTGTGGGTCATTCATTTATTTATTTTTTTCATTCCTTTAAAATGCTTGCTAAGCACCTACTATGTGCCGGGTACTGTCCCATGCCTTTAAGATACATCGGTCATAAAACAAACACAATATTTGTAATACTTTGAAATGGCTCCACACACTGTGAGCCGTACATGCTCTCAAGTAATTGACATGGGGTGTTACCAGCCAATGGAAACACTGAACAGGGTACGGCATTGGGAGGGTAATTTGAAGCATGATGGTCAGAAGGGGGTACTTGGGAAGGAAACTCTTGGTCAGAAGGTAAGGAAGTGAACCAGGGGTGAGGGTGCTGGCAGGGGGCGCACGAGAGAGAGAAGGGCCGAAATCAGGTTGGGAGTGATTCTAACCTCTTCTTCCTTCAACTCCGGAAGTCCACTCCAAGCCTGCCCTTTTCTCAGTTCCCTAGAGGCCATGGCCATCTCTCTCCCTTCTGTTGCCCCTTTAACTGTTTCTAACTCTCCATTCACTTTCTCCTTATTTTCCCCATTTTCCTCACAGTTCCATATCACCTGTAGGATTTATTCCATAATATGTGGTTTCATGCTTTATATTCTTCTGAGAATTCTTGCCTCTTCTCTCCAAGAGCTTCCCGGTAATACTGTGCAGATGAGGACGTGGAGCAACTTTTTTCTCCTTTCAAGCTCCCAGAGGTGCCTTATTTTAACATAAGCATTTACTCGGTCTTTGTGAAGTATTGTCTCCATTTGACTTCTAAGATTCATTTTCACCCTTGATTGGTGTCCAGAAGTTGCCCTCTGTGGACCTACTCAGCCCAGCTTCCCACCATCTCATTTCATCCAGATCAGAGGACACGGGGGAGTGGTCCCCTGCCTCCCTCCTGGACGAGCTTTGCAGTGGTCCATCCAGATCACAGCCCCTTCCAGCTGCCATGGATACTGGAAACCATACCTTCCCTGTTCCTTCCAGTCAAGATGTGCTTCACCTTCTCTGTGCACAACTTTGTAAATAGTCCCTTTGCCAAGTTTCTTTGAATGCCACTTTCAAGTGGGTCATAACTTCTACCTGGGACCCAGACCTATAGGATCATCACTGGTCTCCATCATGTTACTCTATGGCAGGGTCAACCTCTGTCATGAGTAAGTACAGCAGGTGTGACTTGATGCAAGTAGAAATATTTCTATCACACTTACCAAACCCACTTGGATCTGTGTTTCAGACTACCATGTGTTCACACTATTTGTGTGCCAGATACTAGATTAAGTCCTTTATATATATTGTCTCATTAGGTCTATACAATGGGAATTGTCTCCATTTCATAGATGAAAAAACTGAGGTTTGGAGAAAACATGGAATTTGCCCTCAACAGAACTAGAAATTTTTCGAAATAAATATGGGTACCCATGACCTCAAAGTTCATAGTGCATTTAAGTAAATTCTTGGAGAGAATGTCTTCATGCATTGTATTTAATTTAAAAGAAGTAGACCTCTTAAATGGCCCTTAATATATTGCAAATGCCATCAAAAAGTTTGTTAGGGGGTTAAATGATCTTAAGAAATCCCAAATCATAAAAATAAAATAAAATTCAGACAAAAGAACAAAAAATCAGGAGGCACATTGAAAGGCACACTTTCTTTTGAGTAGCCTCACATGGAGTCACTGAAATTTGTCAGTCAGCTTGACTCCCAAGATGGGCCGACCGTGTCTGCATTGCAATTTCTTTAGGTGCTGGGAAGTCAGTTAGAACCGGGCAGTTTTAGGAACTCTAGAATTCTTAAAGCTCCTAGGCAATGATGCTAATGAGCCACTAGAGATGGCAAGCGGGCTGTAGTTAGGATCTTAAGGAAGCTGAAATCAAAACCAAGCGATGGCAGATTTTCCAGACGGTTGGTCTTGGGCAAGTCTCTTCTGTCTGAACCTGCCTCCTTAATGTGGAAAATGGATATAAGAATCTCCTAGGGATTTCGAGTTTAGTTAATTAAAAATTTTAATTACAAATTAGTTAACTTAAAAAACTAAGTAAAAGTACTTTAACATTATAAAATGTCCTAAGATGTACAGAAAGGTTACGAAAAGGGCAATATTCATCATCAGAAAGGGCTAAGAGGGGCCCTAGGACAGAGACAGAGACAGAGAATTCCACCTTTTGGGGAAGCTAAGTATCTTCACTCATGGATTATCAGGTTCTTTATTTTCCTCAGACCATTTCATTCTTTCGGAACCTCATCCCTGAAGCACTAATGCACGCACTGCTTGTGAACTCAAACTTGTCTGCCATCAAACAACAAATTTCTCTCTTTTAGTTTTCTGGCTAACGTGACTGTATTTCTCATTTTGGGTGGGGACAGATACAAAGATTGTTAAAACCCAGTCATGAAATGATACATGTGGAACAATACAAGATGTATACCACTTCCTATTATACTGTTGTCACGTCCCTACATTCTGACTCCTTTCCAATAGAATTTGAAGTGACATAATAAAATATATAAGACATAAGGTGATTGGATTAATGTCAGATGTCAAAAAGATACAATATATAATTTTTAAAGATGTCAAATTAAAAAAAAGAGAAGGAAGCAAAACATGAGGACTAAAATTATCTTTTATAATTGAAAATGACAATTGCCTCTGAGCTTCATGTCAGCCTGCACAGAAAAAGAAAACTATGACTCATAATATAAATGAAAAACATCTTCATGAGAAACACATCACACATTTGCAGAGGCTTAGGGAAATAGCTTGCTCTCCCTAATTAGAAAGACAATTATAATTAGTGATAATTTACTGTTTAATAATTATAAAAGTAATATATTTCATCGCAAAGACATATAGAATGTTATTAAAAAACAAAATAAAAAACATCTATATTATCAAAATCCAGAGATACTAAGCATTAATATGGGGTATGTGTTGTTTCAAAATTGTTTCTATATATATTTTTTTATAAAAAATTGGATGTAATTATATGCATAGTGTTTTGTAAGCACCTTTTGCTCATAATAGTGTATCATGGGCATTTTATAGTATCCGTAAATAAAGATACCCAGCTATCACTTTAATAATGGCATAGCATTTCACATAGATATTGATTAGACATGTGTGTGTGCACGTGTGTGTGTGTGTATACATGAGAAACAGAATTGGATCCCTTTGATTTCTTTGTAAAATAGTGTTTCAATAAGCAACTTTATGTGTATAACTTGTTTCTCCTAGTATTTTCTTAGAAAATTTCTGAACAAAAGCATACATTCAAACCTTTATAAAAACAAGAAGCACATGAAAGTTTTTTTCTCATTACTTTCATGAACCCCAGTTATTACAAGTCACTTACCTACCTATCATCTACCTCTACCTATCTACCTATCTATCTGTCTATCGCCTATTATCACCTATCCAGTCTGACAGACAAATCATGGCATCACAGCATTTACTTGCATTTCTTTGCTCATGAGGATGAATGTATTTTCATATATGTCTCTTTTATACATTCACTTTTGTGATTAGTCCATTAATATTCTCAGCCCAT
>JAVSCE010011162.1:0-37572 GCA_032199065.1 Smutsia gigantea
CATTCCTAGAGATCCTTTTATCTCTCTCTGCCTCAGCTTCTCTGTATTCCTCTTCTCTGATTTCTATTCCATTAACAGTCTCTTGCATCTCATCCAGTCTGCTGTTAAGCCCATCAATCGCTTGTCTGATTTCTGCATTGTCTTTCCTCACTTCCCTCACTTCCTCCCTCAGCTCTTGCACATTTCTCTGTAAGTCCATCAGTATGGTTATGACTTTTATTCTGAATTCTTTTTCAGGAAGATTGTGCATTTCCATGCCTTCAGGCTCCCTCTCTGGGGTTGTCTGGTTGATCTTAGTCTGAACCATATTCCTCTGTCTTTTCATGGCTCTAGAAGTGGTCAGTGGTAGGTGCCACATATGTCAGCTGGGCTCTTTAAGACTTTAAAAAGAAAAAAAAGAAAGAAGAGAGGAAAAACAAAACAAAACAAAAAAACCCCACTGCGAGTAGATTCTGTGGGGATGCTGTTGGTGGCGCTGTTGCTCCACTATGCCACAGCCTCTCCACTCCGCAGGGCCCTTTGTAGCTCTGGCCAGGGCGGGAAAGAATGGGAGGCTGCTGATCTCTGTGGGAAGTCTCAGTATGGCTACTTTTTCCCTGTTGCCAGCTGAAAGGTCCGAAATTCCCCAGGACTCCCAGCCAGCTGGGTTGAGTGTGCCGGGATGATCCAGCTCCTCCTCTGGGCTCCTGTTTCTTTAAGACTGCTGAAAAAGCACGCTCTTTTCTTTTTTTTCTCTTTTCTTCCCCGGAGCCAGCTGCAAGACCCGGTGCATTCCCCGCTCAGATCCTGCACCCTCTGTCTCTCCAATCTCTGCTGCACCGCATGATGTGTGTCAGCGCTTGCAGCGCAGATCACCAGGGCTGGTTATTTCGCGGGCCTGTACTTCCACTCCCTCCCAGCTGTGAATCGTCTTCTCCCGCCGGTGCACTATGGTGGGGGAGTGCTCAGGTCCTGTCGGGTCGTGGCTCTGTATCTTACCCACCTCGCGGGGTGCCGAGTCCTCTCAGGTGTAGCTGCAGGCTATGTGCTGTCCTGTATCTTCTGGTCTCTTTTTTAGGGATAGTTGTACTTGTATTTTCATAAATACATATGGTTTTGGGAGGAGATTTCCGCCGCCCTGCTCTCGCCGCCATCTTCCCGGAAGTCCCTTGGAACTTGGCTTAGTTTTGTATTTGTTTCTGCATAGTGAAAAAGATGGTACAAAAGATCCAGGTAGGACAGGCTTGTAGTTATAAGAGAGAATCCATGCTGCACTGTTGTGTGTGTGTGTGTGTGTGTGTGTGTGTTTGTGTGATGTTTAGGCATGGTGGTCTTCTCCACTGGAAGCCTATCCAAGACGACTCCTGGAATCTGGCCAGTCAGTCTTTTCCAGGAGGAGGGAGAAGTGTTAGGAGAAGGAAAGCTTCCTGAGAGGCTTTCTCCATAGCTGCCTAAAGTTCTTGATCAGTGTTTTATCTTTTATTTTCTTTTTTCTTAGATATTATGCTGAATGAACATAAAGTACCCATTCTCCCCAGGAGTTTTTAACATAAGCTTAAGAATGATAAACGCAGATGCCTTCCTAGAAATATAAAGCTATAAAATCACAGAGCTGAAAGGAACCTTGGATAACATCTAATGAAATCCAGTGTTCTTATTCATGTCTGGAGATAACAAACATCAGGCCCGGAGAAGTTAAATTATTTTTCACAAGGTATCCAGAAACTTAATGGCAGGAACGGTATGAGGTTAACTGTAGCCGAGGTAGAGCTGCCTACAACTCAGTGTTTTATTATAATAAGGACCATATAAGCCAATCACACCCTAGCTCACCTGGCATTTTTTTTTTTTTTTTTATAAAAGAAAGATTTTCTTTTTAATTTATTTTGGTATCATTAATGTACAATTAAAAGAAACATTTTCAATTGCACCAGAGATGCCTTTCTTTTTATTTTATTTTATTTTATTTTTATTTTTATTTTTTTTATTATAATTTATTTTATTATCATTAATTTACAATTACATGTGCAATATTACGATTATTAAACTACCCCTTCATCAGGTCCCCCCCACCAACCCCATTACAGTCACTGTCCATCAGCGTAGTGAGATGCTATAGAATCACTACTTGTCTTCTCTGAGTTGTACTGCCCTCCCCGTGCCCCCCCAACATTACATTTGCTAATCGTAATGCCCCTTTTTCCCTCTTATCCCTCCCTTTCCGCCCATTTTCCCCAGTCCCTTTCCCTTTGGTAACTATTAGTCCGTTCTTGGGTTCTGTGAGTCTGCTGCTGTTTTGTTCCTTCAGTATTTTTTCTTTGTTCTTATACTCCACATATGAGTGAAATCATTTGATACTTGTCTTTTTCGGCTTGGCTTATTTCACTGAGCATAATACCCTCTAGCTCCATCCATGTTGTTGCAAATGGTAGGATTTGTTTTCTTCTTATGGCTGAATAATATTCCATTGTGTATATGTACCACTTCTTCTTTATCCATTCATCTACTGATGGACACTTAGGTTGCTTCCATTTCTTGGCTATTGTAAATAGTGCTGCAATAAACATAGGGGTGCATCTGTCCTTTTCAAATTGGGCTGCTGCATTCTTAGGGTAAATTCCTAGGAGTGGAATTCCTGGGTCAAATGGTATTTCTATTTTGAGTTTTTTGAGGAACCTCCATACTGCTTTCCACAATGGTTGAACTAATTTGCAGTCCCACCAGCAGTGTAGGAGGGTTCCCTTTTCTCCACATCCTCGCCAACATTTGTTGTTGTTTGTGTTTTGGATGTTGGCCATCCTCACTGGTGTGAGGTGATATCTCATTGTGGTTTTAATCTGCATTTCTCTGATGATTAGCGATGTGGAGCATCTTTTCATGTGCCTGTTGGCCATCTGAATTTCTTCTTTGGAGAAGTGTCTATTCATGTCCTCTGCCCATTTCTTAATTGGATTATTTGCTTTCTGTTTGTTAAGGTGCATGAGTTCTTTATATATTTTGGATGTCAACCCTTTATCAGATACGTTTTTTATGAATATATTCTCCCATACTGTAGGATGTCTTTTTGTTCTACTGATGGTGTCCTTTGCTGTACAGAAGCTTTTCAGCTTGATATAGTCCCACTTGTTCATTTTTGCTTTTGTTTCCCTTGCCCGGGGAGATATGTTCATGAAGAAGTTGCTCATGTTTATGTCCAGGAGATTTTTGCCTATGTTTTTTTCTAAGAGTTTTATGGTTTCATGACTTACATTCAAGTCTTTGATCCACCTTGAGTTTACCTTTGTGTATGGGGATAGACAGTAGTCCAGTTTCATTCTCTTACATGTAGCTGTCCAGTTTTTCCAACACCAGCTGCTGAACAGGCTGTCATCTCCCCATTGTATATCCAAGGCACTTTTATCAAATATTAATTGACTGTATATGTTTGGGTTAATGTTTGGATTTTCTATTCTGTTCCACTGGTCTGTGGGTCTGTTTTTGTGCCAATACCAAATTGTCTTGATTACTGTGGCTTTGTAGTAGAGCTTGAAGTCAGGGAGTGTAATTCCCCCTGTTTTATTCCTCCTTCTCAGGATTGCTTTGGCTATTCGGGGTCTTTTGTGGTTCCATATGAATTTTAGAATTATTTGTTCCAGTTCATTGAAGAAAGCTGTTGGTAGTTTGATAGGGATTGCATTGAATCTGTAGATTGCTTTAGGTAGTATAGCCATTTTGACAATATTGATTCTTCCTAGCCAAGAGCATGGGATGCATTTCCATTTGTTAGTGTCCTCTTTAATTTCTCTTAGGAGTGTCTTGTAGTTTTCAGAGTACAGGTCTTTCACTTCCTTCGTTAGGTTTATTCCTAGGTATTTTATTCTTTTTGATGCAATTGTGAATGGAATTGTTTTTCTGATTTCTCTTTCTGTTAGTTCATCATTAGTGTATAGGAAAGCAACAGATTTCTGTGTGTTAATTTTGTATCCTGCAACTTTGCTGAATTCAGATATTAGTTCTAGTAGTTTTGGAATGGAATCTTTAGGGTTTTTTATGTACAGTATCATGTCATCTGCAAATAGTGACAATTTGACTTCTTCTTTACCAATCTGGATGCCTTGTATGTCTTTGTTTTGTCTGATTGCTGTGGCTAGGACCTCCAGTACTATGTTGAATAACAGTGGAGAGAGTGGGCATCCTTGTCTTGTTCCCGATCTTAGATGAAAAGCTTTCAGCGTCTCGCCGTTAAGTATGATGTTAGCTGTGGGTTTGTCATATATAGCCTTTATGATGTTGAGGTACTTGCCCTCTATACCCATTTTGTTGAGAGTTTTAATCAGGAATGGATGCTGAATTTTGTCAAATGCTTTTTCAGCATCTATGGAGATGATCATGTGGTTTTTGTTCTTCTTTTTGTTGATGTGGTGGATGATGTTGATGGATTTTCGAATGTTGTACCATCCTTGCATCCCTGGGATGAATCCCACTTGATCATGGTGTATGATCCTCTTGATGTATTTTTGAATTCGGTTTGCTAATATTTTGTTGAGTATTTTTGCATCTACGTTCATCAGGGATATTGGTCTGTAATTTTCTTTTTTGGTGAGGTCTTTGCCCGGTTTTGGTATTAGAGTGATGCTGGCTTCATAGAATGAGTTTGGAAGTATTCCCTCCTCTTCTATTTTTTGGAAAACTTTAAGGAGAATCGGTGTTATTTCTTCTCTATATGTCTGGTAGAATTCAGAGGTGAATCCATCAGGCCCAGGGGTTTTGTTCTTGGGTAGTTTTTTGATTACCAATTCGATTTCGTCACTGGTGATTGGTCTGTTTAGTTTTTCTGTTTCTTGCTTGGTCAGTCTTGGAAGGTTGTATTTTTCTAAGAAGTTGTCCATTTCTTCTATGTTTTCCAGCTTGTTAGCATATAGATTCTCATAATATTCTCTTATGATTCTTTGTATTTCTGTGGGGTCCGTCGTGATTTTTCCTTTCTCATTTCTGATTGTGTTTATGTGTGTAGATTCTCTTTTTCTCTTAATGAGTCTGGCTAGGGGTTTATCTATTTTGTTTATTTTTTCAAAGAACCAGCTCTTGGTTTTATTGATTTTTTCTATTGTTTTATTCTTCTCAATTTTATTTATTTCTTCTCTAATCTTTATTATGTCCCTCCTTCTGGTGACTTTGGGCCTCATTTGTTCTTCTTTTTCCAATTTCAGTAATTGTGTCTTTAGACTATTCATTTGGGAATGTTCTTCCTTCTTTAAATAGGCCTGGATTGCAATATACTTTCCTCTTAGAACTGCCTTTGCTGCGTCCCACAGAAGTTGTGGCTTTGTGTTGTTGTTGTCATTAGTCTCCATATATTCTTTGATTTCTGTTTTGATTTGGTCGTTAACCCATTGATTAATTAGGAGAGTGTTGTTAAGTCTCCATGTATTTGTGAGCCTTTTTGATTTCTTTCTAAAATTTATTTCTAGTTTTATACCTTGGTGATCTGAGAAGTTGGTTGGTAGGATTTCAATATTTTTGAAATTACTGAGGTTCTTTTTGTGGCCTAGTATGTGGTCTATTCTGGAAAATGTTCCATGTGCACTTGAGAAGAATGTGTATCCTGTTGCTTTTGGGTGTAGAGTTCTGTAGATGTCTGTTAGGTCCATCTGTTCTAGTGTGTTGTTCAGTGCCTCTGTGTCTTTACTTATTTTCTGTCTGGTTGATCTGTCCTCTGGAGTGAGTGGTGTGTTGAAGTCTCCTAAGATGAATGCATTGCTGTCTATTTCCTCCTTTAATTCTGTTAGTATTTGTCTCACATATGCTGGCGCTCCTGTGTTGGGTGCATATATATTTATAATGGTTATATCTTCTTGTTGGACTGACCCCTTTATCATTATGTAATGTCCTTCTTTATCTCTTTCTACTTTCTTCGTTTTGAAGTCTATTTTGTCTGATAGAGTACTGCAACACCTGCTTTTTTCTCTTTGTTGTTTGCATGAAATATCTTTTTCCATCCCTTCACTTTTAGTCTGTGTATATCTTTGGATTTGAGGTGAGTTTCTTGTAGGCAGCATATAGATGGGTCTTGCTTTTTTATCCATTCTGTTACTCTGTGTCTTTTGATTGGTGCATTCAGTCCATTTACATTTAGGGTGATTATTGATAGGTATGTACTTATTGCCATTGCTGGCTTTAGATTCGTGGTTACCAAGGGTTCAAGGGTTGCTTCTTTACTATCTAACAATCTAACTTAACTTTCTTGTTAAGTTATTGTAAACACAGTCTGATGTTTCTTTCTTTCTCTCCCTTCTTATTCCTCCTCCTCCATTCTTTCTATAATAGGTGTTTTATTCTTTGCCTTTAGTTAGTATTTGGATGGTCTGCTTTCTTTGCTATGATTTTTTTTTTCTCTGGTGACATCTTTTTAGCCTTAGGTGTGCTTCCATCTAGAGCAGTCCATTTAAGATATCCTGTAGTGGTGGTTTATGAGAGGCAAACTCTCTCAACTTTCGTTTATCTGGAAATTGTTTAATCCCTCCATCATATTTAAATGATAATCGTGCTGGATACAATATTCTTGGTTCGAGGCCCTTCTGTTTCATAACGTTAAATATATCATGCCATTCTCTTCTGGCCTGTAAGGTTTCTGTTGAGAAGTCTGATGATAGTCTGATGGGTTTTCCTTTGTAGGTGATCTTTTTTCTCTCTCTAGCTGCCTTTAATACCCTGTCTTTATCTTTGATCTTTGCCATCTTAATTATTATGTGTCTTGGTGTTGTCTTCCTTGGGTCCCTTGTGTTGGGAGATCTATGAGCTTCGGTGGACTGCGAGACTACTTCCTTCCCCAGCGAGGGAAAGTTTTCAGCAATTATTTCTTCAAAGACACTTTCTATCCCTTTTTCTCTCTCTTCTTCCTCTGGTACTCCTATAATGCGAATATTGTTCCGTTTGGATTGGTCACACAGTTCTCTTAATATTCTTTCATTCCTAGAAATCCTTTTATCTCTCTCTGCCTCAGCTGCTCTGTACTCCTGTTCTCTGTTTTCTATTCCATTAACAGTCTCTCGCATCTCATCCATTCTGCTGTTAAGCCCGTCGATCGCTTGTCTGATTTCTGTATTGTCTTTCCTCAGTTCCCTCACTTCCTCCCTCAGCTCTTGCACATTTCTCTGTAGGTCCATCAGCATGGTTATGACTTTTATTCTGAATTCTTTTTCAGGGAGGCTGTGCATTTCCATCCCTTCAGACTCCCTCTCTGGGGTTGTCTGGTTGATTTTGGTCTGAACCATATTCCTCTGTCTTTTCATGGCTGTATAATTTGGTCACTGATAGTTGCCACGTATGTCAGCTGGGCTCTTTAAGACTTCAAAAAGAGAAGAAAAAAAAAAGAGAAAGAAAAAGAGAAAAAAAGAAAAAAAAGAAAGAAAGAAAGAAAAAAAGAAAAGAAAGAAAGAAAAGAAAAAACAAAAACAAAACAAAAAACAAAAAAACAAAACAAAAACAAAAAAATGCCCACCGGACGTAGATTCTGTGGGAATGCTCTAGGTGGCGCTATTGCCCCACTGTTCCACAGCTGTGACTGTGCCGCTCCGCAGGGCCCTTTATCGCTCTGGCAGGGGTGGGAACGAATAGGAGGCTATTGATCTCAGTGAGAAGTGTAAGTATGGCTACGCTTCCTCAGTGTCCAGCTAAGGCGTCTGAAAGTCCCCAGGACTCCCCGCCTGCTGGGCTGAGTGTGCTGGGGTGATCCGGCTCCTCCGCTGGGCTCCTGTCTCTTTAAGACTGCTGAAGAAAGCGCGCGCTTTTTTTTTTTCCTTCCCGGGAGCCAGCTGCAAGCACCCTGGCGCGTTCCCGGCTCAGATCCTGCCCCTCTGTCTCTCCAATCTCCGCTGCACTGCGCAATGTGGGTCAGCGCTCCCCGCGCAGATCACCGGGGCTGGCTACTTCGCGGGGTGCACTTCCACTCCCTCCCAGCTCTGAATCCTCTCCTCCCGCCGGTGCGCTGGGGTGGAGGAGGTCTCGTGTCCCGCTGGGTCGCGGCTCCGTATCTTACCCGCCTCTTGGGGTGCCGAGTCCTCTCGGGTGTAGCTGCACGCTGTGCGCTTTCCTGTGAAATCTCGTCTCTCTTTTAGGAATAGATGTATTTTCTGTGTTTTCGTAGATAAATATAGTGTTGGGAGGAGATTTCTGCCGCCCTGCTCACACCGCCATCTTCCCGGAAGTCTCACCTGGCATTTAAATGCCCTACTAAGAAGGAATAAACCAAAAGTCAAAAAGATCAAAAATGTCCTCAAATGGCATTGCAGAAACAGTTTTCTTATGTAAGACATATCTCTCTCATCCTTATCTGAAATGGTATTTTACCTGCAAGACTATCTCTGTTATCCTAAGAAGTATAGAATTACCAAGAGCTTCTATAATGTGCAATACACCTTGACAAAAATAACTGTGTTAAGAGAGCATTTTGTTAACAGTGCTGCTTATCTAGTTTTCGCCACTCTAAATATTGGGATTGTTATTGAAAAACTCAGGTAGAACCCGCCTAGCCCTGTTAAGGCGATTAACTTAGGATTTTGTGAAACTTAGTGGTGGCTGTGTTAAGAATGACTAAACCCATACCCTGGAATAAGAGCTAGCTATGTTTCAATGCATTTTAAAATATATATCAGAACTGCAAACACCATAAAGCAATAGTTCTTAATTTTTTGGACCTTTTGGAGGGTCTGGTGAAAATTACAGATAGATCTTCCAGAATATTTTATGTCCACAAGAAGTTTTAGTTATAATTTACTGAAGTGACTTAGAACCCCAAGTCTATCCGTGGAGCCCAAGTTAAGGACCTCTGCCATATAATTACTTCTGATATCATCTCTCAGTTCCTCCTTCAGCCATTTTGGCTAAGCAGTTGGTTTCTATTCTGGTCCAATCTGCATGGCTTCCTGCATCTCCTTCCTGCCTGACCATACTTCTCTTTTGGGTTGTCACTCTGTAGTTTCAGGGGACTTAATATCATTGTTAGTCTCCATATTTGTGAAAACTCAAATTCCACGCTAAGAACTGCTTTTATCGTATGTTGCTTCCACTCTGAGAGACGTGACAGAATTCTGACTCCCAATGTTACTTGTCAATCCTAGGAACAATATGATTCCTTTCTTTCACCCCTGTCTTGTCTAATTTCTCTTTTCTCTATATTCCCTCCATGAGGCATGGGGTGAGGAGAGGGAGAGTTATGTTGTGTATGTATGCTGTACATAATTAGGGGAGCCGTATAACTTACAATTTAAAAAATGGTACACTTTCAGAGTAAAAAAGGTGCTACCAGTCATTACACCTGCATCTCAGCACTGTCCTGGCAAACCAGGCCATAGGGTCTCACTAGCCTATGACTAAAGTGTTGCTTGGTTTTCCTCTGCCCTTACTGCTTAGGCATGTATGTCCCTTAGGGATCTTGTGAGAGGGAGTAACTGGAACTAGGAACTGGAGAGGTTTCTAAGGCAAATTCATAGCTAGAACTCAGTATAGCCTGTCCAGTACACATGGGAGGCAGCCTAAACAGACCTGTGACTCATCGATGGCTGTTGAAGCTACTTTGCAGTCATAGCCTGCCAGGTATGCTAACCCCTCATATCCTACTATCATGCAGCGGCTGCAGCAGGCACAGAAACTAACCTGTGAGCTTTCTTATTCAAACTTCTTATTTCCTATCCCTGCAAAACTCAGTTCTCCTATGTAATTCATGGGTTACAGTTCCCAGTGGGTGTGAATGTATGAAATGGTCAAACAAGAATACACTAGGACTGCAGTAACCAGGCTGCAAATTGGACATTAACACTTAAAGCCTCAGTCCTAGAGTACACTCAAGACACAGGTGTGGCAAACCATCTGTGGGTCAAAGGCAGAGCACAGAACACTCAAGAAGCAACTGCTTCCTGAGTGAGGGAGCACAGGCTCAGAGAGCAGGACTCAGACGGAAAGAGACAGGGAGCTGCAGGAGCTGGATGGGTAGATGGAATTTTGCAGAGATCATCAGTCACCTACAGCAATTAAGTGACAAAGATTCTATGCTTAGAAAAAACTTGGCCCATTTGTAAATTCAAAGAAAAAATACTATAACCGGTATTAGGAACATTACATAAAGAAGTAATAATTGTATGAGGGGCAGGAACGGGTATTAGGAGGGGAAATAGAATCTGACAAAGCAGGAGAGGAGGAATCTGAGCTAAGCCAGACCAGGACAGAAATTGTTCTTCTAATTTCTCCAGCTAAGGTTTTGCCCTGAGAAGCTATATCACATTTCCACAAAAGCTCATGTATGGTTTATTAAATATATCCATAGTTAACACTCAGTCATGCCCAATCAGTTATTTTGAAATCAAGTACTAATTTGAAAAACTCCTACCAATTTCTGGTCTAACTGGATCTTAAATAGTAATTGGATCAAAATTCTAGGGCCTAAAAACTATAGAGATGGAGAACAGATAAGTGGTTGCAGGGGTTGGGGGAGGGTAGGAGAAGAGGTTGATGACAGAGGAGCTGCATGAGGAAACTTTGGGGAGTGATAGAACTGCTTTATATATTGATTGTCGAGTTGCATACATGACTAGGCATATATGTCAAAATTCATAGATGTGTACATCACAAAGTGAATTTTATTGTGTCTAAGTTTTAAAATAAACATTTTAAAAATAAAAGAATTGGGGTCTAAATGGGCAAAAAACAGATAAACAGCCTCCCCTCCCACATCCCCCTTGCCATTCTAGATTGTTGCTTTAACAGGTTTATATCCTTCTGATGCATACAAATATATATGTCTTTCCACATGTACACATATTGTAAGCCCAATGACACTGTAGGAATAGAACAAGGAAGTATGTAACCACAGCATTAAAAATTCCCATATATAGTAGTAAGTAGAACCTTGAGTACTGATATTTCTTGATGTCCAGGCTAATGGTGCAAGAAAGATGGTAGATATGGAAGTAGAGGAAAGTGACATATGAGCAGGGTCCTGAATGTAGTGAGGAAGTGAACCATTTTGGAGTCTAAGAAAGAGTGTTCTGGTCAAGGGAACAGCAAATGTGCAAGAGGTGGGCATATACTTTAGGCGTAAGTATCAGCAAGAATACCAGTGTGTATAGAGAGGAGTAGGTAAGAGGTGGGGAGCAGCCAGATCATGTAGAGTCTGATAGCCCTTAGTAAGAAGTGGTTTTACTTTTTAAGTATGGCAGGAAACCATTGAAAGTAAGCAGAGGAATTATTTGGTCTGATTTGTGGAGAACAGACATTCAGGAGCAAGTATGGAAGCAAGAAAGCCATTGCAGTTATGCAGAAATGGTGGTAGTTAGGAAAGGTTATAGTGTGGAAGGACTGGGTGAGGGGGAAAGCTTTGTTCTACTGCTAGAACCAATCTCTGACTTATCATTGCAATGATATAACTAATATTTGTTATCTGAAGATTTCTTATTCTCTTGGGCCTTAAATATACATTTTAATACATGTAGAAATGCTTCTAGGTAACTTGAAGTCTAGCTGAAGTTCGAGACTGAGAGTTTTTTGTGGCTCTGAAGCACAGGACTGTGTGATTTCTCTAGCAATGTTAGAAGCCCAGTTGTAAGAAAGAAGATTGCAGGTGATTTAATTAATTGAGAGTCAAAGTGTAGCCAGACATGTGTGAGGGGCGAACAAAGGGGCCAGAATAATTTTACCATAATTCATGCTGAAGTGTTAATATATTAACCCAATATATAATCATATTACAAAATTGTACCACATGATAAAGAAAAGATGTGAAGGACGGTTAAGAGGACAGGAAGAAGAATGGTAAAGAAAGAATAGTATAAGGGAAGGAAGAAGTAAAAAACAAAAAGAAGGATGTCATAGGGAACTATCTAAGAAAAATAAGTTATGCCTAGTGCAACTTTGGGTCTCTTTGGAGAACAGTCCATCCTGGAAGTCCTCACATCATATTGTTACATATCTATAATTTACTTTAGTTCATTATGGACAGTGTGATATATATGTGTATAATTTTAATCTACACTCCAGGCAGCCTAATTAACATTGAGTTGTGTATTCATCCATCAGTCAGGCACAAAAGAAAAGCTCACATTCCACAGGCAGCATTCCTAAAATCCTTAATCATCACAGAGGGCTTGTTAATTAGTATAATACATGTCACAGATTATTCTTTCATTGGTAAAATAAGTAGGTTTCAAAGCATGTTGATTGGCTAGGAATATTGGATTGGCCCTTCCGCAGTTGCGTGAACAGGGACAAGGTATGAAAAACCTGGTGAAACCATTAGTCTCTACCCTTTGGAACAGTACATTGCTTTTATCCATCCTTGCTGCTCCCTACTTCCCTGTATTCTCACTTCTTCAATTCTGTATTTTCTAATCTCCTTTAACCACATGGGGACATTACTCATTAGCAAAATTGGGGGATCCAAAAGTATCACACATTGGCTTTCTTCTCATTTCTGTTCTCTCTCCTGATTTAGGTCAGGAAAGAAGTGTGTTTCTCCTTTTAAGGATGCATGATGAATTTTCCTGTTTGCCCAAACGGACCTTTCTTGATGATCTCTGGCTTATTGGTAAGATACTTCAAATGTTGGAAAATCATATAAAACAAGATGATTTCATGGTCACACTATAGTCAGTGTGGATCATGGAAATTTTTTAATCAACATTTTTTGGACCCAAATTTAATGATTTATCTAGAGTCCTAAATCTGTCTCCCCCTCTGTATTTTCTGAATGTGCATTTACCATGTGTACAAGGTGCTGCAGTTATCCTTTCACTCATATCTGAAGGTCTGGGAATGAACATATGGTCCCAAATAATCCAGCACTTAAGGTATCATTAGCAAGAATGTATAAATGGGTCCCTGATAGCCACATAATTTGATGAATGAGACTCAAAAATTAGAGACTTTCCAAGCTGAAAGGGATGTTAAAGATCCTTAGCACCTACTGTCCCTGTCAAGGGGACATCCATCCTCTGCTTATGCACTGTCATTTGTCATTGACTGAAATGCTCTTTTCCCAGAGACAGTTTATTCTAATTTGGGTCAGCTTTAACTGCTAGAAAGTTCTGATTTGAATAGAAATACTTCCCCTTGTGACTCCCACCCACTAGCCTCTTTTTCTGTGGTTTCTTTGGTGTCATGTTGAATACATCCAATTCTTCTTTTACTTTCCATCCCTTTTGATATTTGAAAATAGTTTTCATACCCCCATCACAGCTTTAAAATAGAAACTTTAGACAAACATCTTTATTGAAGGACACAGAATGAACTCTTTTCTTCTGATTATGTTTTTATATGTCTGATTTATAAAAAATCTGATATAAAATGCTTTTAAACTTTTATTAAATTTTCACATAGAATATCTGTTTTAGTAGAAGTATTTAAAAATTACAGATAAATATCTTCATTTGCGTTTGCCCAGAAACAGACAAGACAAGGATTTGAGTGTAAGCCGATTATTTGGGAAGTGCAGAAAATCTTAGGGGAGTGCGGAAGTAATATAAGGAAGAGAATCCAGCCAGTGAAGGGTATGCTATTAAGCCAGCTATCACAGTGCACAACTAGAGAGAAATCTCATGGAGAAACTCTGGAAAAGGCTGAAAAATAAATGCCTCAGAATTATGCCACCTCAGGGGTGAGCTGCTGCCTCAGCATTTCAGCCTGCTCACAGGCAAGCTGTCTTCCAAAGTTCTGGAGTAAAGAGATGTCAGGCACAGCAGAAGCCATTAAAAGTTGGCTAGAATATGGCATGGGACACTCAGCATTTGGAGGAATAAGCAAAATAATGTTAATTATAATTACTAAGGATTAATATTTTGCTGTACTTCCACTAAGAATTTTTCCTATATATATGTTTACCTGAATATAAATTATCATAAAAATAATGTCATTCTATAATATTAATTTGCAGGCTGCTTTGACACTTAGTAATATCATGTGTCACATCTTTCTATGTTAATAAATGTAAATCTCATATCATCACCAATGATGATACACTATACCGTAATTTACTTAATTCCTGGGTTGAACATTTAGACTGGTTCCAGGTTTTGCTACTTTTAAAGAATTGCTTTATTTAAATCTCATTGAATAATAAATTTGTTTATACTTCATCCAGTTGCCACTCAACTCTATGTTTATTATGATAGTGCTTAAAAGATATAAACAGTGTGGGAAAATGTACTATATATTCAAATGCCAATGATTCATACTTGCTTTGCAGTTCACAAATAGTACTTAATATAGATAAGTTTGAATTCAAAAACTATATTATATGTTGTGGATTCTATTACAAGACACAGGCATTTAGATTCCAGAGATTCAACTTCATGTGTTTCATTTAAGAACAAGGATCCATTTCTTTATATGTATGAAGATTGATTTAGACTTTAGCAGAGCACCACCAATCCAGGGCCATCATGGCTTCCCATGTGCAGTTGTGTAGTTGGAGTACTTTCTTTTCTCCTCAGAGGACTTGCCATTGTTAGTTTACAGCAGGAATAAATTATGCATCACATCCCCATGGTCTCAACTTATTCAGTGGGTGTGATACTGTTTTAGGTTAGGTTTCCTGTGAAAGACTGAGACAGAGATTTGCATGCAGGAGCTTCAATGGGGATTAGTTTCAGAAACATTATGAGAAATGTAACTTCACATCTGGAGACAGCCTATCCTGGTTTCTGGTTACTCTTTTTTTCCTGAAGAAATTTACAAGGTTAATGAGAAAACTCCAAATCCTGACATTGCATTTGATCCTGATATCATCATTCTCCTCTTCCATAAGTTCTATATCTTCTTAATATTCAAGTAGCTCATTTGCTGGGTGTGGTGGCTTGTCTCGTGGGGCTATCCTGACTCCCATCCTTGAGGGATCTAAGTTCCTAGTTACCATGTCTGTCTTAGGCTATGGATGCTGCATTTGTCATCAAAATTGGTTAGGGGAGTTATCAAGAGACATTATAGTGTGTCAGTTAAATGCTAAATAGTCTTCTTTCCCCCTTTGTGTAACAGCAGCTCTACCTCATCCAAGTCAATTACTCTGCCAGTATGGGGACTCTTTTCCTTACATGCCAGCCTTTGGCACAAGCAATCTGAAATAACCAAGTGATAGTCATAGCTTACAGTTCAATGAGACTCATTACTTTGCCCCTTTTTGGAAGCATTTCCTGTATGCAAACTAGAACCTTTAGGGCTGCTGAGCATGGAGTTGCAGTGATAGGAAATACTTGGAGTGCTACTGAGAAAAGCTCCTCCTACCCTGGGTTCCCTGTATGGAAAGGACCATACAGTGGCCATTGATTTACGGTGTTAACTCCATCCTGAAGGATAGTGGCCCATCCTCATATGATTCTGTGCTTTCAAAAGTCCATTCCACCTCTCTATCAGGCCTGCAGGGTGGTAGGGTATGTGACAGGACCAGTGAATCCCACGGTCATGGGTCTACCACCACACCTCGTTTGTAAAATAGCTCACTTGGTCTGAGACAGTGATCCCTTGTATAGCGTTGTTGGCTGAGGCACTTTGGGCAGAAAAATAAACCCATACCTGAAATAGATGTCAATATTTAATTTAGAGGAGATATCTCAGTAAGCCCCAGACCACTGGGCCCCTAAAAACTTCACTGATATGGGTAGGCCTGAATTTTCATTGGGTATGTGTCCTATACTTTGGCATGCATGTGTTTTAGCAAGGAGTATGGAGTACTTGCCCATTTCTTACTCATTAAATCCAACTAGCATGGTATCTGTAATGTCTAGAACAGTGTGCTGTTCTGTGGGATGTCCAAATGGTCCAGATATTTTCCACTGTATTATTGCAGAATGTAGGAAAGTTAGCTCAGCTCTGGGGCAAGACTATTAACGTCCATCCCATGTAGAAGCAAACTGCTTCTGCTCCTCCTGCCTGCTAGATATTGAAAACACCACATTTGCCATGAGCCCCATATCACTTATCAGGGTTATGATAATCTGCTATAACATAACAAAGATACCACATCCATCACAGTAGACATGATTAGGGTTACTAATTATATCATCCAAGTCTTTGAGGATGGTAGTGATCTCTGCCATTATCACAAGAAGCAGTACTGTTTTGATTTTACAGTCTTTCAAGGGTGGGAAGGGCAATTTCTGGGGTTTCCATTTGGCCATTTCTATTATACTCGTGTGGTAGGAAGCCAAGCCAAGAAAAGGGACAATTTTTCTTTAAGGCTTTAAGATCTTAGAGGAACACCAGAGTGCTTGAGTTTGAAGCAATGTAACAATGTACCCCCCACAGGGACCCAGTGATATGGAACAGCTTGTTGATCATAGTCATGTAGGCCCATTAGTTTATGATAGGGTATCCGGGGACCCTTTATTGAGATGGGTTAAAACATAACTGGCATTCTGGCTGAACCTATAGGACACTAACAGCTCCCACTGCAGCATTCCTGGGGGCTGACTCTCCTCTACCCTTGTAGTGGATGTATAAAAGGCATGGCCCCACTGCGCTCGGGGCTCAGCCTTAGGATAGGAATCCCCTGAGCCAGTGCCGGCACTAATAAACTGCTTCTCTCCAAACGTCTCTGTGTCCCGACTCCTTGTTCGTAGTTCCCGCAGTTCCTGCAACACTAGCTCTTCTTTTATAGGTCAGGAAACCAATGGGTTCTGCTGAGTAATTGCTGAGTATGTCAATTGCAATTATGTATTTAGATACCAGGGAAATGACAATTAGGTCATTTTATATTTATGTTTATTTTTGGAACTAATGGACTCACTATGAGATGGACTTTAGCCCAGACTCCACTTATTGCGTGACCTCCTTCCTTGTTCTAACAGAGGTATCATGACAACACTTTGGGTCATTGGGTATTTGAGTCAGTGTTCACTCAGATGTGTATCCAACATCCCTCAAAAATGTCTATATTTCCCCTTTCCTCGGTGTATAATTCCCTGATAAAAGGCTTTTGGGGGAAGGACTGAGGAATTCATTTTAGTATATACTTGGTATTGAACTGCAATGTCCTTCCTCAAGGAACCTGGGCTTTCTTTTAATTGGTGAGTTCTGAGTCCGAGAGCTTCCTCAGGTCTGGAAACTAGGCAAAGGATTACATCTCTCCACTGAGGCAGGTGGCCTCAATCTTTTCATCACCAGTAGTTGCATATATTAAGCCATACCCTTGCTGTTCCTGGACATATCATGTTATATTACTCACCTCCATAGAATCACCATGGGTCAGGCGTCCCTGACTGCCTTTCTGTTCTTGCTGCCCAAGAGGATCATTTTACCCACCTTGCTTCTGACAGTTAGGTGCTTCCACCTGGCCTCTTACTATTCCAGGATCATACCTTTGCTATTAGGGAACCTAGTTCTTTTACAAAATGTCTTCCTGCCAGCCCTTCTGGTAGAGCACAGGCACCGCTGAGCTTCTCCATGCTGCTGCTGCCCAGCCTCTCCACAGCACCCCTTATTGCCTCCCTAAATGGAATGTCCTCAGGGCCATAGCAAGCAATATAAGTAGCTATTGAATTTTCTGCTTCATTAACATAAGCCATTGCTTTTTCCAACCTACTAAGAGCCATCCCAGCAATGTATTAGAACTGGATGTCAAAATTCTTGCCAGGGGGTTACACCCAATATCATGGGAGAATGCCTCTATGTCAGCAAACTCTCCCTTATTCTACTTTATATTTTGCTCCCCTTGATTCAGCATCTTCAGAATCTGCTTCCTTGAAAATGATCCTGGTTCTTGCCTGTCTTGCCAATGGGTTTCAGCCCCGGGCAAGTTCGCTATGGATTCAATGTGACCAAAGAAATTGACAGCAAAACGTTCTTCGGGGTGAAAGGGTTTATTACCCAGCTTGTTCTCCTGGTGGTAGGTCGAGCACTAGCATCTCTGCCTCCGCCCAGAGCACTGGGCCAAGCTCTCTATATAGCACAATAATCGCTTATTGCCTAAAGGTGTGGAAGCGGTAGCCTAGCAACAGGCCAGTTACATCATCAACTGGTTTAAGTTCAGTGAGGATCCTGCCCATAGGAACCCCAACTTCCCCACACTCCACCCCTCCAGGATTCTTGCCTTACAATCTACATGCTTTCAGTCTTCCGCGGTGGTCCCAGTGCGAGAAAGCTGGAGCATTGTAACCAGATTCCACAACAGCAACAGAGGATAACAACAACTTAGAGATAATAAAAATTAAGATACAACAAGATTTTGATACAGGTAACAAAAATTATAATAATCCTCAAGCCAGAGGAAGTTTCCAATCCACAAAGACTTTAAGGGCGATAAGACACATGTTTTAATGCCACCAACATAGGCAAATCTTGTCCATCAGGTAGGATGCATGCAAGAGAGTGGTCCTGTGATAGGACTGTAGCAGGAAGGGGGGTCCCTTTCAGGTCTAGTATACCATACTTTTACTCCTTTCCCCATGGGGGTTACTGAAGGGTCTATATATAGTGCTACTGGAGGTGCATGCACTGGCCATAATGATAAAACAAAACTCCCTGGTAAGATGCTCCTACCTCTGGCCATTCAGGACATACTACTGTGACCTTTGGAGGCCACTCTGCTGTCATTCCAGGAATACACAGGAGGCCAGCTACCAGGCCTTGTCCCCAAGGTGCCAGGAGAGCCAGCCATCATTGGTCCATGTGTTGAAAGGTCCAAGGCCACGTCCACCCAGTGGAGTCTCCAGGGTTCAGTGCAGTTGGTGCTGGCAGCAAGATGTTATTCTGGTGGCTGAACCTCAGCTTCAGTGATTCTTCCTTGGTTTGTACTTGCAGTTGTATAGAGGAGGCAGCCATATGTGTTAACATGTCTATGGGGCTCAGGGCTCCCTTTTGGGGTCTCTCATTCAAACGCCATAGCACGGTCGATAAGCAGAGTGACCATCTCTGCAGAATATTGGTATCTGACTTTAGTCCAGATTTTAACAAGCCATTGTGCCTCCGTATCATGCCTGCTGTGGTAGGATTGTATGGCACATGAAACTTCCATTTGATTCCCAGCTGTCACACTCATTCTTGCAGTGTATGTCCAGTAAAATGGGTGCCCTGATCACTCTCAGTTACCTGTGGTCGGCCATAGGTGGCAAAGAGACGTTCCAGGACTCTTTTGATCATCTGCTGGTCTACAGAACACGTAGGAAAAGCAACCAGAAGTCCAGCAGCTGTGTCCACAGAAGTCACGGCATATCCTTCTGACACAGGTAGAGGCCCAATATAGTCTATCTGCCACCTGATGAGGGGTATAGGCCCCTTAGCTATTGTCCCATGTTGCTGTGGAACTCGGTGTAAGTCCCTTTTGGAGCACACGACACACTCCTGCCAAGCTCTCCTGACTTCTTCAAAGGTCAAAGGCAAGCCCCACCGACGGGCTACAGCCCACATTGTCTTTACCCTGCATGCAACAAATGCTGATGTAATCATTGGGCTGTATCAGAGGCAGGCTTTCCTTCTAACAAATGTATCTGGGCCAATTTATCGGCTTCATCATTTCCTGGGGATGTCAGGGGCAAATGACCTGTCACATGGTATACTGTAATTATGAGTCTTGCCACATAGTTCTTGCCACAGGTCCCATGAGTCTTGCCACAGTTCTTGCCCCCAAAGGGGTCGGTGACCAACCAGCCAGTTGGCATGGACAGCCCAGCTGTCAGTGCAGACAACTATAGGGGAGGGCTCCTGGCTGATCACAAGCCACACAGCCTGCAGCTCTGCCCATTGGCTGCTCTTCCCCTCACCATCTTCCATCTTAGGATGGAAAGCTATGGCCCTCCATCTTGGGGGCTGCCCACAGCTGGAGCCATCTGTGTACCATGTGTCTTCAGGTATAGGGACTCTTCCCTCCCGACAGGGACTCTCTGCTACTAATGGTTCAAAAGCAAGTTCATCCTGCTTTTCACTAGTATATGTCACTGGCCCCAATAAGTGTTGGAGTTCTTCACTCAAGGGGCTACTAGAGAGGGCACTGCACTCCTGTAGGTAAGCACCCCACTTGGCTAGTGTGGGTGTTTGTGCCACACCACTCCTTGGCTTTTGGGTCCAGTCTCATACCCACCCCAAGATGGGATAAGTGGTTATTAGCTTTAATGGGGCCATTCCAGTGATGGGTTCTGTAGCCAGCAAGGCTTGATACACGGCAGCCAGTTGTTTTTCTATCAAAGTGTATCATACCTCTGCCCCTTTCCAGAGTTGTGACCAGAATCCAACAGGTTGGCGAGTTTGTTCAAGCCGCTGCCAGAGACCCCAGCCATAACCGTCTTCAGTCACATGAACATCCAGCTCACAGGGCCTTGGTGGGTCTGTCACACTCAAGGCCTGCATGCCGTTGACTGCCTGTTTTGCTGTAGTAAAGGCAGATGCACATGTCTCCTCTAAGTCTCACCTGACGCCCTTTTGCACCAACCGGTATAAGGGCCTTGGAATTTGTGCCACGTGCGGGATAAACACTCTCCAGTAGCCTAGAAGACCCAGAAACTCATATAGCAATGCTACAGTTGTAAGGGTAGGAAAGGCCTGGACTTTATCTATAATTGCTTCTGGTATAACTTTGGTCTTACCCGACCAGATGACCCCAAAGAATTTGACAGACAAACCAGGTCCCTGAACCTTGGTACTGTTCACAACCCATCCTTTCTCCTGTAAATGTTGCAGCAGTCTAGGTGCTGCACCTTCTAGATCTGAAAGAGAGTCGGACATGTGCATGACAGCATCAGTATAATGGTACAGCCGCACCGTTGGCAGTTTCTCCCATGTAGCCAAGTCCTGGGCTACAGGTCCATAACAGAAGGTGGGGCTGGAGGTATCCCTGTGGAATGACGGTGAAAGTCCATTGCCGGCCTTCCCACATGAAGGCAAACTGTTCCTGACTTTCCTGCTCAATGTCAATGGAAAAGAAGGCATTAGCAAAATCTACCACATAATGGTATGTTCCTAGTTCATGGCTGAGGGTATCCATTAAGCCTACAATAGAGAGGACAGCAACATGAATAGGGGTATGACTTTATTCAGTTCTCTGTAATCCACAGACCCATCTGGCTTTTTTACTGGCCACACAGGGGAATTGAAAGGACTATGGGTGGGCTTTATAACACCCACCTTTTCCAGCTCCTGGAGAGTTTCTCCAATCTCTTTATGCCCCCAGGCAGTTTGTATTGTTTGATATTAGTGACCCACTGAGGCACAGTCAAAACTATGGCAGGTGCCTAGCATGTCCCCTCAGAACTGCCTTCACCACACTTACTCTCAGTCTTAACTCACCTGCAGTGGTCTGCAGCCATAGATCCTGCAGGATATCAATCCCCAAAATATACTCAGGGATAGGAGATATATACACAGTATACCCTTTGGGGGTAGATGCCCTATTCCCAAAGGGATTTGGGCTTTTTTCACTCTGATAGCCTTACCCCCATATCCATCTGTGATAGTGGGGGTCCCAGGGAACCACTCAGGGTTACCATGAATCAGTAAACATTCAGCCCCTGTGTCCACCAGAGCCAGGATACGTTGAATGTTCACTGGGGACCAATGGATAGCTATTTCAACATGTGGCCTGCGGTCTCCCACTGGTCCCTTAGGGCAGATGCCTCAACCTTCCCCTCAGTCAAACTGTGTTCCCCAATCACCTTCCTGTGTGGGCTCAAGTGAGGTTGGCTCGCTCTCCAGCAGGAAGTCTTGCAAACACACAGGCTGAACTTGTGGCTCTGTCTCTGACCTCTGCCTCTTTGGTCTTAATGGCTGGAACTGCTGCTCTGGTTTCAGTTGTTGCCATAGCTCTAGTAAGATCCTGTTTGACTTCCCATCTAATTTCCTTCCATCTGCTCCTGCCCATATTAAATCAGCGCACATCTGGGTCCTCATAACCTTCATAGGGCCCTGTAAATTCTTCTGTGTAGCAGACCTTATTTCTTTCTGGGTTCTCATTGCTTCAGCCTCTCCTAAGTCTGCTACTGTACGTGTCACCTTGCTTATGGGCTGCCCTAAGTGAGGGGAAAGAATGGGCACTAGAGACCCAAAGAGGGACATAGGAGTCATTTGAAGCACAATATTTCTCATCCCAGTAGTGAAAATCTCTTCATCTGGGCCATAATTCTCTGGACTGTAGATGGCATTTCTTATGCCTAGCCCTCATAACACCTGTTGGAGCTCAGCATACATCTGCCATCTAACAGGAGAGGATGGTAGATCACCCGGATTGGGCCACACAGCACGAAGTGCAGCCATGAGCCAGTCGAGGAGGGTGTGACTCCCTGGGGTCTGATCTGTATTTTGTAATTGCTGCCTCAAGGCAGGCTGCACTGTCAGGGAAGCCAGCTTTCCCATCCCTGATCCCGACAAAACAATTCCATCCACACGTAAGTCCCACAGACACAGGAGCCAAGCTGATACTGACTCTGAGGGCTTCTGCCTAAACCGGGAGCCCAAATCCACCAGCTCAGCCTGAGTATAGGGGCGGAGCATAGAGGGCTCCATGACCTGGGGAGGGGGCTGCCTCTCTTCTTGGGGAACTTCCAGCTGCTGGGTCTTTATTTTCTTTACATCCACTGGGCATGCTTTCAATACAGGAGGGTCAGTGCCTCTGGCACCACCCTTCATCATTGTCCAGCTCCTCCATTTCTGGGGCTGATGGCACCTCTCCCCTTCCCTGAGTGCCTCCTCTGCTACAACCTTTACCTTTTCTGCTGTGCCTCACAGCCATACTAGCTCGGTCTTCAGCAGCTCTCTTACCTTCACCTCAATGCTTTGCAACTGGCATTCTTGTGCCACCTGCACCTGTGCTTCCCTCAGGAATACAGGGATGATCCACTGTATTCCCATTCACAGGGGCAGCCCGCTGAAGCACTCCTTCCATAACGGCAGCCTGTCTTTTCCTTGGTCAACAGTGAACCCTGCCAACTTTTCCAGTTGTCTTGCTAATGGGTTTCAGCCCCAGGCAAGTTCACTATGGATTCAATATGACCAAAGAAATTGACAGCAAAACGTTCTTTGGGGTGAAAGGGTTTATTAACTGGCTTGTTCTCCTGGCTGCAGGTCAAGCACTAGTGTCTCTGCCTCCACCCTGAGCACTGGGCCAAGCTCTCTATTAGTGCAATAATAGCTTATTGTCTAAAAGTGTGGAAGCAATAGCCTAGCAACAGGCCAATTCCATCATCAGGTGGTTTAAGTTCAGTGAGGATCCTGGCTATAGGCACCCCAGCTTCCCCACATTGCCACTGCTTGTTATTGAGGTACTGCAGCTCACTGTAGCTCATTTCTCTCCTGCCTTAGCAGACCTGACACTTCCCAATTATGCATTGGTTTGAGCCAGTTATTGGTCTGATTGGACAGGAGTTGGTGGCAGATCCTGAGAAGAGCAAGCATTGTCTTATAAGCCACCTGCCTATTTGAAACATCTGCATGTTCTTTAATAAAAGCAGTACCCATCTAATGAGGATGACTAGAACACTTCTGAAGGCTCAAAGGGTTCATAAATACCATGGCTTCAAGGTTCTTATCTGGATGTATCCAGAATCCTTAACCCAAGTCTCAGGGTCTCATTCCTTCCATCTCAGGGCCCTGATTTTGGCATATGACACTTTCTATGTTGAGACTGCAATATTTTCTAAAATTCTGCTGTTGTTAAGATGAGATCCTGAGCTGATGAGGACTTCTCTAAGTACTACCTAGTAGGATCCTTAGTAATCACACTTTCTTTGAACTGATGAGTGATCATCCTTAGCCTGTCTTTTTTTTTTTCACATCAAAGCATGCTATGCAACTTCACAAACCTTATAATTACTACTCTGCCCAAATTTCTCAAATGCCAAAGATACTGCACAAGCCAGTGCATCCTATTCCAGATCCCATCCAAGTTAGCCACAGTTGGAAAGCCTTAATGATTCCATTGCTTCAGGATACCAGGAATTATCACTACTTCACCTACCATCAGCGATGAGGTCCTAATTGGTAGCTATCCCACAAGTGGTCCAACTCCTGAATACCATCCTTAGAGTTTGCTCTCTAGCCCATTCCTAAAAAAAATGTGTCATGGGTGGGGTTTCTAGAAGCATGGTTTGAGACAGGGATTCAGGTACAGGTGATTTATTGAAGGAAAAACTCAGAAGACACAGAAGGAAGTAGGTTAAGGAAGGGGAAGGAGCTTTCAATGATATGCTGTCAGATTAAGTCTGGCTTTTGCTTTAGCAACGGGGGTGGGCCCTCTGGAGTATAAATCACACTGGGAGTTTTCACAACTTGAGGCAAGGGGCCACATTTTTAGTAAAGCCCCTGTATCAGTCACTTATTAGTACCCCCACCACCACATGCACCTGGGATGTCTTTTTTGTATCTTAAGCAATGACCAGACATCTGGAAAATTTTATAAATAAGTGGTCTCAGAACCTTCCTGATGTTTCCTTTCCTCCAAGATTTTCTGGTTATTTTTATTGGAGAGTAATACTAAAAAAAAAAATCTGAAACCTCTTAAATATTCCCATTGGTCAAACTATGATAATAATGGGCAGGAAAATAATAATATTAATGCTAATTGTTATTTAAGGAATTGATGGAAAAGGTGAGTCTGTGACAGGCCATGAGTGGATAAGAATATGCAAAAGAAAAATTAATATAAAGTATATTAAAAGGTAATCATAAATACAAAAATGTTTAGTATAGGAGACCTGTAATGTTAATTCTAGGTACACATGAGAACTGGTGGTGGACAAAAATTGTGATAATTTTAGAAATAGAAATGGAAAAGGTAGTTTTTTTTTAGGCTTTGAGTTCATACTGATCTTCAAATGTACCAGTACCCAACTTTTCATATCAACTATGCTTTTTTTACAAGTGGAATTTTCTTTTACATTGACATAGATTCAGTTTTATGCTGATTCCTGTGATGAAGCCCAGAGGCTGGAATTTTGAAAGTTCAAGAAAGAACTTTCAATTCAGGACTAATATATCACCCTTTTCTTTTCACTTGATGCTGTTATCCATGGTTCCATAAAAATAACTGATATATGCAAGAAACTCTCCTAACACTTAATATTCATTGCTTTCACACTTCACAATAACCTTATGAAGTCAGAAGTGTTATCCCCATTTTTCAGATTAGAAAACTAAGGCTCAGAGAGGTTGAGTGAAAAATTCACACAGCCAGTAAACAAACAAGCTATGTTGCTCCCTCTGCTCATTAAAATGAAATCCTAAGATAGCTGGTTTTAAAAAGTCAAATCTTAAGAATAATTTTCCTTCCTCTGGTCATCTACTTGCAACAACCACCTATCTACCTATATGTGGCCAAGAAAAGAAGTAAAAACAAGTATGGTTCAGAGCATTTGGTATTAATTAAAAAGAAAGAGAAGAGAAGCTCTCGGTGCTATAGAAAGTATTGTGGTTGGGGATGGCAGAAAGAAGCACATCTAAACACTAGCCCAGTGCAGAGACTTCCTAACAGGTAGTAAATTACTTTTTTAAAAGCCTTGATTACAAGAAAATAAACAAGAGGTTACACTGGACTGAAATAAAATCCACAAGAACAAATTAGGCTTTCTTAAGGATACCATTCAAGACACTTCCTGCAGCTGCATCCAAACTGGTACCTCCTGGAAAGAGAAAAATTGGAATCTCTCAGCACTTGTTTCCCAAATATTAGTAGTTCATACATGCTTTCTGGGGAAAATACCCAAGTTAAATTAACTCCTAATATTATCAGCCAGATGAGGAGAGAAATTAAGCATAATACTTCAGAGAGATGATTTTAACCTTCTTCTAAAGGTAAAAATTTCCCTTGCAGTGCCCCAGGTGCCATATAATGCTCCAACTTGCCTTTCTAAGAGGCTATTGGAGCAAGAAAAATAGAAAATGCCAATATAACAAGAGAAAGGAGAAAAAAAGAAGTTAGGGCAGTGGAATGGAAAATCTATGATTAAGAGAAAAAAACTAATTTAAAATAATTCATGGAAAGAAGAATCTGACACAGAAATTAGAAAATATTTGAACTGATATGGAACATATGACTTACCAAAATTGTTGGGTACAGCTAAAGCAGTGCCTAGAGGAAATTCATAGCCTTAAATGCACATATTAGGCAAGATAAAAGGCTAAACATCAATTTGCCAAACTTCTTAGAAACAATAAAAACAGCAAATCAAACCTAAAGAAAGTAGGAAGAAGGAAATAATAAGGGTAGAAGCAGAAATCAATAGAAAGCAAATATATTATAGAGAGAAATCAATATCACTAAAAGTTGGTTCTTTGAAAAATTTGATAAAATTGATATTTAGGACTAATCAAATAAAAAGGAGAGATTGAAAACATTACCAATATGAGGTGGAAAGAGAATACTTCACAGATCCTATATTAATTGGAAAGATAAAGAGGATATTATGAAAAACTGTGCCAATAAATTTCAGTTCATTAAATAATAAATAACAATTTGGATGCAATGGATAGTTACCTTAGAAACACATCTTACCATCAAGAATGTGGGAAAGACACAGAATGGGAGAAAATTGTTGTAAATTATATAGCTGATAAGGAACTTGTTTCTAGGATATAAAAAGAACACCTCCAACTAAATAATAAAAAAGATAAATGACCCAATTTAAAAAATGGACAAAGTATATGAATACATAATTCTCCAAAGAAAATATACAAGTGGCCAATAATCACTGAAAAGACGCTCAGCATCATTAGTCATCAGGTTATGCAAATCACAACCACAATGAGATCCCACCTCACACCCATTAGGATGACCACTATCAAAAAAATAAAATAATACGTGTTGGGGAGCATGTGGAGAACCTGTGCACTGCCTGTGGGTGGTGTAAAATTGTGCAGCCACTTTGGAAAACAGTTTGGCAGTTCTTCAAATAGTTAAACATAGAGTTATCTTATGACATAGCAGTTACATTCCTAGGTATGTGCCTAAGAGAGTTGAAATCATGTTCATACAAAAACTTGTATATGAATGTTCATAGCAGTGTGGTTCATAATAGCCCCACGGTGGAAAAGACCCCAATGTCTATTAGCTGATGAACAGGTAAACAAATTGAGGCTATCCATATAGTGGAATATTATTTAGCCTGAAACTGACTAAAACACTAGGTACACATTTGTTTCTATTATCTAGTGTATATATACAAAGCCTAACAAGAAAACTTTTGTTTCTTTCTTAAGAAACAAACAAAAAAAGGTTTAAATTAAGAATATACTTGGAACATGCAAAGAAGAATTACAGGAATGTTAGATACTTCCTTATTAGCATAACTATTTGTCCCTGTCCAAAATAATGCTTGGACCCTATCCACAATACCTGCTATTATCCACTATCCCAACTCAAGTCTGCTTAGTAAGCAGGATAGATAGCAGCCTACTATGGTTTAGAGAAAATATCTCCTATCTCCATCTTGTTTATTTGTTTGCTTAATGATTTATTTATCTATCTATCTATTTGAAAACTTTCTTCTATACACCAGTGGTAATCTTGTAAATGCAGATACTCGTAGTAGAACTTTTTGGATATCATCCAATAATAAGAGATCCCCACTGAATAAATATAATTTGTGTTCAGCAAAAGGAGTGAGTGGTGAAAGCAGTAGGTATTCTGGAAGCATAGACATCAATGGATAGGGCAGTTTTCTGTGACAGTTGGGGATAGAAGGCTGTAACCAAAAAGGGCAGGAATTGCAATGCCAATCAACTTGTATGCTTGGAGAACTATGTTGAGGATTCAGAGCCTGCACCCCAGGTTGAGGGAAAGTGTTTCCTGGCTTATTAAGGAAGGAATGGCAGCATATATGTCAGCCAAGTCCCAGAGCAAGAGCTGCCTTGGTTGTAAGTAGTAGGAAAACTTGGACAAGGAAAACTGCCAAGATAAGGCAAAGATTGAAATAACATGACTAGATTATGGTGATATTATGAAAGAATCAGACCCAGAGAAGAGTAATACCTTTGGAGCAAGGAAAATGTGGAGTCAGAAGTGTTGCTCTAAAGACTTTTAACTGAACCACATGTTGCTGTGGGCACTACTGGATATGCAGTTGGCTTCTGGGCCTAATCCTTCCAATCACAATGTGAAAGGGCCACAGGGTTAACCTGAGATGGGCAACTGATCAATTAAGCTGAGTGGAATCCCCATCATAAGTGGGTATCAGGATGCATGGCAGTCCCAAATACAAAAAAAACGGTGCCTAACATAAACATGCCCTGCTTGCCCTTGTCTTCATAGAGTTTTATGTATTTGAGATGTAACAGATCACTATAAATGCTCAGGATTTCTTTAGAAAAACAGACATAGAGTAGAATCTCAATGGAAAAAAAGGGGTCCAAATTTTTGAACTGAGGTTTGAAGAAGATGCCCAGGAGAGTTAAGACATGAGCAGGGAGGTGCAGCCCAGATGTGATGTGAGGTATTTGACTTCATTCTTTGGAGAATGTAAATTATATGATTTTTTTAGAATTGAACAGTGACTAGGCTAAGATATCCCTGGCTCTTGCCAGGGATGGGCCAGGGCAAGATTGTGAATGGTGATTCTTGGAGCCCAGGCTAGTATTTATTGCTTTCCAAATCTTTAAAATGACCCTAGTTCATTCATGAAAGGAACATTAGAAGCCCCTAAAAGCCCCTGTCCCATCTCCAGAATTAAGTCACCTCACTCTCTGTTTGCTGTTTTGACTTGCTGTCTAGGGTCTCAGGTTCTCCAACCCATTCTTCTCCTAACTTAGTAGGAGAATACCTAGGAAAATAGAGGGATATACCTATATCAGTATTCCTCATAATGACCATATTGACTGATAACTCATTTGGGATGTTTTATGACCTGACCACACATTTTTTTCTGTGGGATGTTTGCCATGTATGTAAAGGTTGGAGAGAGCACCCCCCATAAACCTCAGGTCTTTGAACTGATCATCAAGGTTTATTTTGATTTTGAGTTTTCCATTAAAAAAGATGTAGATTCTACATGCAGGAAGATAGAGTAGATGTACTTTTCCCTATTCCTTCTATTAAGTACAAATAAAACTCTAGAAATTATATATAAAACAAATATAGGAATACTTTGAAATGTGAATAAAAGAAGGTATAACAGCCAGGTATGTTGGGACTCAAGGAATGACATGATGATAACTGGGTTTTCTTTTTTGTCTCATATATCTCAGACTTGGAGCTGAAGAAGCCAGAAATTTGAAATGCCAACGAACACTAATGAAGAAAACCCCAACAAAAAGTCTGTTCTCTTAGCCAAAGGATAAGGAAAGGAGCAGCATAGCAAGGTAGAATAAATGCACAAAAACCCACTCAAAGACACATTATAATTAAATTTCTGAAAACTAAAAAGATAAAAATATTTTGAAAGCAGCCAAAGAAAAACATCCTACCTATAAGGGAAAAGCAGTTAGAACAATGGTAAATGTCTCATCAGAAACCACGGGGGCTAGAAGAAAGTGGCATAATATTTTCAAGTACTGAAAAAAAAAGAAAAAGAATCCTATATCTAGTGAAAATATCCTCCAAAAATTAAGGGGAAATCAAGGAAATGAAGGAAAATTAAGAGAATGTGTTGCCAGGAAGATGTATCCTAAAGGAATGGCCAAAGGCAGTTCTTTAAACAGTAATGAAACAATAAGTAGCCTTGGAACACCAAAGGGAAGAAAGGACATCGTAAGCAAAACTATGGGTAAATACAATAGGCTTTCCTTCTTATTCTCTTGTTTTCTTAATTATGGTAGAAATTTGAAGCAAAAATGATAACCCTGATGTGTTCTCAATGTATGCAAAGGAAATAGTAAGACAATTATATTCTAAACAAGAGAGGGGAAAGAGATGAAAAGATAGCTAAGGTTTCTATACTTTATGTGAACTGGTAAATGATTGTACTTGTAGAATGTGATTATGTAAATATAATCTGCTACCTAGAGCAACCACTAAAAAAAATGCTAAAGAGATTCAATCAAAATCACTAGAGAAAAATAAAAGTGGAATTCTAAAGAATATGCTCAAGTAACCCACAGGGAGGCAGGGAAGAGAAAATAGAGAAGTTAAAAAATAGATTTAAAAAAATACAAAAATTAAATGGCAGAGTTAATCCCTTACACATTACTTATTAGATTATCTAAATTAAAAGAGATATTAGCCGATTTCATTAAAAACATGACCCAAGTATATGCTGTGTACAAGAAACTCACTTCAAATATAATGTTGTAAGCAGGTTGGTAAAAGGGTTGATCCACCAAGAAGACATAGCAATCCCAAATGTATATGCACAAAGCAACAGAGCTGCAAAATATATGAAGCCAAAACTGATAGAAAGGAGAAATACACAAATCCTCAGTTACAGTTAGACACTTCAGCACCCCTTTCTTAACAAGTGATAGAAGAACTAGACAGAAATTCAGCCAGGATGTAGAAGAACTCAAGAATGCCATCAACAAATAGCATCTCACAAGCTTTTTTAGAACACTCCACCCCACAACAGCAGAATACACATTATTTTCAAGTGCACATGGAGCATTCACCAAGACAGATCATAATCTTGGGCCATAGAATAAACCTAAAAAAATTTAATAAAACTGAAATCATATAGAGTGTGTCCTCTGTCCACAGTGGAATCAAAATAGAAATCAATAGAAAAACTACAGGAAAAATTCCAAACCTTGGAAACTAAACAACACACTTCTAAATAATCCATGGGTGAAAGAGGGAGTCTTAAAGGAAATTTTTTAATCATTAAATTGAATGAAAATGAAAAATACAACATGTCAAAATGTATAGGATGCAACTAAAGCATACATTTATGAGAGAATTTATAGCAACTAAAAGCATACATTAAAAAAAGGGAAAGTCTCAAATCAATAATCTAATCTACCACCTCAAGAAGCTAGAAAAGGAAGAGCGAAATAAAACCAAAACAAGGAGAGGAAGAAAATAATAAAGGTAAGAGCATTGAAAACAAAATTAAAAACAAAAACAATAGAGAAAAATGAATGAAACTAAAAACTGATTCTTTGAAAAGATCAGTAAAATTTAGAAATCTGTAGGAAAATTGGAAAGAAGAAAAGAAAGACACAAATTACCATTATCAGAAATGAAACAGTTGAGATGACTATAGATCCTGCAGATATCAGAGGATAAACGGGATAATGTGAACAACTCTGTATAGATAAATTTGACAACCGAGGTGAAATGGACAGCTTTCCCTCAAAAATACAAACTAAATAAATGTTTTGAATAGCCCTATTACTTTTTTTATTATTATAGTATCATTGATATATAATCTTATGAAGGTTTCACATGAACAACATTGCGGTTACAACATTCACCCATATTATCAAGTCCCCCACACAACCATTGCAGTCACTGTCCATCAGCATAGTAAGATGCTGTAGAGTCACCACTACTTGTCTTCTCTGTGCTGTACTGCCTTCCCCATGACCTAACTATATTGTGATTAGGAATTATAATGCCCCTTAATTCCCTTCTCCCTCCCTCCCCATCCACCAGCCCCAACCCCTCCCCCTTCTTAACCACTAGTCACTTCTCCATGTCTTTGAGTCTAATGCTGTTTTGTTGCTTCAGTTTTGCTTTGTTATTACACTCCACAAATGAGTGAAATCATTGTCTTTCTCCACCTGGCTTATTTCGCTGAGCGTAGTACCCTCTAGCTACATCCATGTTGTTGCAAATGGTAAACTCTATAACTTTTTTAAAAATTGAATTTATAATTTTAAAACTCCCAAAAAGGAAATCCCCAGGGCAAGATGGTTTCATTGGAGAAATTTACCATGTGTTTAGAATCAACACCAATTCTACATAATCTCTTCCATAAAGCAGAAGAGGAGGGAATACTTTCCAGTTCATTTTATGAAGCCAGTATTACTTTGACACCAAAACCAGACAAAGACATACAAAAAAATAAGTACAGACCAATATGCCTCAGGACTATAGGTGCAACAATCTTTAACAAAATATTAGCAAATAGGATTTTACAAAACATTAAAAGAATGACACATTGTGAAGAAGTGGAATTTATTCAAGAGATGCAAGCCTGGTTCAATATTTGGAAGCCAGTCTATGTAATCTCTATTAACAAGCTCAATAAGAAAATTCACATGATTTTATCCATTGATACAGAAAAAGCACTTGACAGAATTTAACAAAGTTTTTTTTTAATATAATTTATTTTATTATCATTAATTTACAATTACATGTGCAATATTACGATTATTAAACTACCCCTTCATCAGGTACCCCCACCAAACCCATTACAGTCACTGTCCATCAGCATAGTGAGATGCTATAGAATCACTACTTGTCTTCTCTGAGTTGTACTGCCCTCCCCGTGCCCCCCCAACATTACATCTGCTAATCGTAATGCCCCTTTTTCCCTCTTATCCCTCCCTTCCCGCCCATTTTCCCCAGTCCCTTTCCCTTTGGTAACTATTAGTCCGTTCTTGGGTTCTGTGAGTCTGCTGCTGTTTTGTTCCTTCAGTATTTTTTCTTTGTTCTTATACTCCACATATGAGTGAAATCATTTGATACTTGTCTTTTTCGGCTTGGCTTATTTCACTGAGCATAATACCCTCTAGCTCCATCCATGTTGTTGCAAATGGTAGGATTTGTTTTCTTCTTATGGCTGAATAATATTCCATTGTGTATATGTACCACATCTTCTTTATCCATTCATCTACTGATGGACACTTAGGTTGCTTCCATTTCTTGGCTATTGTAAATAGTGCTGCAATAAACATAGGGGTGCATCTGTCCTTTTCAAATTGGGCTGCTGCATTCTTAGGGTAAATTCCTAGGAGTGGAATTCCTGGGTCAAATGGTATTTCTATTTTGAGTTTTTTGAGGAACCTCCATACTGCTTTCCACAATGGTTGAACTAATTTGCAGTCCCATCAGCAGTGTGGGAGGGTTCCCTTTTCTCCACATCCTCGCCAACATTTGTTGTTGTTTGTGTTTTGGATGTTGGCCATCCTCACTGGTGTGAGGTGATATCTCATTGTGGTTTTAATCTGCATTTCTCTGATGATTAGCGATGTGGAGCATCTTTTCATGTGCCTGTTGGCCATCTGAATTTCTTCTTTGGAGAAGTGTCTATTCATGTCCTCTGCCCATTTCTTAATTGGATTATTTGCTTTCTCTTTGTTAAGGTGCATGAGTTCTTTATATATTTTGGATGTCAACCCTTTATCAGATACGTTTTTTATGAATATATTCTCCCATACTGTAGGATGTCTTTTTGTTCTACTGATGGTGTCCTTTGCTGTACAGAAGCTTTTCAGCTTGATATAGTCCCACTTGTTCATTTTTGCTTTTGTTTCCCTTGCCCGGGAGATATGTTCATGAAGAAGTTGCTCATGTTTATGTCCAAGAGATTTTTGCCTATTTTTTTTTATAAGAGTTTTATGGTTTCATGACTTACATTCAGGTCTTTGATCCACCTTGAGTTTACCTTTGTGTATGGGGCTAGACAGTAGTCCAGTTTCATTCTCTTACATGTAGCTGTCCAGTTTTTCCAACACCAGCTGCTGAAGAGGCTGTCATCTCCCCATTGTATATCCAAGGCACTTTTATCAAATATTAATTGACTGTATATGTTTGGGTTAATGTTTGGATTTTCTATTCTGTTCCACTGGTCTGTGGGTCTGTTTTTGTGCCAATACCAAATTGTCTTGATTACTGTGGCTTTGTAGTAGAGCTTGAAGTCAGGGAGTGTAATTCCCCCTGTTTTATTCCTCCTTCTCAGGATTGCTTTGGCTATTCGGGGTCTTTTGTGGTTCCATATGAATTTTAGAATTATTTGTTCCAGTTCATTGAAGAAAGCTGTTGGTAGTTTGATAGGGATTGCATTGAATCTGTAGATTGCTTTAGGTAGTATAGCCATTTTGACAATATTTATTCTTCCTAGCCAAGAGCATGGGATGCATTTCCATTTGTTAGTGTCCTCTTTAATTTCTCTTAGGAGTGTCTTGTAGTTTTCAGAGTACAGGTCTTTCACTTCCTTCGTTAGGTTTATTCCTAGGTATTTTATTCTTTTTGATGCAATTGTGAATGGAATTGTTTTTCTGATTTCTCTTTCTGTTAGTTCATCATTAGTATATAGGAAAGCAACAGATTTCTGTGTGTTAATTTTGTATCCTGCAACTTTGCTGAATTCAGATATTAGTTCTAGTAGTTTTGGAATGGAATCTTTAGGGTTTTTTATGTACAGTATCATGTCATCTGCAAATAGTGACAATTTGACTTCTTCTTTACCAATCTGGATGCCTTGTATGTCTTTGTTTTGTCTGATTGCTGTGGCTAGGACCTCCAGTACTATGTTGAATAACAGTGGAGAGAGTGGGCATCCTTGTCTTGTTCCCGATCTTAGATGAAAAGCTTTCAGCGTCTCGCCGTTAAGTATGATGTTAGCTGTGGGTTTGTCATATATAGCCTTTATGATGTTGAGGTACTTGCCGTCTATACCCATTTTGTTGAGAGTTTTAATCAGGAATGGATGCTGAATTTTGTCAAATGCTTTTTCAGCATCTATGGAGATGATCATGTGGTTTTTGTTCTTCTTTTGTTGATGTGGTGGATGATGTTGATGGATTTTCGAATGTTGTACCATCCTTGCATCCCTGGGATGAATCCCACTTGATCATGGTGTATGATCCTCTTGATGTATTTTTGAATTCGGTTTGCTAATATTTTGTTGAGTATTTTTGCATCTATGTTCATCAGGGATATTGGTCTGTAATTTTCTTTTTTGGTGAGTTCTTTGCCAGGTTTTGGTATTAGAGTGATGCTGGCTTCATAGAATGCGTTTGGAAGTATTCCCTCCTCTTGTATTTTTTGGAAAACTTTAAGGAGAATGGGTGTTATTTCTTCTCTGTATGTCTGGTAGAATTCACAGGTGAATCCATCTGGCCTGGGGTTTTTGTTCTTGGGTAGTTTTTGATTACCGATTCAATTTCATTGCTGGTGATTGGTCTGTTTAGTTTTTCTGTTTCTTGCTTGGTCAGTCTTGAAGGTTGTATTTTTCTAAGAAGTCGTCCATTTCTTCTATGTTTTCCAGCTTGTTAGCATATAGATTCTCATAATATTCTCTTATGATTCTTTGTATTTCTGTGGGGTCTGTTGTGATTTTTCCTTTCTCATTTCTGATTGTGTTTATGTGTGTAGATTCTCTTTTTCTCTTAATGAGTCTGGCTAGGGGTTTATCTATTTTGTTTATTTTTTCAAAGAACCAGCTCTTGGTTTCATTGATTTTTTTCTATTGTTTTATTCTTCTCAATTTTATTTATTTCTTCTCTGATCTTTATTATGTCCCTCCTTCTGGTGACTTTGGGCCTCATTTGTTCTTCTTTTTCCAATTTCAGTAATTGTGTCTTTAGACTATTCATTTGGGAATGTTCTTCCTTCTTTAAATAGGCCTGGATTGCAATATACTTTCCTCTTAGAACTGCCTTTGCTGCGTCCCACAGAAGTTGTGGCTTTGTGTTGTTGTTGTCATTAGTCTCCATATATTCTTTGATTTCTGTTTTGATTTGGTCGTTAACCCATTGATTAATTAGGAGAGTGTTGTTAAGTCTCCATGTATTTGTGAGCTTTTTGATTTCTTTCTAAAATTTATTTCTAGTTTTATACTTGGTGATCTGAGAAGTTGGTTGGTAGGATTTCAATATTTTTGAAATTACTGAGGTTCTTTTTGTGGCCTAGTATGTGGTCTATTCTGGAAAATGTTCCATGTAAACTTGAGAAGAATGTGTAACCTGTTGCTTTTGGGTGTAGAGTTCTGTAGATGTCTGTTAGGTCCAACTGTTCTAGTGTGTTGTTCAGTGCCTCTGTGTCTTTACTTATTTTCTGTCTGGTTGATCTGTCCTCTGGAGTGAGTGGTGTGTTGAAGTCTCCTAAGATGAATGCATTGCTGTCTATTTCCTCCTTTAATTCTGTTAGTATTTGTCTCACATATGCTGGCGCTCCTGTGTTGGGTGCATATATATTTATAATGGTTATATCTTCTTGTTGGACTGACCCCTTTATCATTATGTAATGTCCTTCTTTATCTTTTGCTACTTTCTTCGTTTTGAAGTCTATTTTGTCTGATACAAGTACTGCAACACCTGCTTTTTTCTCTTTGTTGTTTGCATGAAATATCTTTTTCCATCCCTTCACTTTTAGTCTGTGTATATCTTTGGATTTGAGGTGAGTTTCTTGTAGGCAGCATATAGATGGGTCTTGCTTTTTTATCCATTCTGTTACTCTGTGTCTTTTGATTGGTGCATTCAGTCCATTTACATTTAGGGTGATTATTGATAGGTATGTACTTATTGCCATTGCTGGCTTTAGATTCGTGGTTACCAAGGGTTCAAGGGTTGCTTCTTTACTATCTAACAATCTAACTTAACTTTCTTGTTAAGTTATTGTAAACACAGTCTGATGTTTCTTTCTTTCTCTCCTTCTTATTCCTCCTCCTCCATTCTTTCTATAATAGGTGTTTTATTCTTTGCCTTTAGTTGGTATTTGGATGGTCTGCTTTCTTTGTTATGATTTTTTTTTTCCTCTATTGACATCTTTTTAGCCTTAGGTGTGCTTCCCTCTAGAGCAGTCCATTTAAGATATCCTGTAGAGGTGGTTTATGAGACGCAAATTCTCTTAACTTTCGTTTATCTGGAAATTGTTTAATCCCTCCATCATATTTAAATGATAATCGTGCTGGATACAATATTCTTGGTTCGAGGCCCTTCTGTTTCATTACGTTAAATATATCATGCCATTCTCTTCTGGCCTGTAAGGTTTCTGTTGAGAAGTCTGATGATAGTCTGATGGGTTTTCCTTTGTAGGTGATCTTTTTCTCTCTCTAGCTGCCTTTAATACCCTGTCTTTATCTTTGATCTTTGCCATCTTAATTATTATGTGTTTTGGTGTTGTCTTCCTTGGGTCCCTTGTGTTGGGAGATCTATGAGCTTCGGTGGACTGCGAGACTACTTCCTTCCCCAGCGAGGGAAAGTTTTCAGCAATTATTTCTTCAAAGACACTTTCTATCCCTTTTTCTCTCTCTTCTTCCTCTGGTACTCCTATAATGCGAATATTGTTCCGTTTGGATTGGTCACACAGTTCTCTTAATATTCTTTCATTCCTAGAAATCCTTTTATCTCTCTCTGCCTCAGCTGCTCTGTACTCCTGTTCTCTGTTTTCTATTCCATTAACAGTCTCTTGCATCTCATCCATTCTGCTGTTAAGCCTGTCGATCGCTTGTCTGATTTCTGTATTGTCTTTCCTCAGTTCCCTCACTTCCTCCCTCAGCTCTTGCACATTTCTCTGTAGGTCCATCAGCATGGTTATGACTTTTATTCTAAATTCTTTTTCAGGGAGGCTGTGCATTTCCATCCCTTCAGACTCCCTCTCTGGGGTTGTCTGGTTGATTTTGGTCTGAACCATATTCCTCTGTCTTTTCATGGCTGTATAATTTGGTCACTGATAGTTGCCACGTATGTCAGCTGGGCTCTTTAAGACTTTAAAAAGAGAAGAAAGAAAAAAGAGAAAAAAAGAAAAAAAAGAAAAAAGAAAGAAAGAAAAAAAAAAAAAAGAAAGAAAAGAAAAATCAAAAACAAAACAAAAAAACAAAACAAAAAAAAAACAAAAAA
>JAVSCE010011163.1:0-37850 GCA_032199065.1 Smutsia gigantea
CTGCCATGCCTCCAAAATGGTTGAAGTGTAGGACCACAGACAGCAGACAGCGGAGGCTAGTACGTGGTAGTCTCTTACTGACCAACTTCCATCCTAGCCTATGATGCAATAAAGATCTTCCTACCAGCAACAGAATCACACTGTTCCCAACGGAACTCTGACATTTCCACAAAGGCCCACAGCTTCTGAGCAATCTGTCTAACAGGCAAAAGCTGAACCCCACGCCCCAGATAACCATCATCCCATCTATTGGGTGATTGCAATGCCTCCTTACCAATGACAAGCACAGCCCTTACTCACATCTTACTGTCTCCTAGACAAACCCTACAGAGATATCCAATCACCAAATTGTACCCACTTTTGGACAGTATGCATGCTAGGTCTACCCCCTCTTCTACCAGCCCTCCTCAGCCATGCAGCCCAAGTCTAACCTTCCCCTCCCAGAGTTGCTTTCCAAAGCTCCTCTGGGCATGTTCCCCCTTGCTGCAACATCCTAAAGGAATCTAATTTTGTATTATGTGTGACTGAAGGGTCTTCCTGGTCATCTCTGATTGGTGGGCTTTGAAGCCTAAGAATACTATTTTATTGGGAAGGAGAAGTTTTGACTCACCAGTGGGGGCACAGAGGAGTGGACTGCAGGTGGTTTTAGTTTTGTGATCCCTGCCAGCAGCCCTTTCCTCTCCTGACACCCCAAATAAACATGTGATCTAGGTCCAAAATTTTCTGTTGTACAATCAAAGCTTCAAAAATAACCTCAGCCCTGTTCTCCCCAAGCAAATTGCCTCTCTGAAGACCCCAGAAATCTGGAAGCCTTCATTTCTCATGGTCATTTCTCCTTGGCTTAGGATTCATGAGACCTGGCCTTGTGAATTGCTTTGAACAACAGAATGGGACGGAGGCGATGCTATGCCAAAGGGGAGCCTAGGGCAGTTTCTGATTGATCTCTAGGACCCTGTCCAGCTGCCAGTAAATAAACCTGGGTTAGCCTGATGGAGGATGCCAGAACATGTAGCCCAATTGCTTGCAGTGCCAAAAGCCAAACTGCCTGGCTGCCAACAGCTGATGACATACACATTAGGAAGCCCAGGCATGACCAGAAGAACCACCCAGCTGAGCCCAACCCAAATTGCTGACCAACAGAACCATGAGCTAAATAAATGGTTTAAATTTAGGTTTAAACTACTCAAATGCCATTTGTTACACAGCAAAAGCTAACTGATATAATATTGTTCTTTTGAGAGCTGAGCTGAGGTCAGTTAATGAGCCCTGAGGGTGGTTAGTTGTTACTCAAAGTAGGCTGCTTTGCAAACTGTTCCCTACTGGCTGAGCATCATTGGGACCCGTAGCCAGGGGTGACTTTGCCAAGAAAGGGGAAAGGGAGGAACGGAGGTTGCAAAGACAAGCTTTGCCTGTTTCCCAGACCTGTCCAGAGTGAGATCCCAAGAGGAACCATCTCTGCCCCCACTGGAGTCTCAGGAGCACTTCCCAGAAAGGAATTCTTATGTAATCATTATACTCAGTACTAATTTTAACATCTTTTCCTGTTTTTATTCTATTTACTATATTTACCTATTTATTTAGAGATTTATATATACATGAATATCATTTAACAGAATTGCCCTTGAAAGCATTATGGTTACCAAAAAGTATAAGGTATTTGATGTGATTTTCTTCAGTGCCGATGTCTGCTTGCTATTTCTTGCCGGTTCTACAAAGTGTGGGAGGATGGACTCATTTGCAGTTTCAGTCTATTTTTATCTTTCTCACTCTTTTTTCTCTCTAGTCTATTGACATACACATGCAGCGCAGACCTGCATCTACTGTGAACTGAGAGAATGAGAAACTGCAAACAATAAACAAAAACCAATCAAAAGCAAATGTTAGTGAACTAACTAGGACACGAGCGCTCCTGTTTTTTATGAGCACACGGAAATACAATACTTGACAAATTGCAAAATCTCATTTCCCAGATAGTTTAAAATTTTGTTGCTGAAAATACGGTCCATGGGCCAAGCATCACCCCTAGGAGCTGCCTAGGATCTCAGGCCCCTCCGAGACCTGCTGAGTTAGGATCTGCATTTTTCACAAGATCCCCAGATAATCCACGTCCATGTCACAGCTTGACTAAGAAACATTCGTTCAAGGCATATTTGGGTCAATGACTTTTGTGCAGCTGACACACGGAACAAATGTTCGTGTGCTTTGTTACAATTCTGGAGGAAAGTTGAGGAAAATAGTTCATGATGCTTATTTAAAAAAGGGCATAACGTCACTTAGAATCACATTATCACAAAAGGGTCAAAGTGCAGATGTCAGGAAACAAGTATTTACTTCATGGTTATTCGTTATATTCTTGCTTTTAAAAGGAAAAGCCTGAAGGATCTGGGGAAAGACTGAAAATGAGGTGAGGTTGATGAAGACAAATTAAATGATTTTGTTACATGTCATCTTCTTTCACTTCCAACTACACGAGGACAAACAGAAGCCAAGTCAGAAGGTTCTTCCTGGCTGAGCCAGCTGTTCACACATGTGCATGTGTGTGTGAGTGTGTGGGGGAGGCGGGGACGTCATTATGGTTAACTAGCCACACTGTCTGCATGTGATGTGGGAAGTGTATGAGCTTTGCTATTTTCTGAAAGGGCAGCCAACTTCCTTTTAAAGGCATTTCATTCCTTGAGGATCTGTTTACTAATTATAGGCCCATTTCACTATCAATTGAAAAACATGGGAGGTATACTTAAGTGTGGTTGATGACCAAGGATTGAATTGTTTAAAACACCTTTGGAGAAGTGAGCTCCTTTGGACTCACCAGCTGGCAACTGCAAAGGCCATGAGTTTTGTAGAACACCTCCATTTCTCTGGGCAACAATGCAAATAGTCCTACACTTTTCTCCATAAAGGGGTTCATTAATATGATTTTGCCCTATCTTTTTTGGGGAAAGGTATGACTTGCTTCCAAAAATTAAACACAATACCTAGTTTATGAAGTCAAATATTCTCAGGTGTATAATAAAGCAGCAATTCCTGCACCCCCCACCCTGTTTCGGATGTCTCATCCCCCAAATCACTTCCCCAGATGTATCTTCCATTATTTATCTCCATATTTCTAAAAATAGGCTTATCCTGTTGTTTATTGCTATACCAGAAAATACTAGACATTAATTACTGAGCCCACATTATGGAAGGTGAGGATTTCATCTTATGTCATGTCTTCTCACCACATATACATATACATGCTTTTTTCTTCCCCATTCTCCCCAGGTAATTGCTATATAACATTTTGGATAAACCTGGCTGTTTTTTATTATTATGACTTTTAAAATTATTATTTTATTATGACAATGTAAGTATTGTTGAGAGAGAAACTACAATGCAATTGTATTTCCTTTTTGTACAACTTTTTGTTTTTCTTGGCATTAATAATTGTGTCCTTTTTTCTTGTTTGCTTGCTTTTAATGTACTTACCACTAGTTCATCCTCAACCTCTATTCCACAGCTGAGAAACTCCTTTCAATATGATCCAATAAGTTGGAATAATCCATCATTTCCATTTTTTTTCCTCTGAGATATCCTTTCTAGAACTGTCCTCTATTGTAATATGGACCAGCTGGTCTCTAGAACTGCAATAGAGTTGTCATCTTGGGAACTCTCCTCACCATTCTACAATTTCCAAACTGCAATAGTCAAATATGTTATTTCCTATTTCCTGGATCCCCTTCTTTCATTTTTCTTCACTCACTTCTTTGTTTTCTTGAAGCACATCATTCAGAAGAATTGGAGATGAAATTTTTGAGAACTTACACATTCTTCTGATTCTTCTAGCTTTACTAGTGCTTGATAGTTTAGCTGGGTAGAGAATTCTGTATTAGACATCGTCTCTCAGAATTTGAAAGTTAGAAGTCATTTTCCTCCTCTTGACTTCTAGCTTTCAGAGATGCCATTGAGAAGTCTGATACCATTTGATACCTAATCCCAGCATATATCAAGGTGCACCTTGCATGTGCCTTGCACAGTTGTCATTCTGGCCCCTAAAGAATCATATCTACTTTTATCTATGCCATTGGATAGTCTTCCACCTTGACTCTTGGTGAAGGCACATGACTTACTTTAGTCAAAGGGACAATAGTAAACATGATGGAAATGGAGGTTTGAAAAGTGCTTGTGCTTTGGGCTGGTCCTCTCTAGCTGCTGAGAACCCTTCTATCATCCTTGTGAGCAAACCCAAACTAGTTTCTTAAAAGATAAGAGACTGTGTGGAGAGAAGTCCAAGCCATCACAGAAAGTCCTAGCCATGTGGGTTAGGGTGTCTTAGACCATACAGCCACACGCATCCAGCTCAGGCCACAACTACCCAACTATCCCTCAGATTAAGTCACAAAGTTTGGGTGATTCATTATGCAACAAAAGCTAACTGATATACTTCCCTTCCATTTTCCAGAAACTTTAAAAATCTTCTCATTTTTCTCAAATTTCAGTGATGTGCTTTGATGTGGATTTTTTTTAGTCAATTGTATTGCAGACTAAGTGGTCTCTTTTACTTCAAAGATGCACATTCTTTAATTCTGAGAACATTTCTTATATTTTAAAAATTATTTCTTTCTTTTCATTTTTTTTCTCTTTCTGGAATTCCTATTATTTGAAAATTAGACCTATCAGAATGAACACCTTTTTTTTTTTGAGCTTTAATTCCTATTTCCTGTCTCTTAGTCTTTATTTCTTATACTTTTGGGGAACTTGTTTCAACTATTGAATTTGTTATTTATAATATATTTGCAATTTCCAAGCATTCTTTTTGTCTCTGAATGTAATTTTTATAACTTTTTGTTATTTGTTTTCCATGGATGCAATATCTTTTAATCTCTCTGTGGATATTAGTTACAGTATGATGTTTTGTCTTTTTTTTTCCTGTTCATCCCAGTTCTATTTTTCTTTTTGTTTTGATTTCTGTCTTTTGAGTTAGAGGCTCTACTCAAATGCTAGTTTGACATTTAACAACTCGTAATTCAATGTAAAGCACCACAAAGCTTACCGGAAGCTGTGTATAGTGGGTAGAATTTGTGAATTTGTGGCCTTTCCCTTAGGGGGACCATGTGGCAATTCAGTCATTCTATTAGAGAGCTGGAAAATGTGAATGTTTATGGAGATTTTCTCAGGTCAGGTGGCTTCCACACCAAAAATTCTCTGCTATCCTACTGGAGAGGGGGCAGGATGGGGTTAAATCTAGCTGCCAGCATTCTGGGAGTGAAGCAGGCAAGGGGTCTGCAGGTAATTCATCTTTCAGTGTACCAACCTTTACTTAATCCCTATTTTCAATAGGGTATTTTCCCCTCATGCTCCACTACCTGTGCTCTGAACTTGGACACAGCCTCTGTGCCTCTCCAGGGAGTAAGGCTTTCACCTTCTCCCTTTGTTCGTACCTGACTTGTCTCATTCCCAGGCCTCCCTGGATTCTGCACCAGGAATCAATTGCCTTGCCTTTGGCTTTTCCTCCTACAGTTGCTGGACTTTCAGCTTTCTTTTGTCTGCTACGTGAATTTACTAGTATCTATAATTTTGTTACAGGTCTCACTGGATAGTCTCCATTCTCTTTGTTCTTAAGGATGTATGCCTTAATTTTTTTTTTTAATTCTCATTTTAGTAAGGTATTGGTAAGGAGCAGATGTATGCAGCCTGTTTTGTTTAATTGAAACCTGTAGTCAGCTCTTTTGTACAACCTGGCTAGCAGCACTGAAAATAGATTATTACACTTATGGTTAGAGTCAATGCATCTATCCTGTCCAGTTATTATTTTATGAAGAATAATTTTATAGTTATTTTAAGGCAACTACCTATCCAAGATGTTTTCTTGTCAAGCACAATGCTGAGGATTTATCAAAAAATATATTTATTGTGGACTTTATCCTTTCCACATGATCTGAGGGAAAAGAAATGGAGCAGCAACATATGCCACTTCAAGCTGTTTGCTTGTTTAAATGTTGAATTTTGCTGTGATGGATGTGAACCTGGGTCAGCACTATTTACAGAAGAGCACATGGTGTTTGGTCTCAATGAGCAGGAAAACATTTTGTGATAAAATGTGGTAAAAGCCTGTAGTTTTTTCCAACTAAGCAGTAAAAAGAATTACACAATGAAATATGATAAATAAAAAGTTCTGTGAGTCATCTTTTATGTGGGGAAAATGTGCAGCCAGGGCAGAAACAGCATTTTTCTGCAGGTTAAAAATAAAATCGAATGCACTAAAATGGAAATCAGTAACAGCATGGGCCAGAACCCCAAATAACTGGGACTCCAATCGATGTAATGTAGTTCGTGCTTTTTAAATAAAGTTATTGAAATGGTGCAGACAACGAATCGCACCCTTAAGGTGTAACTTACATGTAGTAAAATTCAGGCTTTTTAAGTGCATGTTCTAATTCTGACAGATACACTCAGTACTGGAGCCACCATCATGACCAGCCCCATAAAACTCCTCTAATTCCTGGCTGCCCCATCCCTCCGGCCCCTGCAACCAGTCATCTGCTTTCTGTTCCTATGATTCTGCCTTTTCCAGAATGTCATATAAATAGAATCATACAGTACACAGAATTTTGACTCTTGATTAAATATTGGTGTGTACAGGTTTTTGTATGAACATTAGTTTTCATTTCTCTGGGATAAATGCCCAAGACTGCAATTGCTGGGTTAAATGGTAGTTGCATATTTAGTTTTTAAAGAAACCACCAAACTGTTTTCCAGAGAGGCTATATACTATTTTTACATTCCCACTGGGTATGTGGGAATGATCCAGATTTGACTTTTTGGGTAAAATTTTAGTGTTAAACTGAAGAACTTGACAGAGATTCACTAGGTTTAATATGTATGCACTGTTAAGATTGTTTTATTTCTGGAAGCGTTTTGACTAATAACTAAGTCACCCACAAATGGGAAAACAAAAGTCATGCCGGCCTTACTCCTTTCCCCCAGAACTTTAAACACCAGAAAACAATGGATTCGTGATGTTTACAAAGTTCTTGGGGGACAGAATGTCCAGCCAATATTCTAATGGGGCATTCTAACAGACTAAGGCCCTCTGGGTATAGAGCACCAGCCTCAAGAGTTCCCTGGGAAAGCAAAGCAAAACAAAACAAAGAGAAAACACTATAATGACATCCAGCCAACCTATAAGTGAACCAAAATGAAGAATGGGAAAATCGTAATAAAAAATGGTGAGTGTTACATCTACTGAATTCTAGCCTTAAAACCAAAGGACTGGGGGATGCACCATTGTAACACAGATGTATATATAAGTTCTGAAAGGTAACAATAATACAAGCAACATAATTAGGAGAATAGGGTAGAGGAGACAAAAATCATAATCAGCTCATCTTTCCTTATAAAGAGATGATAGTGCCCTAAATGTGAATTTATAATAAAAAAATGATTTCAATCTCTCAAAGATTCTCAGTCTCTTAATGATTTTCATTAAGATGTTGAAATTATATTCAAAATATATGATGTAATAAAATATATGTCTTATGAGTTGTAGGAAACCTTTAGGTACCCATATTTCTATAGTGCTCAGCAATCTCTACAATTTTAATTTAGTTCATTTTGAAAAGAACAAAGAAAAGATGATTGGGTGTCCTGTTAGGTACACCCTTCCAGGTTACCTCTGTAAGCTGAAGAAAACTGGTGATGATAAAAATGATTCGTCTATAGAAATGTAAATGCATTGTGCATGTCCAGGAGATGCAATAGGTTGCTGCTCTGTGGGTATCCACCAGCTTTACATCTATTTGTAAATACATCCAGCATTCCCGATTGCCTCATGCATTTTAAACTCTCCTTGAACTGGTGGTAACATCTTACTGATTCTTTATTAACTGAGTTAACATCTTTGTCATACATTCATTTTATATTTGTATGAGAATCTCAATTTTGCTTTTTCTAAAAATTATCCTTTAACGTTCATTTAATGTGGGCACATAGACATAGGTTTTGCTGATAGGAAACTGCCTTTAAAGTTTCTCCCTGGTCAAACACCTGGTAGGCGGTGGCTGAGCTCATGATGCCACGTTTGCCCTCCTGCCGCATCTGTAGAGCCTCTGGATGTGAGTTTGTCCACCCCAGGGACTATGGCATGTGCGTTGACACTCACGAACCTATATTGCTGAGGATTTGGAAGCGATGCCTGGACATGAGCGTGGACCTTGAGGGATCCTTCTTATGGGCCTACCCACTTCCTCAGCCATCTGCTTTCTCTCCTCCTTTCACACCTGACTCACATTACCTGGCCCGGGGCTGCTGAAGGGATCCCTGCGGAGCAACTTGGGCCTCAGGGCAGTTAGAGATGGGAGGGGCGGGCCCTGGAATTTATGAGGAGTCATGTGCATTGTTTTGACCAATGCAAACCTGTCCCAAGACTACCTCCGCTGTTGCTTGGCAAGGGAGGGGAAAGACCCCCCAAAGGCAGGAAGAAGAGCTCATTTCTGAGCTTCCGGGCCGGGGCTATGCGGGCTGTTGGCAGCCACTGCCCCTGGGGCGACTGAGTTCCAGAAGACAGGTAGTGCAGCTGACGAATGCAATTTTTAACCTCATTTAACTTTAAATTTGAAAACAGAATGGAGTCGTTTGAGTATGTGAATCTACTTTTTAACCGTATATTTTATGATATGTAAACACAGAACAAGTATTTCTGATGACAATTTAGCTCCGGGATTGAAATCTGCTGCAAATGTAAAACACAAACTTTCAGACTTTATTACACCAAAAAAAGCAACACTTAATTTTTTCTATTGGTTACATGTGAAATATTTTTAACATACTACGTGAAGTATTTTTAATATACTACGTAAAATAGTATATTATGTTTTTTAAACGCGGTTTGGAAAATCTGAGGTCACACACACGAGCCCCGCCACCCCGCTCCACTTCCGTCTCCTTCACCGGCTCCGCCCCTCCGCCCGGGTGTCCTGGCGCCCGGCAGCTATCCGTCTCCTTCCCGCGCGATCGCACCGCCGCCTCTCTCCAGTCTCTCCCGCCGAGGGATTTTGAAGTTCTGAGGGGAGAGTGCCGGACGTTACGGAAGTGGTCTTGCAATTTCCGACTCCGGCCGCCAGACGGAGATGCATCGCTGTCGTGGTTGCCGAGCAACTCGTGTCCCGGAAGCAGTGTCCCGCCCCGCCCGCAGCGGCCGCTCACCCGTCGACTTCCGGCGGGGAGGGCGTGGGGTCGCGGCAAGCCGGCTTCTGCGGCGGCGGCGGCGGTGGCGTGATGACCACGCTCCGGGCCTTCACGTGCGACGACCTGTTCCGCTTCAACAACATGTGAGTGAGCGCGCTGGGGCCGCTGGGCAGAGGCCGCGCCAGGCAGACGTGCGTACAGTCCGCGGCCTGGGCCAAGCTCCTTCGTCCTGTTTCCCGGCGAGCTTATCGCGGCCGGGCGGCTGCGCCGGGAGGAGCAGGCGCGGCGCGGGCCGCAGCCCGACGCCAGATTTGCTGCGCTCGCCGTGCCCGGAGGCGACTCGGCTTCCTCCCCTGTGCGCGGACGGCGCGGGGTCCTGGCGAGCGTTCTCTGGCCCTGGTGGTGATGGCCAGCTGGTGTCCCGGCGAAGTAACCTTGTACGGCCGCGCGCCGCACAGGCCTCGCCGCGGGGTGTGTCCCTGTGCATTCGGTTCGTCGGTGCAGGGTGCCGCGCGGACGCTCTTCCTCTTTGGGGGTCGGGCGGTGGGCACACACTGCTGGAGGCCCGATAGTGCCTCACTTTCAGCCGTTAAGTCGGGACCGGTGGCTGGCAGATACCTTAGGAAAAAAGTTACTGTGAAAATCTGAACGTTTAAAAGGAATTTTACCCTGATAGACATATCAGCGGGATTCTGCAGTTAACATTTTGCTGCATTGGCTTTATCACATGCCCACCCATCCAGCCGTCCACCTGCTAGTCCTAGGTCCGCTGTAAAGTCACCTGAGCGGTATGTGAAAACTAACGACCAAGTAGTTCGACTGAAGTGTCAGGAGGATGGGAAGAACACCAGATGAGGTGGTTAGAAATACGTCAGAGGGCATGAGCCTGGGAGGATGGATAGAATGGCGACAGTGATGAGGAAGTTCTGGAGGAGGAAGCAGGTGTGAAAGTGAGCAAGCCTGCGGTGTGCCGGACCCCTGGGAGATCGAGTGTGACTACAGAAGTGGGCTTCTGTGCTGATCAGAGAGAAGCTGGTGGAACTGGACTTTGCGCTCCGTTTGTAGGAGTTTAGTGTTCGTCGGGAAGAATTTTCTGTTGGGCCTCTCCCAATCAAAACAGCATAACTAGGGCGGCTTGTGTTGGGCTCCCACTGTTATGACCCAATTAATCCTCACAATGCTGAAAAGCAGGTGCTCTCATCCCCACTTTTGTAAGAGTAACCTTAAGGCACTGAGCGCTCAAGTGAATTGCCTCAGGCTGCAGTGGGCAAAGCAAGGAAGGGTCCCAGGAGGTTGGGTCCAGAGCAGTGGTTCTCAAAGAGTGTGGCCTCTGACTACCAAGGGACAGTTTTGGAAATGCAGATTCTTGGCTGTTTGAGGAGCACTGCTGTGGAGCCCGAGAGCTTCCCCAGAGAGCTGTGAGGAATGGGAAGTGATTAGAGGAGGTACACCAGGCAGGAGGCGATCTTGGCAGTGGCACAGAGATGACGACTTGGCAAAGGCTTAGGGTGGGAGGTGCAGGCCTGGGAGGTGACAGGGTGACAGCATGCCTTGCAGCTTCAAGAATAGACAAAACTGAGGATCTAGTATGGATCAACACTTTCCTATGAAAATGAATAGAGTGGACATGAAGCATTTATAATAAAACACAAGGGTCAAAGGAATCATCAATTTCAGGCCTCAAGAATATGCCAGTAGAGGATTTCCTCTTCCTCCCAGTTTTCTCCTGTTTCCTGCTCTGATTAGTGCACTTCCATAGAGAACTCTGAGGATCACTGGGTTAGGGTTTTGCAGAAGGAATTGAAAGAAGCAATTGATGTAAAAACACTGCAGTTAATTTAAAAATTATTTTACTTATTCTTGGAAAAATATATGCACACCTACTATTCAACCAGTTCTGGAGACATAGCAGTGAACAAATGAAGAAATTATCTTTATGGAACTTAACATTTTAGAGGGGAAAACAAGGAGATACAGCATGTAGAACTTAGTGCTCAGTACAAAGTAGGAAACGAATGCAGGAAAAGGAAGGGGAAGTGAGTGGGGAATCAGCTTTAGTAGGGTGTTCAGGGAAGGTGTGACGGAAGAAAGACCTAAGGGAGGTGAGGGGAGTGAGTGTGTGGATATTGGGGGCAGGGGCCTTCCAGGCAGAGGGAGTAGTAAGGACACAGGTGCCTGTTTGAGACAGGAGGCGGCAGCCAGTGTGGCTGGGGCACAGTGAGGGAGTGTGAGGAGACGAGGTCAGAGTCAAAGGGCTAGAGCTTGGAGAGGCCATCACAGGACTTGGCCTTCTCTGCTAAGTGCACTGAGAGACCTAGGCGGAGAAGTCAGGTAGGCACCTGGGTATGGGAGTGTTTAGGTCTGGGCTAAAGATAGAGATCTGAGGGTAAACACTAATGGCATTAAAAACAGGAGGCTGGGTGGCATCAGTGATAGAGTGAGTGTGGATGGAAAAAAGTGGCTCCAGGATGGTGCTTTAGGGCATCAAGTGTTAGAGTAAAGGTGACTAGTGGCGCAGGGAGGTGGGAGAACTTAGAAGGGTCTTAAGCCGAGCAGGGAGAATATTCCAGGTGGAGGGGTCAAGCGCTGCTGATGGTGAGGCATATGCATGTTCGTACATTTCTTCCAGGAGAGATGAGGACTGCGGAGCAGGGTCCTGGGTAGAGAGCGGAGGTGGGATCTGCTCACCAGCATTCCAGGCATGGTTCCTGGAGAACAAGTAGAGCGTGGGTGCATGGGTTAGGTGGTGGGACCTTGCTGAAGCTTCCTTCTTACTGCTGTATTTTCTTTGCAGTTGAGGAGGGGTTGGCCTGCTGGAGGGCTGAGGCAGGACAAGAGATTATCAAGAAGTCGTGGGTGTATGAATTCTACCGTATTAGTGCAGCGATTCTCCACTGTGGGCTGAGGCTCCTCAAGACTGTTTTGGGGTTCTGCATGGTCAGAGCTATTTTCATGATAATGCTTAGATAAAATAGCTTTTTGCCTCTCTTATTCTCTCACAAGTGCACAGAGGTTCCCCGATGTGCGATCTTGTAACAGCGAGCATAACAGACACAGGCGTGAGAATCCAGCTGTCTTCCCGGAAGCCAGACATTCAAAAGATCAGTAAACTTGTCAAAAACAGTGCCATTCTTGTCCCTAAATTCTGTTCTTGAAAGTGAAGTGACTTTCTGTTTTAAAACCAAGTTATTCATGTTAATGTCATTGATTTATTGTTTTTAAATGAATGAATACTCAAAACATTTAAATATCAGTAGATATAATCCACATAAGCAGAGGTTCTTTAGGGTCTTCAATAATTTGTGTGTGTAGGGGATCTGAAACCAAAACGTTTGAGAACTGCTGGGTAGTGTTAAATGTCCCAGGAAGAATTTGACTGTATATACAAGGGGAAGATGAGAAGGTAGCTGGTTTTGAGCCTGGTGAAATGATGGCTTCATTAATTGATCAGGAAGGTGGAGGGCAGAGCTTTTTGGGGATGGAAGCAGAGGTGCATTTAAAAAAAATGCTGATTGGCGGGTGTTACATCCATATGCTGGTGAGGCACATGCTCAGCAGCATCAGATTCTGGGGTCCTCCTCCAAAAATACACAAAGTATAGAAAAAGGGGGACAGCCGGGAAAGGGAGGTGGGAATGAAGAAGAGTGGGAGTGAAAACCTGAGTGGTGAGAGATCCCACGTTGAGAGGGTGGAGCAGAGAAAGGCAGAGTTGTCTGGGAGGGCCCGGAGGGGCTGTTGGCATTCTGTCGGTGTGATTTACCTGCTTGCTTGGTCCCCAGTTCCCTTTACACCTTATTGCCGTCTAGAAAAAGGAAGGTTTTGATGTGGATGTGTAAACTATAAAATCAGTTAAATGAAAATGAATAGATACTTTTATAGAGTCTATAATGGCTCAATATGGTCATTAGGTAGTTTAAACCCTCTTCCTTACCCCTAAAGTGTATTTTAAAGTTGTAGATTTAGCATGTTTTGTTTTCCTTGTGCATCTTAGTTTTAGGGGGCTTATTTTAACTGGTTTTATAAACGCTACTTACTGTTGACACTTCTTTTCTTTTAGTAACTTGGATCCACTTACAGAAACTGTATCCTTTTTAAAAAAAGGTTAATGAGCGCTTACTAACAGTAAAGAAGATAGAGAAACAAAGGAAAACAGTTTTTCCATTAAATAGGAAAACCTTTAAAATTTGTGGGTTGGTAAAGATCGTAAGCAACACTGAAAGCAATAAAAAAAAAAGACATCTAGGAACAAGAGTTCTTAAAGCTGCCTGGCAAGCTGCTAATACAGTGACCTTATACATCTGTAACAGTGCAGCTTTCCTGCCCACCCTGCCCTCTGTAGTAAGTATGGCTGTATATACAATAGCAAAAACAGTGACTTCGGCAAGATGGGTGATTTCTGACTGATGTGAAGGATTCTAGGGATGACGAGCAGCCCATAGTGGTCCCATGAAGTCACTAGCGATCAGACCCTGCATTTAAACCACTCTGTCATTCTGAGGGTGGCCTTGGCCTTCCTGTCCCAGATGGCTGCTAGAGCAAACGCCATCACATCCATGTTCCTGGCAGGAGGATCAACAGAGGGGATGGTGAGAGTGTCAGGGGTATCTTTGGGAAGTACCACACAGCCCTTCTGTACCTCATGGACCAGCACCTGCCCCATGTCACACTTACCTAGCTATAACAGAGCCTGGCAACGAACTTACCTTTAAATTGGGCTTGTTACTAAAGTGAAGAAAGGATTTTGGGTAACAGTGTATCTATCATGCTCCCCAACAGAAAAATGGGCAAACGTGTGAAGTTAGGGAATTCTGAGTTATGTTGGACTGAAAGATTATAACATGGAGTGGCTTAAAACACAAAGTTGGATTTCTGGCTTATGTTCCATGTCTGCAGGGTAGGAGAATAATATTAACTGGTAATTTAACTAAAGAGGGCATATAGGAGGTTAATGAACATGTAAACAGTTTAGCCTCACCAGCCAAAAGACATGCATATTAAAACCAAATGAAATGCCATGTTTTACTTATTATTAAACTATAAAGGATTAAGAAAAAGATAAAACTCAGTGCTTAAGAGAGTGAGGTGAGAGGAGCATTTCCATAAATTGTCAGTGACAGTATAAACTGCTACAGAATTTCTGGAAGGGAATTGGGCAATGTAAAACTTAGTTAATTTCATTTCCTAGAAGCTGAAAATAGTAAGAAATAGAGACACTTATGTCAGAGATTGGCAAAAACTAAGGCTTGTGGACCAACTTTGGCTTATGCCTGTTTTTTGTAAATACTTTTATGGGATACAGCCATGCTGAATAATTCACATATCATCGGTCGCTTTTGTCCATGGCTTTCACAGGTTGAGTAGCTGCAGCAGAGACCATATGGTCCACACAGCCTAAAATATTTCCTCTCTGGCCCTTAACAGAAAATGTTTGTTAATCTCTGAAGTATATCATTACAAAAATATTCATTGCAGAATTACAACATTAAAAATTTGGAGTAACAGTCACACACTACAATAGGGGAATGGCTAAATTAATTATGCTATATTCATGAAGGATTTATATAAGATTTTTGAGAAACTGGAAATAACCCAGATGTCCATTGTCAGGAGATAGGATATTCACACATAGTCTATTCACACAGTGGAATGTATGCAGCAGTAAAAATTAATTATGAGTGCAAGCAGCAGCAGAGCTACGAAGTATCAGAAATGAAGCTGAGTGGAAAAAGCAAAAATCTCCAAAGTGTTCATTTATATTTTTAAAATTACAGCCTGCTGTAATTATAGACTGCTAAAATTATAGACTGCTCCATGTGTAAAGATGGTAAGAGGATTTTGAAGAATTCTGAAGGACACAGAAAATTTTCCCTGTGTAATAAGGGAAATTTTGGGGATGAAATCAACTTATATAGTGTGCTTCCAATTATACTTAAAATTTACAGTGAAAGTCCCATTAACCTTGGTGAGGTCATGTTTGAGAGTGACCTGCCAGGTCTTATTGGAAGAACTGGCACCTGGGCTTTCTCCTATAAGCCTGAGGAGAGACAGTTACAGTGTCAGTAGCTGGAAGGCAGGAAGACTGGCTGGCTTGCTGTATTAATACTTATCCCTGAAGAGTACTCAGAATCCTGGCTGTCCTTCAGAAGAGAGTTTGAATTTATTACTCAACAAGTTTTCCAGGAACTTAAAAAAAACTGTGTATCTGATGTGCCCACTCAAGAACTCCATCAGCAGGCTTATGCTAAGATGAAATGCAGGAATGAGTACATGTCAGTAGACACCAGGGTTGAAGAATTAAGTCATGAGCAAATTAGGTAGGCATTCACTTTTAAGTTAGCTTTTATTTTGTATTATTAAAAATGGAGAATTTGAATCAGTGGAGGGGAAAAACTGTGTAATTGTTAAGTTGCCTTTGGAAATACTTGTTTTAAAGTTATTTTCAGTCTCATAGCTGAAGCTAAAAGAGGAACTAGTCATTAATTTTCTAGTGCAATTATGGAAAAATAAACATTGAGTGCCTACTGTGTGCCAGGTAACGGACAGAATGAACATGACATTCATATTCTTGGGGGAGAAGACAGTACAAATAAGAACATTAGATGGTAAGTACTGTGCGGAGTTTAGATACAGTGCGATCAGTAGGGAGACAGATGGTACAACACTGGAGTCCTGGTTCTCTGCTGTCTGTTAGATGGGCTGTCTCCATTCACATTTGAGGTTATATATATTCAGGCAATTTTGTTATAAATTAGTGCTAACAAATATTTCATGTAATGGTATGACTACAGAATCATACATATATAGAGCTGGGGATAAAGTAATACACTTTTTAAAGGATGTCAAAATACTCCTTTTATGAAGACCTTCTTGCTGTTCATTCCTTCTCACACTCCTTAACAAGACTCTAGTATGGGATTCCTTTTTATTTACAGTACCTCGCACACTGGCCAGAGTATTTCATCGTTGCAGAGGCACCTGGTGGAGAGTTAATGGGTTATAGTAAGTGTAATACCACTAGTACTTTTTTGGTTAGGTAGTTAAGGCTTTAGTAGAGGTTTCAACTGATTGTTTTAGGTTGATTGCAGAATTGGAAGTTTAATCATGATGACTAATTTTATTTTCCTTTTCAGTCAGTTGACAACTCGCTGATCCTTTCTGTTGTTTAGGTATTGCACTAGGCCCAGGGGATACAGCAGTGAACCAGATAGACATGGTCTTAGTCTTCTTGGATCTTTTGCTCTGTATTTCTGTTAAATTTGTTTTTTATTTGGTGCATAACTCAGGGATTGTAGTATCTTTATTGAGTTACAGCATTATTCATAAAAATTTGAGCTATAGATTGTCAGAGTTATGTGTACATAAATTCATACCTACATGAAGTGTATATATTTAAAAAAATACATATTCTGGTTCTGTGTTCAGAATTAGTTGTGTTATTGTATATCATTCCTTTTTTACAAAAAGAAAAAACCTTTTAATTTTAATTCTACACCTAGATTTAATATTATATTTATAGGTGAAATTCAAATAAAAGCACTAATAACCATTAGATGACAGTAGTACCTAAAACTTGTCATTAGTTTCCTTTATAATAAAAATGTACCAAACATTACTGGTATATTTTTGTGGAAATCCATGTGTTTAATTACTGACTGCAATCTTTTGTTGGCAGTTATGGGTAAAGCAGAAGGCTCAGTAGCTAGGGAAGAATGGCACGGCCATGTCACAGCTCTGTCTGTTGCCCCAGAATTTCGACGCCTTGGTTTGGCTGCTAAACTTATGGAGTTATTAGAGGAGATTTCAGAAAGGTGAGATCTGCTTGTCAAATAATTTGTTAACCCTAACCATTTGATTTTTCTCTTGGTGAACATTTGTAAGATTCTTTTTTTCCTTTTGAGTATCTGTCATGCTTTACAGTTTATAGTTATTTCATTTTCAGCCTCTAATAGTCCTCATAATTCTGTCACATATTCAGAGTGGCATTATAGTCCCTATTTTACCACTGAGGAAAATTAAGGCAGAGTGAGTGACGCCATAGACATACGTGCTGCATAATCGGCACAATGAAAGACTAGCTCTCAGGGTTTCTTGACACTGTGGCAGGTGTTCCCAGGTTCTCTGTTAACAGTGCTGTTGGCATCTCAAAAATTTGTTCACAGTGCCACTAGCCCAAGAGAAAACAATTTCATCTTGAGTAGTTACATCCTAACTGCTTAGTAAGTGGTTAAGGCCTAACAACTGCATAGCTATTTGTAAAAATAAACAAATTAAAAGACAAAAATATTTTGATTTAATTATTGAGTAACTGTAGTTACTTATAATGAGGTATGTGCACCTACTGGGCAATATGTGAGTCCTCAAACTTTGGGAACAGTTTGGACACTGTCATCCACATTCTTGTTTCACATTGATTTTCAAGTGGTCCTAGGTTTTTTAAATCATAGGAACTGCCAAGAACTGGCTTCACAAAGACATCCCATTGGAATGTAAAAGAGGTAATGTTGCGTTTGTATATCAGACACTATTAGGTTGCCAGTGTGACGTAGAAGGTTTGTCTTCGTTTTCCCCCAGCATTTGAAGTACTCTGTAGGACCTCTGTGAGTTTGAGGTATCTTGGGGTGCCTTGGAGCACAGCTGCGAACTGCCGACATTGTGGCCTTTTTATTAAAAAGGACCTGTTTTATATGTCAAGCACCCTCATTATGTGAGATAAAAAGCATGATGATTAAGAGAGAAAGCTGCCAGTTCACATTCTAGAAGAGGTAAGAAATGTGCTCATACGTTTAACCAGTTGTCAAGCTACCTTTTTTCTTTATTCTCAATGCAGAGAAGTATATAGGAAAGAGAGTAGTTGCTGAGAAGGGCTCTTGAGGCTTTCCACTTAATTAATGGATTTAATAAAGTAAGTTTTAAGGAAGTGACCATGGCTTGAAAGTGCTCTGAGCCTGTCAAGTTGGGGGCAAGAGGAACTTGAGCTTATTCAGAGAGAGGAAACAGTGTTAGATGAAAAGGAAGTCATCTCTAGTCCTTAGGAAATTTAAACTAGACTGAACAAGGAAAAGGAGAAAATTTTTAGGATTATGGTTTGCACATATTTGTTAATGGCAAATCATGTTGAAAAAAAGCACGGCATTATTATATAGTGGACAGGGCATTAGGAAATGGATTCTAATTAGCTGTGACCTTGCACATATGATTTAATGTATTTATAGTAGAAAGTCTGTCGAGAGTAGAAAACCACTAAGTTCCTTTCTTTTTTGGTTTCTAAACCTTCATTATTTTAGAATAGTTGCTAAGATCTAAGTGATCTTTATTTGTATGGGTGTATGTATGGGTACATACACACGTGTAAAATTAAAAAGCTATTTGTAGCTTGAGAACTGTACAAAAATAGGTTGCAAGCTGAACCCCTGCCTTAATGAATTTCAATCAGTAGCTAAACATTTTTCCACAAAGCAAGCTGTGGCCTCTATGCCAAATTTTACCGACTATTTAAGAAATAATGACTTTAAGTTCGTTTTAAACAAATAAAAAGAGGGACCACCCCTCAATTTATTTTTTAAAGCTAGGATAATCTTGATTACAAAACCTGGAAGAAAAATGAGGAAGAGAAATTTGAGGAATTGTTATAGATGCAGAAGTCCCAGAAAAATCTTAGCAAAATGGATTCACTGATTCATAAAAAGGATAAACTACCAGGGGAAGGTTGTTGTGGTGGTAATGCATTACCCTTTGAAATTTGGGACATGGCAAGGATGCTTTCCTCTTTGGTAATTTACTGGAAGTCCTATCCAGCACAGTTTGAAACAAATACAATAAAAGATAAGCAGATTGGGGAAGAAACAAAACTTACTTTGCACAGGTAAGATTGTACTACTAGATAACTCAATAAAAGTTAAGCAGTTGTTGGATATAAAGTCAGTATAAAATTCTTTTGCATTTGTATACAAACAGTAAAATTTAGAAAAAGATGCCAATGGTAATGGCATCAAAATACATTAAGCCCTTAGGAAAAATCCAACAAAAGCTGTGCAAGGTCTCTTGGAAGTTTATAAAACTTTACTGAGAAACATTAAAGGTAACCTATCTCAGTGGAGAGATTAAAACCACCTCTGTGGCATAGAGGACATGATTTAGTAAACTGGTAATTGATCCACAGAACCAATGTAATTGCAATCAAAAACCTCAAGTATTTTTTGTGGGACTTGTTGCTTCTGAAACTTGAGAGGAATGGAAAAAGCCAAAAAGAGATGAGATATTCTTGAACAACAACAATGGGTGGATTTGCCCCTCTGGATATCAAGCTATAATGAGTAAGACTGTGTTGGTGCTGGGGTAGTTGTCTAGACCGACCAGTGGAACGCAACTGGAGAAACAGGCTGAGGAATACCTGGATTTTCCCATAGCGCAGAGGAGGCAAGAACAGAGCAGTGGTGAAAGGACATACTTTTCAGTAAAGATGGAGTGGCACAACTGGCTATCTGTATGGGGGAAATTTCTCCCAGATTACTTTATCATACACAGATCAATTCCAGATTTATTAAAAACCTAGGTGTGAAAAACTAAATGAAAAAAATCCTTGAAGATTAATATAGGAGGGTGTCTACATGACCTCAGGGTAGAAAAGAACTTAAGCCATAAAATGTGCCAACTGTAAAGGAAAGGTTCATATATTCAACTTCATTTAAGTCAAGTAACTTTGTTCATCACAAAGAATCATAAGGATAATGACAAGCCACAACTTGGGGAAAGATTTGCAGTATCTTTTATGGAATATCCTTTAAGTAATGCTGAATGTCCAGATACAGAGAACCACAGCTGGGGAGAAAGAAAAAGAAATGTGTGAAAGACCAGACTGTACAGAAGGAGAAATGTAAATGGCCAACAAAAATACATTAATCCTTGTTAGTGATCAGAAGTGCCAACTAAAATCACCCTGAGATACTATTTTTAATGTACATTAAAAAAAAGTAAAATGTCTGATGCACCAAGCCTTGGTTCTGTGGGAATGAGTCTTACCTGCTTGTGTGGGAGTGCAAAGTGGTGCAGGCAGATTGGGAAACAGGGCAGAACCTGACAAAGTTGAGGATATCCCCATGAGCCAGCAGTGACACTCCCTAGCTGCAGACCTTTACATACTGTGCCATGAGACACAACAGAGCAGCAGAGGTTGTGATAGTAAAACCTGGAAACGTTTATCTATAGGGCATGGACAGCTCGTAGTATCCATACAGTGGATGTTGAACAGAGAAGATGAACAAGCTCCAGCTACACAAAGGCTGACTGAGAGGCCGATCTCTAGAGAATGTATAAAGTATGACTCCATTTATACAAAGTTCATAAATAGGAGGACCTAAACTATTAACAGGCGGTAGGTAAATCTACAGCAAAAAGCAAGGAGCTACTGATTACAAGAGTCCAGCTATGGAGACCTTTCCTTTGGGTTCTGGGTGAGGGAGGGGCTTGTCATTGACCAGGGGGACCTGAGCTTCGGGGTTGTCACCAGTAGATAAACTGAGGCCATGGCCACACTGGTGTTTGTAATTATTCAATATCTTTCATGGGTGTGTATGGGTAAAAATACAGTGTGACTGATAAAATGAGCATATCAATACTGTGACATACAGTACTTTTTTAAATGGAAGCAATGGAATTACAGTGAAAAAAAGTTTATTAATTTCTCTCTTTAAGAAAACGTGTAGGTTTTGAAACTAACATGGAAACAAACTCATCTTTTTGTACTGCAAAATAATCGTCATTAAGTCCTTAGTAGGAAATACTGCTATGTTGTGGTCAGCTGCAAGGTTCTTTTACTGCCATTCTAAGAGTGATAGTCAAAGCAAAGTATAGACAAACAAGTGTTGTTTTTATAAGGATGTAAGTATTATATTCTAGGATTGCCCACATTCTAACATTTTTTGTTTGTTTGTTTAAACTAAAGAAAGGGTGGATTTTTTGTTGATCTCTTTGTACGAGTATCTAACCAAGTTGCAGTCAACATGTACAAGCAGTTGGGCTACAGCGTATACAGGACGGTCATAGAGTACTATTCGGCCAGCAACGGGGAGCCTGACGAGGATGCTTACGGTGAGGTTCCTTCTGTGGCAGTGTCCCCTCTGGAAAGCTGTTCACATTCATCCTACAGACCAAAATACTAAACTCAGTTACTTAAGTAAATTTAAAAGAAACGTATTTGTTGCACTTAATATTTTGAATGAGCTACAACATTTAAGTCTCCTTTAAATTAATCTGCCCTTTACAAACCCACCACTAGTTAACTTAAATTCACTAACCAGTGGCTAATTACTGCTGACTATGGTTTTTACTATGGTACAGGCATGTTTTTAAGATTCTGTGAAAAGAGCATTTGTCTCGAGTTGAATCCCAGCTGGGTTTGGCTAGCCTCTGGCATACTTGTAACTGGGAGTTCTCACCTGTGAATACACTTTTCTCAGAATCTGGGGAAAGTGGGATGGGAACAAAACCTCTTACAGGAACCTTACCTATCAACTTTTAATTTGATATAAGGTATTTGATATTTGGGTACTTAATTAAACTTTACTTCCTAACAGATATGAGGAAGGCACTTTCCAGGGACACTGAGAAGAAATCCATCATACCTTTACCTCATCCTGTGAGGCCTGAAGACATTGAATAACCATGCGCAGTGGTTCTTAGGCCTGTGCTCCGGATAGTTATGGACAATATTGGACAATATTATTTTCACTGGATGATCCTGGAGCTCTATTAGAAGAAAAGTAATCATTTAGGTCTTAAAGACTTTAAGATGATACAGGTTATAAGCTTATTTTACATCTTGTTTCCACTTAGCAATATCATACCTACTAAAGCTGTCCACTGTAATAAAATTAAATAAAAAAGGCAGCTAGGTCAGAAGGAAATAAATATTCCATATCATGATTCATAATATTCATTGTATGCTAGGGAAAAACTTGATACAGACTCCTAAATTCTATGCCTGAGAACCACTGCAACACATGTATTTCTTATTTTGTATTGGAGTGCTAATTAAAGCTTTAAAAGCATAACATATATGAAATACATAAATCGAAGATGTATAATAAAATGTGTTGTTGACTCTTCGAATATTTTCTGGAAGTTTGTTGTTCATTTATAAAATTAAGTCAGGATTGAGAATGGCCATCATTTAGCATGTTTGCTTCTCTTAGTTGAATCTTGACTTACATACAAAGCATTTTTAAAATGCATCCTTGAGAAACAGTATACTCAAGCTTCTTTCTTACTGCCTAGTAAATTCCTCCCAGATGCTTGTTTTCATACTTTTAGTTCCAGATCTTGTCATTTGTCTCATCTCTTTATTTAAATCCTATCTTTAAAAATATAAAAAGGTGCTCAAGTTTTTTTTAAAGGGGAAGAACCAAATTCCTAAGGAAAGGCCATATAACTAGAGCATAGGCCAACCATGTATTTGTGAGTAATATGTAGTGAGTAAAAGTAGCAGCTAAAGAAAAACCCACAGAAAAGCTTATTAAAAAGCTTGTACTTTTAGAAGGACTTACTTTGGTGGAGTTGTGAGAGAAATGAATCCTTTATGTTTTCCAATGCGAGAATAACGTTTTCCTTCATGGATTTCACACTGGCACTTGCCACAAAGGGGTTTAGAAGTTTGCATTACGAACACGACCACTAGTTTTTTTCCTTGTGCATACATGCAACATAAACACAACAAATGATTCTGGGAAGACTGTATTAGCATTTTGACTTGTTTTCATCTCACCCCTTGACTGTGCACTTAGCCGAAGGAAATTAAAATGGTAAATGATTCTCTTCACTCAGCAGACAGACATCCACCCAGCAGTTAGAACTTACCTGATACCCCAGCAGGTCAGAGTGCAATCAATGATTAAAGCAGTGAGGCTGACAAAGGTTTTCCTTTTATCTTAATGGTCCCATTTTCTTCTGCCCTCATTCTTATTTGAAGATGTAATTTAGTAATACACTGACTAGCTTTTATACCCATGGGTGAATAATAATCTTGCAAAGTTTGCCCAGTTAAATTTGCAAACAATAAATCTGCTAATCCCCTTAGGTGAAAAAACACTCTTGAAGATAAAAGTTCAGTTCAACAGCTTGGGGAGTGAACGAAACAAAAATCAGCTTGAGAAATACAGGCTAGGTTAAATCAAACAACTTCTCAAATCAGTTAGTTAATGCAAATACTTTTTGCTTGAGGATATAAACAATTATCAGCAAATGTTATCATCCTTGTGCTACTTTGTTTCATTATTTAGCATATAATTACCTTAGGTGTTTTTCACATCTTCTAAACCAAAAGTAAGTTAAATGTACCTGGTTTTACAGGTAGAGTTTTCTGCTATAGCATACTGAGATGTTTACTGGTACTCTAGGTAGAAATGACTGCCTTGTCCAATGAGTTTGGGAAACATGGTCAGCATCACTACTGGGGATTCATAAAGTATAGTAGCGTATCAAAGGCTCCAAGAAGCCTAATTATAAAGAGATTTGATTAACAAGGCTTAAACCTTAATCTAGGGTTTCTCAAACTTAACTGGTGCATGGGACAGTTTTTCACACCACACGTTTTACTATTCTTGAAACAAGACACTGTAGAGTTCAGCCAGTCTGGACAAGTGATTAGAGCATAATTTGACTAAAATGTTACTGGTATAAAAACCCTTGTTCAGAAATACATTAACTAAATTAATTTTCAACTAGTGTTTTCAAAAGCACTCAGTACAAATGGCCACTATTAGAAGGCGCACATACACATATTCAGAAGTCAGAGTAATTAAGCACATTCAGTTCTATAAGGAATGACTATATTAAAGAAAGTGGCTAGGAATGAACATTTTATTGAGCACTTAATTATGTGCCAGATATATTTCTTTTCTAATTTAATCTTCAAAATGGGTTGGCAAAAGCCCACTTTATCAGTGAAGAAATTAAAAAAGATTGTTATACATCACTAAGGGGCAAAGCTGGGAATGGAACTTAAGCCTGCGTGACTGAAGATGTTTCAGGTTTCAGATGAATGCATCTTTATGAAGACACAGAGAAAATACCTTAAAAATAACTATAAAATGTAACTTGAAAACTTCTAGAAAGAGACTTTCAAAATTCTGCAGTTTCATCTGAAATAGATACTAGGCATACCCTTCAGATCTCCTAATGCATGACATGGACAAAAATGTTCAAACTCAAATAAGGAGATCCAGCAGTTAAAAAAAATTCCTTTACTTATAATTCCCCACCTCTAGCTAAACCAAGAGCATTTAAAGAATAATTTAAAAAGTAGCTGTCAAAGATTCCAATCAATTCATTACCGGTGAAATATACAAAAACTTAGAGGAGTCAACAAGGGTTCCAAACCACTAATTTATAAAAAAAATGAGACATTCATCAATATGAGCAAGATCGGGGTCCACGCTCATCCGCGTCCGTGTCTGGGCCTTGCTCAGCAGCCTCCTCCTCTTGCTGTTTCTTCCAGAGCCTGGCCATGGCCAAGAGCTTGAGGTTGGGCTGATTGGCAGCATCCTCTGGAAAGATGTAATCATAGTATTCTTCCCAGCCTGCATCAGACTACAGAAAAAAGTGAAGCCATTAAAATATAAGCTAACAGTGGCTGGAACAGTCACACCTCAAGCAAGTACTTTAAAGTGGAGAATTTGCACTAGAAAATGCAGTTCTCTTCACTTCACAAAACATCAGTATCTGCCACAGAGAACAAGGCCAGGCCCGAAAAACGGAATAAGGAGTGCTGGACGGGTGCTTCCCCAGGTGTCGCTCATGGAGAGCTAAGAACTGGTGGAAACAATCCTAAAAGTCTACACAGACCTACTTATAGTCAACCAAGAGAACAGTCTGCCTCTCCAACTCCATCTTGCAGTCTGTGTTTAAGACTTTACATTCTTAAACATTTACTTAATATTTACCCAGTAATGAAAGCCATAAATCTGAATCTGTGCATTATTATTCCAACTCCCTGCCCTTAAAAACCTCTATCTCCAAAGGGCATTTATCTGACTTTCTAAAATGTGCTGGTTTCAGCTTCCACCACCACCTGCTTTGTTTACAACGGCCTCCCACCAGGTCTTCCTCCAATACAGGCTCCTCTAGTCTGCCTGCAGGAGATGCCGATGGCTGGCTGCAGCCATTCTGTGCCTAAGGGCCTCCCTACAGCTACAAAGCCTCTGGACTGAGTCCCACCTAAAAACTGAGTTTCATTTCCCTCCACCCCGACTTCCTGCTCAGTGCTCCAGAAACACTACACTTCATATAGTTCCTGGAGTCAGCCACCAGCAAGAAACCACTGCCAAGCCTCCTCCTACATTCCACCCCTAGGTAGACTGTACATCTTGCTCTGCATTGCCATAGCTGCCAGCCTGCAACTCTCTCCTCCAGGCTGTTTGCTCCCATTCTCAGTCTGGACATATGCCACTTAAAAGTACAGATATCAAACTCAGATGCATTTCTGCTTGCTGGATGTCAGATGACCAGCTCCAGGGCTCAGCTCTTACCCCATCGTCAGCCTGGACCTTTCTTCTCTTCTTGACTTTCTCTGGCATGAGTTTGTCTACTCTCTCCTTATCTGATACTGTTCCAAATTCATCCTCAAAGCTTCTCCAAGATTCCAGCAGCATAAGTCTCTCCTCCTTTTCTTCACAGTTTCGCATTGTTTTATTAGCCTCTTCATAAATTTGTCTGCATTTAGCCAAACTTCCTTCTTTCCCTGAAGACAACTCAAACTGAGCAAAACTGATCCACACCTTAAAAATATGATTATAGAACCAAAATAACCATGTCACTCAGGAGACAATAATGTGATAATAAAACTAATTTCTAGTTAATGGCATCTGAACTACTAATATGTTAAGCTATAGTATTCCAGAGAATGTAACATATTGACTACGTGCTTCAGTAATGAGGCAATCTGTGTCTATGTCCAATTAGATGTTTGAAATCATCTTAAAACTTATCAATCCTGTGATATCCAAGTTATTCACATGCAGTATAAATACTGAACTGGCATAAGCTTAGTATTCCAAAGTCCTCCAAGACTCATGCATTCTCTGTAATAGCAAATTAGTCATCTAAAATGCATACATAAATAAGTAAATAACACTTAAGATAAAGAAATGCAGTATTTTCTTCAGGACTGCAAATTTGAGAAAAATCAAAGATTGTTTACAAAGCACAGGATACCTTGACATGCTGTGTCCGCTGAAGCAATCGTCGGTAAAGATTTCGTGTTCTTTCAGTTTCCTCCTGCTCAATTTCAAAATCAATATATGATTTCCAAAGTACCTACAAAAGATAATAGGTCTTGACATTGAAAAAGCAACATGCCCCTATCCAGAGCACAGCTTAACCACCATTCTAACCCAGGCCATCTAGGAACCTAGGACTTTTATGAACAATTAAAGAACATGTGGGTACCAGAAATAATACTGGCACGTCCAAGCTGGCCAAAACTTAGTTAGAATTCCAGACTATGAGAAAAGGGGCCGTGGATTCCTTTTTGGATTCTCTTTTGGAGTTTCACAAATGCTGGACTCAACAAGCATTGCCGAGAACTTGCCAAGTCTCCCAGGCACTGTCATGATCCTCCCATATACAGCTGAATATGCTAGGAAAACAAAGGCCTAGATTAGCCTGAATACATTCTTATCTCCACTGTAAATTCCTTGATAAGTCTGAGTTTAACTCAATAGGCACTCAGTGAATAGCTATCCACCTGTTAGGTATAGCCTGTCAGCGCACAAGGGTAAGTAGGATGTGACCAGGAAGCCTGGCAGCAGCAGTCTGGAAGAAGTGAGGCTGACCAATGGAACCAGTCAGACCAAAGTCCCACCCTAATGCAGCCAATGGGGCCTGAGCCATTAAATGCAGATCTCTGGTGGGAGATTAACAAAACGGCTGGTGAGTTCAGTGGCTCAGTGAGATTCAAATCCATCCTACTTGTAGTCTGGTGCCACCTTGTGGCTCAAGCTTAAATACAGAAGGGACGATTGCAGGTCATGTGGCAGGTTGGAACTTCCAGGACAGCAGCAATAGTAGTAATTCTAGGAACATCCTGCTTTAGTGAGAGCCTCTTTGCTGGCCCAATCTGGGCACAACAGTGCCAGGAGAATGTGGGCATGTGCGGCATCAACCTTCATCTCCCTTGTTCTCCAGATGGGGCTGTTGACTGCCTGTTTCCTTGCCCAGCCTTTTGTGGTTGCTGTGCTTGAGAAAGGGAGGAAGAGAGCCAGCTACCCACTCCACGATGTCCCAGTTCATCCTGGGTGTCACAGTGGGGCTTTACTGTGCTTAGGTATTCAACTAGAGGGCTGCTTCTTCCTGCTATCTATCCCCAAAACAGAACAGTCCTATGTGAGCAGAAAAGACTCCCGCTTGCTTAAGTAGTCATTATACTTTAAAATGCACAAACATTTGGATGTCATCTAAGGTAACACTAGAGGAGTGTCAAGTAAAATTATATTCAACTCGAGATCCTCACCTCAGGCATGTCTAAGCGTGGCTGACTGATGGCTAACTCGTAGATGGCTCGGGCTCTCTCAATATCACCAAGGATTGTCTCTAATTCTGCAAATTTAATCCAAGAGGTACAATTTTCAGGTCCAAATTCCAGGAATTTTTCATAAAGCTTCCGGCACCTGTCAAATTCACGAAGCTGTAGTTCCAATTCTATGTAACCTTTAAATAACTTGTTCTTTGGACATTTGCCTATGGAAGTTCCCTGGAAAACAGAATGACCAAATCACTGAGTGCAGAGACATCATCAGCCTGTGCTAGAAGCTGTTCTGTACCAAGGAAGAGCCCTGGAGAGTCGACAGGGCAAGCTGTGCTTTCCCACTGGGCTGGCACACGGCTCAGGCTACTTCGTGACGGGTGCCGAGGAAACCTAACTCATTCAGCTGGTGAGAGGGCCTGCACCCACTGGTGCCTGTTCAGAAAGACACACTGTCCCATAATTGCTGGCCAACTATTTTGGATTTTACGTAATTTCTCAGGATCTCCCAGGGAATATGGCTGCCAGATGAATAAAACCCCCTATAAGTAAAAAGGTGATCACAGAATGAAATCTGCCTTGCGCATGAGAGTAGCTTATCAGGACAACTACATTTAAAATGCAGTATTTGAACCTGTTAAATTTTAGAACAATTGTTAAGAAATTTTAGAACTGTTGGGGAGGAGATGCATTTAATACACCAAAAATTTTATAGCATCAGACTACTAAGGATCCTATCTAAGATCAGATCTTTCTAGCCTGAGGAAGGATCTTGTAATTGGTACCCACTGATAAGTTTCCAATGTTGAAATGGAATAACTTAAGCATTATCACCCCATCTTTCTTCAAAGGCCATGTGTTTTCTATCATGTCTTAGATTATAAAGGTGTAATATTTCTGTTGCTTTTTCAGTAGGAATTATTCGACTTGGAAGCACTTAAGATTTCAATTTCCTTCTCATATAAGTTAATAATGCATCTTGATCCTTCTTTACTTACCAGAGCTCTTCTGGCATATGGTAAATTTTTCTGTCTTATTTCAAACTGTGCATATAGTAACCACATTTTTGCAAAAGTGAACTAGAAAACAAAAGCACAAAACATCTAACGTAAGAGATTCCTTTAAATTAAATTGAATTAAGTTAAATTTAAATTAACAAAGGCCACAATTAGATTTCCCTAAAACTTCAGAGTTAGAATGGATGTCTTTTCCTGCTTATAAGCAAAGACGATATTCTTTCACAAAAGTCACAAACGAATCTGGATACTTTAGTGCACGGAGCTCCTACTGAGAATCAGCTTTGTTTGGTGCATATGCTTGGGAGCAGGCAGAACATGCCACCTCTATTCTAGTAGGTAACTCAGCAAGCATCTCTACTTGTTTCTCACGTGCTGGGAATGATGGCACAGACAGCATCTCAAGCGTTTCTAGCATAGGCAGATGCACCCATGCATGCACACACCCACTCAGTCGCCAAGAGACACTGGCTGGTTGTTTCCTGCACATGCTGGGTGTTCTCTGGACCTGCACCTTCTACCTTCCACTCAGTCTATTCCAATGACCCCCCTTATCTCCTCTGAATCACTACATTATTATCTGTATTAGTCATTTGTCTTTTCCTGCAAATTGTCCTCTCCACTAGGCTGTAAGCTGTTTTCAGAGGCACAGAGCATATCTTAAGTCTTGTTTAGGTTTTCCACGGTGCCAAGCAGGAAATATTCACTTCAGTAAGTATTATTTCACTGAATTATTTCACCAGTAACAGAAGCAGGATTTTGATACATTTGGAACAAAATGTTTAGAGCAAACATACCTTTTTATGAGGGATTAGTTCCAAAGAGGCTTGATACACCTGTCTTGTCCTCTCAGGATCCTGTATTAGAATAAGAAATTTTCACAAAATAGTAAAATCTGTTACTAATTTTACTAATACAAGTAAAGATGTACACCCCCAACATTATGTTTTCACAATTTGCTACTTTCAAGCCCTGATTCCATTTACGATAAAAAATGAACTACCTTGGCCATTAAACTTTGGTTAAAGAATCACCAGTAACAGGGCCATCAAACCCTTAGAGCTTCTCTGTAGAAAGGCTTGTTGTCTGACAGCAGAAAAAAAAGGCATCTTATTGTTGATCTGTCTCAGATTAACAGCAGAAAGTTATTTTTTTCCTTTTAAATTACACACAACCAATTTCTGAAAATCCCCCTTGATCTTTAAAGCAAAAAATGTGCAACCCGGCTGTGATCCCTGTTACGAGAAAACCCAGGAAACTATGTGTAATTATGCTAAGGGCTGGTTCACTGTTCCCTTTCACGTTTCAAATGATTGTTTTATTGTGCCTCAAGGTTTAAAAAACAAAAATATGCCTCAAAATACACCCACAACAGGTATACTGAGTTTAAAATGTTCAGAGACAATACTAACGATATAGGTCTGTGAAAGCCCAGGCCCTTAAGAACCTGAAACAAAATCCCTGTTTCAAGGATCCCCACCCACAACAGCCGAACTGCAAGTGCACGGGGCAGGGGGCGAGGGGTGGGGGAAAGCACCAGGCTGTGGCTGGTGATCCCCTCTCACCTTCGCCTCCAGCTCCTCATAGAGTGCGTAGTTGACCCACAGGTAGATGTAGCGCTTCCAGTGCCGCTTCTCCTGAATGGGCGGGATGTTGGCAATGGCGCGTTCATAGACCTCCCGCACAGTTTCTGCCTCTGCATCACTTTCTACCAAGCGCAAGTAATCAAACCATGCATCGTAATTGTGTGGATTCGCCTAAAAAGACAAGTTTCATGAATAAAAACAAAACCAAGAGCTACACTTACTGGACTATGTAAGTTGAAAGAAAGCGTCAGGATTTCTACATTTTAGCAGTGTTTTTCTGGATCTTGCATGTTCTCATTTAAAAAATACCATTCCTGAGACTTTATAAATAGAAAGGACTATACAGGACAGTTTATTAGCCAAGTGTCCACAGGAAGTCCTCCTCATCTATAACCACCACTCCCAAGGTAATTACTTGGTATTTAGATGCTTATTTTTATAAACATATTTATTTATATGACTACATATCATTACAGCTAGATTTAAAATTAGTGGAATTATACATGCTCACAATTGTGAAACCTACCTTTTCCACTAGTAGTGATTTATCTTGAACATATCTTGCTTACCTCATTTAACATCAGACTTAGTCCTTTGTCGATATCTTAATTGGACTAAGCAGAAGTATTTTTAAATACAAAACAGAATGTAAAGGAAACTGCTACTATCTTTGAATTCACATTGAAAGAGTACATTACAGATAAAGAGATGAGAATGGAACCATAGCTACATCTTTTGTTCAGTTAACCTAAAAGGTAAAGTATAAAAGGTTTTTGGACCAATCTCTGGTTCTTCCACTTTCTTTCAAAAATGAGCTCAAATGGATTCCAGATCTCTTTTGATCAACCTGTATGGTACACCATCAACAATCAACTAAGTGACTTGCAACATGTGAGTCGCAGAGCAAATCCAAGGGCTGTATGCTTGCCTCATCTATCAGCTTCGCTCCTGTTTGTCTGGAATAGTTGCCAATTTACTGCAGACATATCATCATGAGAGTAATTGCTTGTAGCCCTTTCTTTTTTTTTTTTTTAATTTTACTGTAACTAGTGTTTGTTACTACCTGCAGAATTATCTACACCAGCACTCACCTTCACTTCTTCTTCATACTGGAATCTCCGTTTGCTCACAATGATGTCTTCAATACCCCTCCTATCACCAAACTTCTTCTCAAAGATGGTATAATTTTTAAAGAGTTCTTGAGCCTCTTGTTTTGAAATTCTATCCAGGGCATACTTGTAGATCACTCGCACCCTTTCAAACTAAAAGCAGACAGGACAATTATCTTCTATAACACAATATTCTCATTCTAGTCACTTCTAGGAAAGTACTTGTGACATAAAGCATGACTTGCGCATTAGATTTCTGAGACCTAAAAATATCCAAAATAAGATTTCTTCTCCTTCTTGTTGAGGCTGTTCTAGGCAGAATGGACTGACACCGTTCCCTGAGTGCCACATTTAATACTGTCTCCCTAACACTGCCAGTTGGATGTTGTCTGCACATCTAGACTAAACAGGTCCAAAACTGAGCCTGTTTCTCCCACCAAACCAGGGTCTCTCTCAGTCTCACGAATTTTGGAAGCAACACCTACCGTTATGCACTTTGCCAAAAGCCCAGGGGTCCTCCTTGATCGCTGTCCTTGCTCATTCCACACATTCACTGCTTCAGCAAGCCCTGCCACTTCCACCACTTCAACCTGGCCTCTCACTTTGCCCCAGCCTCCTTTCTTCCCTGGACCATTACAAAAGTCTCCTCACTTCCACTCCTGCCACCTTTCATCTGTGCAATCTCCATGAATTAGCTAGAGGCTTTCCTTACACTATAAATTATATCCCTTTCCTTACACTATAAATTATATCCCATCATGCTCCTGCTTAAAATCCTTCAATACTCCCCACTGCCCTTAGAACAGAATCTGAAGTCGTATTGCAAGATCCTGCATTCAGACCTCAGCCTACCTCTCTCAACTCTGTATTATTTGAGCTACTTTAAGGGATTATTTTCCATACATATTACAGAAGAAAAGAACTGACTTATTTGTGGGGCAATCTCTGTTTTCTTTTCAAATTCTATTCTCTGTTCTGGGCTCTGGGCTTTTTGCTTCTCAGGTATATTACTGGCAAAGCCCTTTATTCAGGGTACTAATGACTAACTCTCAGTTTATAGACAATATTCTCATTCTAGATTTAAAGGCTTAATTTTCAAGCAAAGCACAATAAAACTAAGAGAGTTAAAATAAAAATTATAATCACTCAGCCCCCAATCTGCAGCTTAGCCACAATGTATGCTTTCTTTGAGAAATTATACTTTTGTATTTTGAAAACATTTTTCCATAAATGACAAAATGGAAATGAATTCAATGTGCACAAGAAGTAATCTTTTCTTAGCTGTTTTTCAACATAATCAGGTTAAGTTTACTTACTTCTTTTTGATTTTCTTCAAATTTGGCAAAGGCAACATAAAGGTGTTCATCCATATGTTCGTCTCCAAAGAATTCGACAGCTCTCTCATATACTTTCCGTGCATGGGCAAAATAACCATGTTTTTCTTCAAAGCGGGCATACTTAATCCAGTTCTTAACATCAGGGTGCACGATAACAAGTTCAGGGGAATTAAGGAAATGCTAGGGAAGACAACATAGCTTAAAGAAAACCCAAACTCAAAATCCCAATGACAGAAACTGCAACTGTAGGGGTGATAAAATGTAGAAATGTAGGAAACCACCGAACTGTGACCACCATGAGGGGGCTGCAACTTGTTCTTTGTCTTCCTCCAGTGTTTATTCAGTATTTCGGAAGTGGGTACAAACAGGAGTTGGTACAATGAAGACACTGAAGCCATGTGATCCCAGACAAGTCACTTAACTTGGCTAAGCTTCAGTTTTATTATCTGCAAACAAAGAAAAATAATACCAACCGTCTCATTGGATGATCGCCAGCTTTAAATGTGGAAATGTATGTAAAGCTCTTAGCAGTTTCATGCCAAAACAATATGGTCAATAAATTAGCTCAAAGCTGATGTACGGGTGCCAGGCTTGCTCCTGCTATACTATATGCTGAATAACATTAATATTTGAATTAATGATTAAGAAAAAAAGTCATGAAAAGAAAGCCAGAACCAAAAGAAAAAGTTTTAAATTACCATTTCTTACTAGGCTATATCTATTTTTAATCTACTGTCCTTGAGGAAATCATTAATTTCCAAAGCAGTAATCCATTCAAATATGGCAATGATTTTAACAGCTTAGGCTCTGAAACTGCTTCTGGGTTCAAATCCCATGTCCTTCACTACGTGGACCTTAGTCAAGCTGGACCCTGGTCAAGCTGCTTAATCTCTTAAGCCTCTGCCTCCTCCTCTGTAGGATGCAATGGTTCTTGCATCGTAGGTTGTCATGGACTAAATGACAATATTTGTAAAGTGCTTAAGACAATGACTGGCACATAGCAATTGTTGTAAGAGCTTTTGTTAAATTAATGGTATTAAATGAGTATAGAGGTAATTAAGATCTTAAAATTGCATAGGAAAGTTATTTTTTGTTTGTCCTGGTAGCTTTGTTCTATGAAGTCACTCTGACCATGTAACTGGAGAATATCAATGTTCCCAGAGGAATATGTACGTGTATACAAATGTGTATGTATATATATATATATACACTTACATATACACACACACCTATGTGTATTTCATATTATCTTAAATTTTAAAAATGAATCCTTGTAAATTCTATTTATTTTATAAAAGAGAAAACAAGGTTCAGAAGTGTTAAGTGACTTGCCCGAGGCCACCACACTAACCCAGAGAAGGAACTCGAACCCACCCTACAGGCCCCAGAGCTGGAGCTTCCTGCACACCACCCTGCCTCTCCTGCTTCCACCCTCTGGTCATCTCTGGCTGAGAGCAGAGACAAGAAGGCAGACGGTCACTGTGTTAGCTGGACCACATGCTTCTGGTGACGCACATTTTTCATCACTCTGTACTTGTCAGCAAATGACTACAGAAGGGCCACATGTATTGATTTTGGGGTTGGATATAAATTTCAAAGCAGAATTCACAAATATGAATACTGAGGACTACTTCAGTGCTAAAGTACTAAGAGTTCTCTCACGTTACATTAGCCCACAATAGGAATTTTTATTCTCATTTTAAAGATGAGCACAGTAAGGCTCAAAGGAGTTGACTGACTCACTGGGATCACACGGCCAGTAACAATAAACCTTTGGGTGGACTCCAGGAACGGTGCAAATGACCGACACAAACCCTAGAAAAACAGGACTGGCTGTAGCAGCATGTCATTTTCCACAAGGAACCACAGCATTCATGCCAAAAGTGTAAACAACTCCGAAGTCTGACTGGAAAAGATTCAGTTACCCTGACCATAACTTTTGCTCTGACTAAACCTATATCTCTAAATAATACATATGTAGCTTATGAAGCAGACGAAACTTGCATCCTTGACTGCCAGGCCTACAGAACGACTCTATGCGGATGGTGACTACTCCGCCACGGGAGGAGCAGCTCCAGGACATCGGCACGCTGAGCCCTCATAAAGGATATAGCGCTCATAAATGGTGCGGGCCCGATCCACCTCTTTGTATCTCAGCTCAAAGTTGATGTACGAGTGCCAGGCTTGTTCCTCGGGCTGCCATTCCATCCAGCGCTCAAACACCTGCCGGGCACCAGCAATGTTTCCCAACATCTCCTCCATGTACGTGTACTTGTACCTTTAACAAAATCATCCGAAAATACCTGTCAAGGTCACAATGACTTAGGGAAAAAAATGATTTTGGCAATTTCTAGTTCTAACTTTCTTAAATATGTAGAGGATTTAGGGCTTTATCTTCCCTAAAGGTTAAATCAAACGTATTTTCTCATTGAAATATAAATCTAAGAGGGATGAACCACAGAAAAAAGACATTTTTTTCTTAAAAATTGCTTGATTCAATAAGAAGTTTCTTATGCAAAGAAAACTGCAACCAAAATTCCAGTTTTGATTATACACTGTGATTATGATTTTAACAAATTATAGGACATTAAAAAGTACTTAAGGTATGTTTAAAAGGAAAAATAGGATGTACAGTTAAATACAATTAAAACTATGTAAATAAAATAAATACCTCAAAATATGGAATTTTTCTAGTCTACACAAAACTGTTTTATTATCAGAATCTTACCAGAATTGGTTAACTCGAGGCAGAGTTGTTATGGCCCGGTCCCAGATATTTCGGGCATGGTTGACCTGGCGATTCTTCATTTCCATTTCTGCATATTTCAGCCAGAGTGTAATATTTCGATAGTCCACATCTAAAGCTCTCTCGTATATGGACCGAGCCCTAAAGCAGCAAGATTTGGGTAGTATTTGAAGTGCACCAAGAGAAGTACATACAACACACATGGCAACTATGTCAAAACATCTGCAGAGCCTTGCTAGTATTGGCTCTACCTGAGCCAAGGTCACCTAGGAGTGGAAAGATATGATCTCAGGGTGCTCATACCAGGCAGAGGGAACAGCCATAGGTCATGTAGGGAGATGGGATGTGTTCAGGGAGTAGCAAGGACAAAGGCCCAGCTGGGCAGGGGGTATGCTGGGAGAATCCAGAAACACTAGACAACAGGAAGCACCAGTCGTCTTTTTATCTTGTTGTCCACTGGTTTTCAGTAGAACAATTTTTATTTTTAAAATTCCCCAGAGAGAAAGCAGATGGAACTGCACTTCTCTCGCTAGAGAGCATGTGCTGTGGAACGACTTAGAAAATTACTACTACGGATACATTGTTTTACTTGTGCTTTAACATTATTTTCAAATATATGTTAAAAAAGGATGTCTTTACATATGAAATTACTTGCTCAGCAATTTTACCTTTGAATCTCTTTCAGACTCTCTTCCCATTGTGCATATTTTATCCAGTTACTAATCACAGTCCTGTTTTTTCTTATGTTATCTTCAAAAGTCTGCAGGAAGACAAAAAAGGTCAAATGAAAGGAAAAATCATTAAAAATAACATCACCCTTTGTCTATTAATTCTTATACTAAAAAGGTTACTCATTTTCTTATTTAAGAGAAATCACATCCTGGAATCCTTTTGAAATAAGCAGTCCACTAACAAAAGTCATAATCACAGGTGTTTTTTCAAGTCTTACATGCAAACAAAGAGATAAACTTTATATATATAAAGAATTATTTGCAGGATTGTTGATATTTTCTCTTATTACCCATAAAAACTGATACTTAATATACTCTGTACATGTTTCTAATAAAATGTTTTTGACTAAGTACTCTCGATAAAGACTCAGAATTTCACACACAGCTTATTGAGGATAACTAACATGTAGATACAACAGGATTAATGGTTTAAAATAATCCCACGCTCTGGGATGAGGAGGTCAGATGAGATCCCCATGTCTTCTCATGGCTTCTTCCCAGGTCTTAACTCTTCCCACAAAGGGTGGCACAGATATGAGTACACAACACAAGCGTGCTAAGTCCACCCATCTTCCAGCTGTCAATTCCACCTGTTAAACTTCCACCCACCTTTGGTGGATTTAATATCTTTATACTTTAAAACAGACAACTCATGGCATATATTTTATAAGGTTCAGCAAAATGCAAGTTATCTGGTAACCAAAAGCTGTGTTATTCATGTGGCTAGAAACTCTAACCTCATCTTATAACCTGTTCAACCAATAAGGAACTTTTCCAACTCTAACCTATCAGTTCTTAATAATATTAACAGATTGAAAAATATCACATTGACTGACCTTCCTTTTCCTTAGTTTGTAGTCATTTAACTCTTCTTCATCTGTGATCTTCTGTTGAGGGGGAGGTGGAAGAAGCTCAAGTTCTCTTTCTTTAGCTTCTCTTAAAAGTTGTTCAGCAGTTATCTGAACCTCAGCCGGGGCTTTATTTTTCACCTTTTAACAAAGAAGACACTTTGTTTTTTAGTAGATGCTCTTCACACAAGGTTTAGGAAACAAACATTTTTTTAGGATGTGAACTTTATAAATACTACTGCAAGATGCCCTTTTTGTATAACATGCTCCCATTTCTTTATGAAACTAAATAGAAAAAATATTTTTTATCTTATGCATGGTATCCACTACAAAGCCAGTCAAAGCCTCAAGAGGAAAGGTAGCAGAAACAGCAAGTTTTCCCTTTCAGATTAGTATAATAATAAACTTTGTGATTGCCAAGGTAAGATTCTTACCAGAGGTTTTATCAAGATGTGTGTCATAACTCATCTAGCATTACAACCTCTATTTACAGAATTCAACTTGTGCCCCACACGTATACCTGCACTTGGGTTTTCATGGCATTTGAAGCTAAAGGCAATATTCTGTAAGTTGCCATCAGTCTGTAAGCTTCTTGAGGTCTTAAGAGCTGTGCTGTCCAACACAGTAACTATAAGCCACAGTGGTGAGTCCAAACTGAGATGGGCTGTTGGTGTAAAATATACACTGGATTTTGAAGACTTAGAAAAAAAGAATATCCTGTCTAATTATTTTTTTATATTGATTACATGTTGAAATGACAATATCTTGGATATAATGGGTTAAATAAAATATGTATTTAAA
>JAVSCE010011164.1:0-80813 GCA_032199065.1 Smutsia gigantea
CCCCAACTCCCTGCCAGACAGCGTTGGCCACCCCGGGTCGGAGACCTGCGAGCATGCTCCCTCAGGCCTGCCCCGTACCTGCTCCTGGCAGGGCTGGTGAGAGGGGAAGGAGGCACATGTTCTGTGCAGGGGTTTCCTGGCCCCATGTGGCTGGGAAGGAAAACTCTTGAAATCCCTGAAGAACTGCAGTTGTTCACTGCTGCGAGGGAGCACGTGGTGCTGCAAGCTCCACCGGGCACTACCCGCCCGCCTGTTCCCCACTGCAAGCATACAGCCGTCACCTCCCTGGCCACCCAGGGCCACAGGCCAGGTGACTGCCTCTCCCCTGACTATCAGCCTTGAGCAACTAGAGGGTCAAAGGGCACCCTCAGACATCTTCCTGGTCACCACACCCTGGGGGGGCCAGGGGCCGGGAACTCTGGCTTGGGGATCCGGCTGGGGCTCACCTCCAGGTGGAGCACACCATGTGGCCTGGGCGATTTACTCAACCTCTCTGCGCCCCGGATTCCCCACCCGGAACAACCAGCAGATTCAACTCAGGGCCCACGCCACTGCCCCAGGGGCAGTCAACGATGCCGGTCTCCACAGCCGGCAGGCCACACAGCCGTCTCCTTCCTCGGCGGGGTTAACAGACATTTCCTGCCACCGAGCAGGGCCGGCTTGCTCTGGCCAGGCGCTGCAGGGACATTTCACACACTCTGATACCCATGTGTCCATAAGTGGAGAGGACCAGGCCTGGAGAATCTAGGAAACCCACCTGTCACTGGTCCTGTGAGGCCAAGCCAGGGCTCCCACTCCCAGACCTCCTTCCATGACCTCTACACGCCCCTGGGGCTGCCTCGGTAATCCAGGCTGGGCTTCCCTTCCCTCCTGCCGCACCCAGCCGGATGGGGGCAGGGGGAGAAGAATCCTGCTGGGAGGGATTCATTCAGGCGGTGGCTGCCCTGAGGGCTCAGACACCTCCCAGTTTTGAGCTGGAGAGTTGCAGGGAAAGGGCCTCCTGAGACAAAGGCCTGTGGTCAGGATGGAGCCCCTCTTGTCCCGCAGGACTGGGAAGTAGGGAAGTTCCTGGACTCAGCGCCGCTCACTGGCCAGGGATCCCCTCCTCCCAGGTGCTCCCAGGGCCTAGGATTGCCCCTCCACACCCCAGCTCGTGCACACCTGCTATTTTAGGTGGTGTCCGGAGAAGACCCTGTGCCTTCCCCAAGGGAACTGATCGTGGATTCCAACCTAGACATGGGGAGTAGGTGCCCTCCAGCCCTCTCTTAGCCTGCCGGGGGTGGGGGCAGCCCTCTGCAATTAGGCTCCCTCCCAGGCCTAAGGCTTCCTGTCTCCCCTACCCGCCATGGCCCTCAGGGCTGGGCTCCTGTCTTCTGCCCGCACCCTCGGCAGGGCCACCAGCATGAATGCCACAGGGGTTGCACCTCGCTGGGCCCGCGGCAGGGGACTGTGCCTGCTTTCACCAGGCACCCAGCTCTGGACGCTGTCACGGCCACCAGGCGGGCCGCTGTTTGCACTGCCCACGCCCCCTCCTCCCCCCATTGGAGATGGGGAGGCGAGGGAGCAACCTGAACCTGCCGCTGCCTCCAGAGGGAACACGTGTGGCGGGCACAGGAAAGAGGGTGCCACGGGAGCCTACCCCAACTCTGGAGGTGGGCACCCTTCCTCCCTGTTTGGCAGATGAGGCCTAGGAGCCTTAGAGGGGTGAGGTGATGGCCCAAGGACACACAGGGAGTGAATGGTCAAGGTCAGATGAGAATCCAGGTTCCCTGATGGCACCAGAAAAGCCATGGGTTGGGGGGGCACCAAGAGTCCCACCCTCGCTGCTCGCCCAGAGACACCCTAGGGCAGCCAGGCCTCACACCCTGCTGGGCTCCCAAATCCCGGGGGGCAGTCTGGTTCCCGCCCTCCTCTCCTCCATTCTTCACCGTCTCATGGGGTTGGGGCTTCTGCATCTCACTCCCTCACCAACTGACGCAAGCGCCCAACTGACCCAAGTCCTCAGTGCCCACTAACGAAAGCCCCAGAGCCCACAGGGCCAATTTCCTTCCATGCCCACCTTTTCCTCAGCCAGGAGAACAGTGAAGACCCAATGGGTCTGGTGACCATTCCAGGACACTCGGCAATAAGCCCTGGGCTGGGACACACACACAGGTGTCCAGCCCCAAAGCTAGTGGCCTTAAGCCGAACGCCAAGATGGAAGGAGGCAGGTGGATGGGCCAGCACAGAGGCTGGCCTGGTCCTGGCCCCTGCAGCCCAGAGCCGTAGTAGGTGGCATGTACAGAGCAGTGTCCAGGTGCTGCATGGTGAACACACAGGGCAGGGGAAGATGGGTCACGGATGGGGAAACCGAGGCTAGCGAGCAGGGACACAGCAGGCTCACACAGCCAGTGAGTCTCAGGGCTGGCCCAGGCCCACATCACATCTGCCCTTCCAGGGGCCCTCCCTCTTGCCCCCTGCAGCTGCACCCTGCCTGGCCATCCAGCCCCCAGGCCCAGCTCGCTCACAGCTGCCGGATGCAGGATGAGACCCCCAGGGTGCCAAGCCAAGCTTCCCCCACTCTGGCTGGCATATGGTCCCATCGGCTGTGCCCTCTCACCCCGCATTTTCTGACATTCTGCCACCATCAACTGTCACTCAGGCATCCAGGAAATAGCCTCCATTGCTAAGGGACTGGCCTGATGCCAGGTGGCTGGCAGGCAGGGTGGGGCAACAGGGAGGGCTGAGCAGACTGGGGTTTCCCTCAGGAAGGACTCGGGGGGGCAGGGGCTGCTGGGCGGGGGTGGATTAGCTGCGAGCAATACCGAAGCCAGGTCCCCACACAGGCCACCGGGGAGCCCCGGCCCTGAGCCTTCCTGAACACAAGGGTTTTGGGGGCCTGTAGTTACCAAGCAACTCCTCCATGTTGCCAAGGGAACTCTCCCTTCTTCTGGGGCTGGCCATTTCTAGGGGATGGCCTCTCCTCTTACCTCCTCACCCTGCCTTGGCTGCCCTGGGAGGAGACACGGAGGTTCCAGAAGCTCATTTCTGCCCCTGAACAGAGACTCCCCAGGCGCACCCCTCAGAGAAGCCGGGGAGGATCCAACACTGAGAACCCCAAGAAAATGCTCAGATCAGAGCCCAAGGCCTTCATTAGGGCAGGGAGAGGGTGAAAGGGGCTCATCAGCTCTGTTTATGGCTCCACTCCCACTGTTCACCATGACCTCGGGGCCTGCCGGGTCCTGACTGTTGGAAGCTCACTGTGATCGGAAGAAATCTATGCCCAGCCCCTCCCAGGCTTGTTGGCACAAAGGGCCGTGCCCCCACCCACCCCGCCACTACGTAGCTGCAGATGTCCCTTTGCCTTCCAGTGCCTCAGTTTCCCCACATATAGGTGAAGAGGGTAATGGTGCCTATTTCACAGGTACAAGGAGACCCTGCAGCCCAAGGCTGGGCTCAGGGAAGGCACTACAGCCTGGCTGGTGTTACCAGGCACGTCCTCAGCAGAGACAGAGATGTGGGAGCGGCCTGGCAGGTTACTCTGCAGAGCACAGTCCCCTGCCGGTGGGCCCCTGATGGCAGAAGACCACCGAATGCAGGTTCCTGGGCTCCCACTTGATGCCTTCTCCCTTGGATCGGCTGCTTGTCCCACGCCCTGTGCCTGCATTCCTTCTCTAGGGTCCCTCACATGGAAGCCAATGTGCTCCACACGGGCCAGGCGCTCAGCAGAGGCCTTCGATAAATATCTGTTGTGCAAATCAGTGATCGCCGTCAAGTGGCCTCAGCCCGTGGCATTCAGAAGTGTCTGGGGGGCTACAGTGAGCAGTGGCTTCCACTCCTTGGGCCAGCGCCACGCTGGGCACTCTGCTTCATGGCACTGATGTCCATGGGGTCTCCGCTCCTCAGCCCCAGATGGCCTCCCCACTCTGTGTAAGAAGATAGGGCAGAACCCCAACAGGAGAACAGTGGGGAGACCCCCCCTTGGGGCAGGGGCCCATCAAGTCCCGACAGTCCGCCCATCCCCACAGCTGCCTTCTATGTGCCCCCCAGATGTGGACATGCACCTGCCATGTCCTACAGTAATGGGAGAGCCGTGTGGAAACCACATTTGTAATCATAGCTGCAGGGCCCCTGGAAACCACCAAGAAGGGCCGGCTCGGCTTGCAGGTGAAGGAGGAAACACGGACTCCTGGCCTCTGTGGGTCCGGCCCCACCGGGTTCCCCGGCCTCCCACTGCGGTTGCCCCCGGTCCCGCCTTGCTTGGTTTCTCCACGGTGCAGGCAGCCCCCAGGTGCCCCTGCTCCTGCTGTTGACAGTTTAGTGTCCTCGGCAAGTCAAAGCAGCACTGGGGTGGCCACCAAGAGGTCACAGCGCCACCTGCTGTCCCTGACAGCACACCCCCAGGCTCCACTCCTGCTCCACAGCCCAGAGCTGGGCTGAGTTCCCCAGACCTCCTCAGACCCCAGCTGCTCCCCCCAGCCCTGTGGGCATCTAGGTACCTGGCCTTGCGGGGGAACATCCCTCCAACCCCCTGTTGAGAGATGTATGGCATTCCCCCCCAAAGATATGTTGAAGTTTAATCCCAGGCACCTGTCAATGAGACCTTATTTGGAAATAGGGTTTTGGCAGACATAATTAAGCTAAGATGCGGTCACACTGGATTAAAGCGGGCCGTAACCAAACAACTGACACCCTTATTAGAGGAAGAGAAATAGGACCAGACACACAGAGGCCAGGTGAAGACAGAAGCAGAGTTTGGAGTGACGCACCTATAGGACAAGAAACACTAAGATGTGCTGGCAGCGCACGAGGAAGCAGGGCTCCTCCCCTACAGCTTCAAAGGGAGCATGGCCTGCCAACACCTTGATTCTGGACTTCCTGCCTCCAGAACTGAGAGAATAAATGTCTGTTGTTTTGAGACACCCAGTTTGTGGTCCTCTGTCACAGAAGCCACAAGAAACTACTAGAACTTTGCCTCTGCTCCCGCTGGACACCCCACCCCTGCTACCTTGACTAAGTGCAGGCCAGCCCGAGTCCCAGGCAGAGCCCAGGGACCCGATGATGCAGGGTGTGACCTGGGCGGAGAAGATGGGAGTGCACACGGGCCCCCTAGACACCAGCCTCAGCCATCACCCTGCCTGCAGCGTCACACCTCCCTCCTCAAGTCAGCTGACCACAGGACACCTCCTTCTGGAATATATCTCCGTGTCCGCCCACTGCCCAGGTGAATCCTGTCAATATGATCTCAGAGACAGACCCCCATCCCAGTCAATAACCCAGCCCCAGCCTCCCAGGAGACCTTGCGGCAGAGGCTCCCAGCTGAGCCCAGCCTGGATCCTGGTACAGAAACTGAGATGGGTCAATGTTTGCTCTTGTGAGAAATGTGTCCCACTGTGTAGACACCTAGTGCATCATTCCAGACTGGTCTAGCCCTGCCCTCTCTGTCCCTCTGCCCCTCCACCTCTCCTCCACAGCTCTCTCCAGCCACACCGCGCATCTCAGCCCTTCTCTGACCAAATTCTCTTCTGCCTCCAAGTGTCTGCACCTCTCAGCTTCACCTCACAGACCCATGCAAGGCTGGCTCTTCGGTCCTTCCAGTCACAGCATAGAGGTCATCCTGGAGGCCTTTTAGGCCCCACCTGGGGGTTCCTGGCCCTCCCTCCAGCACTCTGCTTCACTTCCCTGTAGCACCTGCTCTTCTCTCTCACCTGGGTTTGCTTTCATGCCTTTGTCCAGTTCCCCCTCCAGCCTGCGAGCTCAAGGAGGGCAGGGACCCTGTGGGTCCTTTTGGCACCGCCCCCAGTTGCCTACCATGGCCCCTGCTTAGTGGGAGTAGGGCAGCAGTGTGGAGGCACTGAACGAGACAAGAGGGACTCACAGACAATCCCCCACCCCCAACCCGCCCTGAGCAGCTCACATTTGGAGATGGATGCTAAAAATAAAAGGCGCATGTGCGGTCGGCGGCAGGGGACGCCAAGAATGACCCCTGGGTGTCCCTTCCCTGCTCTAGTTGTTCCACTGAGCACAGTGAGCACCGCCTTCCCCCTGGTGGTCAGTACCAGAACTGCAGCGACAGGCAGGAAAACCAGAAAACAAAACACAAAACCTTTGTTTGGGTGTAGTCAAGGCAGCCGCTCTCCCTAGCCCTGGAGGAGCAAAGGGCAGGACCTGCAGGCTCCAGGGGGGCCAGGTGGGGGACCCCAGAAGCCTCCCTCATACCCCAGTTTCCCTCTCCTGCCCTGGTGTCCAGATCACTCACAAGGCCTCCTTACCCAGACCAGGGCAATGATTCCAAACCCATTTCCAAATTAGGACCCAGAGCCTACAGCCAGGAGGGTCTTGCCCGTGGTTACCAGATGAGGGGTCCAGTGCTCTGGCATGCTCTGCACTACCCAGGCCCCCAGGCCTTCAGGCTGCCCTCTGCTCAGAAGGACCTGGAGGGAGTAGAAAGCACTTTCCCAGGACTGGGAGGACAGTGGGTCATGGATGAGAACGAAGGCCCACAGCCTCTTTCACAGGCCTGTGGGATCCAAGGCATCACCCTCTCTCTGCACCCACTTTACAGAGGAGTCAGCTGAGGCATTCGTTCCCCTTCCACACTACGGGGTCTCATGCTAGTTCCAGGTGCCCAGAGTGGTGGATGCAGGACCCCAGAACTGTGCTCTGCAGTCCCTGCCCATCAGCTTGGCATTTCAACGCTTCCCCTGCTATGGGCCCCCAGTATGTGGGTAGGAGACAGATGTCCCTGCCCCAATGCAAAGCTGCAGCCAACCTTTCTTCTTTCTCCCTTGTTACTCCGCTGTATCCACTCTTCCTCTGACCCTATGCATGGTCCCCACCTGTGAAGTCAATGTGTGTCTGTACCTGTGGGTGCGTGGGGATGCCTAGAGGAGACTGTCCCACCTGGGAGGGTGTGTGCATGGGTGTCTCCATGATCTCAGGGGTTCTCGTTCCCAAAGAAAACCCCATGGGAGGGTTGAGCCCTGACATAGGACGCTGCAACCCTCCCTGCTTCTCTGGACTCCGCCGCCTCGCTCCTGGCCTCAGTTTCCCAATTGTATCAGGAGGAGTTAGACGCGGAACTGCGTAAGCGCGCGCTCAGCGTGGACGCGGCGCTCCGCTCCCTCCTGGCGGATGGAGTGTGGGCGGGTGGGGGATCCGGGGGAGCGCCTAAGGTCCTCCCTCCACCCCCAACGGCGGGGAGGGCGCCGGGCCGGGCGGGGCACTCACCTGGCAATCTACCATCATCCTCAGCCCTGGCAGCGCATCGCCGGCCCTAGGGCGGGGCCCGGGGCTCGCAGAGGCCGTTCGCCTCGGCCTGCGCGCGGCGCAGGGGGGCGCCCGGCAGCGGTGCTCATAGCGCGGCCTCCCGTCCCCGCCGGGCCGGGGCTCCGCGGCCGCCGCCTGCGCCGCCGTCGCCGCCAGCGCTGCTCCCATTGTCTGCGCCGCGCCGCGCTGCTGCCCGCTCGGGCCCCGCCGTTCGTTCCGCCCGGGCTCCCGGGCCCGGCCGGGTGGGCGGGCACAGCCGCGGTCCCGCCCCGCCCCGCCCCCCGCAGGTGTGAGGGGCGGGCTCCGCCGCGCGAACTCCAGGGCGCGTCGGGCACGCGCCGGCCTCCCTCTGGCGGACGTGGGTGGGCCCTAAGGCGCGGCCGGGCCTCGTGCCACGGCCGCGCGTGCCTGCGTGGGCTCGTGGGCCGCACGTGCACGTGAGCCCCGCCTTGTTGCGCGCTCGCGCGCAGCGCAGCCAGGACTCGTCCGGACCCTCGCACGCGCCCCAAGCCACTACAACCTGCTCTCTGCCTTTTCTTCCCGCAGGACCTCGGGTCGCCCCGAACCCAACAAGGCAGGGTCGCCGCCGGGCGCTGGGCCGGGATGTCACAGAATATACACCCCATCCTTCTGTCCTGGTCCCTATATGCCAGCTGCACGGGCCAGCCCTGTATGGCTAGGTCAGGGAACCTGGAGGCAGCAGTGGACGCTGAGTACAGGCAAGGAGCAGGTCAGGTTCCCCTTCCCCACCTCCTTTACGCGCCCCTCCTTGTTTTCCTGGCAGTCTTCAGGACATGAGGTCCAGCCTCTCCCTGGCTGCAGCTGGGCTAGTGCAAGAGGGGCTGGAGGAGCCCAGGGAGGAAGGAGCCATCACCTGGATGGGTGAGTGTTAGGGGTCCTTGCCAGTTATTAGGGGGCCCCCTGCGGTCTCAATGACTTCACCTCATTTTGCAAAAGAGCAGTGGCCCCAGCACTCAAGGCCGCTCAGCTCAGAGTGACCAACTCAGCCAACAAACAGGGCCTCAAGAGTCCTTGCCCTTCACGGTCCCTGAGCCCCCACCCTGACCATCAGAAGCCTACATCCTGCGTCAGGGCTACCCCAGCCAAGCAACCTCCTGAGTCCCCAGCACACCTTCCCAGTGTCAGAGTCACTCATCCCATTTTTCATGGAGGAAATGAGGTTCCAGGGAATCAGCCCAGGACCGTGGCTCTCACAGCAAAGTAGCCTGGACCCTGGTTTGGGTCCAGGAAATGGGTCCTGCCAATCACACAACTCTTGTCAGGGCCACACCTCAGGATGAGGACCAGGGGCTTGGGCCAAGGCTGAGCAGGCCCATCAGCTGGTGAAGAAGAGGCTGGACCCACAGCTGGGCTGAGACTGAGGTGGAAACTCCTCCCCTGAAAGGTTGAAGGCGCCGGGGTGTGGGGCTACCTCCTCCTCGGGCCTCTCCCTGCTCCAACATGGAAGATCCCAGAAGGCAGGCCTGCTCTTCTACATAGCCTGCTTCATGGAATCCCCCTCCCCCAGGGTGGGTGCACATGCCCTGGGAAGGTGCTCCCCACTGGGGCTCCACGGGCCACTGGCCCATCCTCGCCCTTTGCCCAGGAACCCACCAGGGCCTCTCCCTGACTCATTCTCTCCAGCCCAGTTTGTTTCCTCACGCTGGTCACCTGGTATTGCAATCTGTCATTGCTTGCTGGCCAAACCACAGGCTGCAGGACAAGCAGGCTTGGGGCTGGCCCCCAACTTTGCCAGGTAGGTGGGTGCCTGCTTATCCTGTTATGGCCACAGAGTACACCCACCTTCCCTCTACCTCTCCATTCCATGGCAAAGCTGCTGCTGCTCCAGGGGAGTGGACACCAAGCCACCAAGCCCTAAACCCACTCCCATCTCTGTCCTGCCAGAAAGAGAACCATGGGACTCTGAAGTCCCTCTGGGCCACGCTGGTGAGACTACCCAAGTCGGGCCTGGGCCTGCACCATGCCTGGCAGTGGCCACTCAGGGGCTGAGGCTGACACCCGGTACAGGAGTTACACACTCAGGGCCTAGGAGCCCACAGGACCTCCAGCGGACAGGCTCGGCCCTGTCCGCTGTCAGCAGTGTGGCATGTCCTGCAGCAGAATTCCACCTCAGCTGTTTCCCAGATCAGAATGAAGTCCTGTCACAGCAGCCAGCTATAGCCCAGATTTTCTGGAAAGCTGTATCCTTCCTCACACAGACTTGCTGACTGTATTTGAAATCCAGGCTACCTGGATCCCCAGTGGCTGGCAGCACAGACACTCAGATGTGCAGGGGAAAAAACCCTGGTTAGAGTCTAGCACACACCTTTATTAACAGCTGCTCCAAACCCTCTTACAAAGGAGGTAGCTGGTGCCAGGGTGTGTGGTCCACTGTGGGGTGCAGGCTGGCCTTGAAACCAGACAGAGCCTAGCCCCCGTCCATTGCAAAGGCTTGTTCTGGGGTCCTGAGTAAGGAACTGGTTCCATGTGGCTGGGGCACATCACAGCCAGAGAAAAGGGGGGCCGTCTTTCACATAAGGGTGTTTGAAGTGCAACTTTAAGGGAAAATAGGCAACAAAGGGGTGGCAGGAGTGGGATTTCAGACACTGAGTGGGGCTGACTCCAGAGCCTGCCCCAAAGGCACATCTGCTAGGTCAGGCCCATCTTCTTCAGCCTCCAGCCTGCCTCCCTCCCGTCCGACATTTCACACATGTGGTGCTGTGTGATCTATGTGTTCTCATGTGGGTACAGCCCTTTACGGTTTACAGAGGCCTTTCCACATCCATCTTCTCACTGGATTCTGCTAACAGACTGAGAGGTAGGCAAGTCTGGGCTAGTCTCGCCTAAGGCTCAAGAAGTGAGGCATGATGCCAGGTGGCTCTGCTGGGATATGCTGGGGCTCCACTGGGGTGAGCAGGCTGCAGGGACTGCGGTCCCCAGCCATGCCAGCACTGGCTCTGCTGTCAGCTCCTCAGCCAGCTGGTGTCCTTGTCCAGTGTAGAAAAGCGGATCAGCTTCAGGCTGGGTGGCTGGGGCTTCCTGTCATCCCAGAGGTACTCAGGGGACAGCACTTTGGAGGGTTTGTGTGAAATGAAGCGGCGGTTCAGGTGGCTCTCCTCCTGCCAGGCTGCCATGATGCCGTTGGCCTTGTCTGTCAGGATGGCCATGTGGCAGCCCCTGGTAAACTCATACACACTGGCCACCCGCCCCCCAAAAACCGCCCCACCGTAATAGAAGTCCCCCTCACTGTCGGCCACAAAGGCGGTAGAAGAGGGCCTGCGCTCATAGGGGAACTGCCGGCGGGGTACAGAGTAGTAGCCTGGGTGAATGGCGGCCACCAGGTCGCCCAGGGTCTCGGGGCCCCATGGGTTCTGGAACACCATGTCCACAGCAACGCTGAAGATGTAGTCCACCTCTCGGTGTGCCGTCTCGGCAATGTGCTGGCTGATGGTCTCCATCCGGCGCGTGGAGATCTCCTCCCAGCGGGAGTACTTCTGGATGTGGAGGACGCTGAGGCGGCGGCCAGGGCCCAGTGGGACCCGAGGAATAGCCGTGGGGTCATCGGTGAAGATGTAGTAGCACACCCAGTAACCCTGCATGAAGAACTGCTCGGCTGACTCCAGGAAGGGCTGGACAAAGCTGGTGTACCTGGCGGTCAGGACCCCATCACCCACTGGCACCACGCAGGGCCCACAGCCTGGGTCCCCACCACGTGCTGGCACCATGCAGGGCACAGGGCCCGGCGGTGGCCACACTGTTATAAGAAGGGTACTTAACAGTGGTTCGGATGTCCATGAGCTGCGCTGGCCTTTCCTGAGCACTTACTAGGCGCCAGGCTGTGTCCTAAGGGATCCTATCTCCTTCAAGCCTCATAAACTCCCTAGAAGAGGCACCACAACCCCTGTTTTATAGGCAAAGACTGAGGTTCGGAGAGGAAAGTAACCACGAAGCAGCAAGTGGCTGCGGCAAGGGCAGGTGAGCTGTGCAGGGGGCTGGCGGGGCTGAGCTGGGGGGAACCACGTGGCCGCACCCCAGGCCGCAGCTGAGTAGACAGGGGTCACCTGAGCCCAGGTGGGCCCTCACCAGCTGGCCAGCGCTTTAAGCACTGGGACCCCAGCAGGATCCCTCTCGCAGGAGTCCCAGAAAGGGACGGAGAGGGGAGATCCTAAAGGAAAGGCCGGGAAGTGGGGTGAAGGGTGGGGGTGGGGCAGGTACGGAAGGAGAGAGGAAACAGGTATCCAGAGGGTAGGCGGGCACAGGCGGTGGAGGAGAGGGTCCCAAGGGCAGAGCCAGCTATGCCTGGGTGTCCCGACCTGCCTGGGACCCAACTAGGAACCCCCACTTATGTGAGGCAGTCTGGGAGTTTCCATTCCTTCATACCTGCCTGTACCGTTCAGGGGAAGCAGAGAGGGGTCAGGAGTCAGGGGTTTTCCTCACAAAGGCTGCCTTCCCTCCCCTTCCATGCCAGGGTTAGACCCCCTTCCTCCAGGAAGGCCCCTCCCACACCATACTCTACCCCTCCCTTCCCAGCCGCACAGCACTGGCTGGGGGTTGCCCTGGGGCCGGAGGAGCAGGGGCCTATGTCCACTTCTCGTATCTGCCCCAATGGTAAGATTCTGTGGCTCAGAGAACCACCCTGCCCCACCCAGCCCACTACTCACTTCCCCACAGCAAACATGGTGAGCCCGATGGTCAGGTTCAGGGGCTGGTAGATGTGCCTCAGAAGCTCAGGGTTGAAGGTTCCCTCGGATACGATGGGTGCCAGCCAGGGCGTGAGTGTCAGCAGCTCTGTGGGCCTGGCAGCAGGCGAGGCCATAGGGCTGAGACCCACCCCTTGAGAAAGCCTCAGTCTTACCTTGGCCCTGCCTCTCATACTGTGTGACTCTGGGCAGGTTCATTCCTGTCTCTGGTCTCATTATCCTCATGTGGAAAGTGGGGATAATAATAGCTACTTCCCAGGAGCACAGGAGTAAATGCACATCAGCTGTGTAGGGAAGCCTGGCATTTCAGGTCCCTGCTACGTGCCTAATAAATGCAGGTTCTCAATGTCCACGAACAGTGAACGAGGCCATGCTAGGCAGCAGGCACAGTGCTGTGCATTCTGCAAACAGCGCCTCACCTAGTCCTCCAACCTCCTGTAAAGGAGGCATTATTATTACCCACCTAAACAGAAAACGTTCAGAGCAGTTAGGAAATCTGCCCAAGGTCACACAACTAGTGACAGAGCTGGACTGGAGCCCAGGTCCCAGACTGGACCCCAAGGCCATCTGACACCACCACCACCCCAACTTGTAAACCAGAGCTCTGTCCCCACCCTCCATGCCAGGTCTCTCCATTCTGAGCCCAGGCTCAATCAACACCCACCTCTGTTCCAGCAGCTTGGGCTGAGGGTACTGTGATCTGCAACCAAGAAGGGCCGGTGGTGAGGGGCGGCCGCCCCCGCCACCCAGAGCCACAAAGGCGGAAACGGCAGTCTGCTTACCGTGCCACTGGCTGGAAGGGCTTCTCCCCCTTGTACTGCAGCTTCATGGTGCTGATGGCCCAGGAGAGAGAGAGCCTTTAGTGCCAGGGCTGAGGGTAGGCACCCCCTCAGGTTCCATGCAGACTCCCTCAAACCTTGCCCACTGCTCTGCCCACCCTGCAGGGGCTAGGCTCCCACAGACGCCGTCTGTCCTGGGTCTCTGAGTCACAGGGTGGTGATTTGAACCCAGTGCCATCTGTCGCCAAAGCTGATGCTCTTTCAAACATGTCGCTCTTAGGAGCCCCACACTGGGCAGAAGGTTTCAGAAGTTGCAAACGGCCCAGTGAGCCCAGTTCTGCCACTTTTTAGCTTGGGGAGACCATGGGCAAGTCACCTAACCTGAGCACACAGTGATGGTCAGCTGTGGTGCCCACCTATGCAAACACCAATCAAGGGGTTGTTAAAGCTGTTTTGTAGATATGTTTCACGTCTACACCAGCTGACCTTATGCAAAGATTAACCTGGATAGTCCGGGTGGGTCTGCTACAATCAGTTGAAAGGCCTTACGATCAGAACTGAGGCTTCTCTGACCCCCAGTCCAGTAGGTGGACTGCAGTGCCAGCTCCTGGCCAAGAGGTCCAGCCTGCTCTTCCTGGTGGCCTGTTCTATGAATTTCAAACTGGCTCAGCCAGCCCCACAATCTCATAAACCTATTCCTTTTACTCAATCAATCTATCTGTCTCCCTCCCTCCTCCTGGTTCTGTGTGTTTAGTGATATGCCCACTTTTCCTCATCTGTAAAATGAAGAAATTAACCACCCTTAGCCTTAGAGCTGCCCTGAGAATTAAATGAGGAATGTGAATCAGGGGTCTCTGCACGCCCAGCACAGAGCAAACGCACAGATGGTATGCTCAGCCCACCTGCGTGGAGGAGTAAGCAGGGGAACTCAGGAGGAGGTGGCGGGCTGCAGGGTCAGACGGGGTAGGTCTCAGGTTACACAGAGCCTTTGGCTCTGCTACCCACCGGTGGGAAGGACCTGGGGCCAGACATTTGACTCCTTGGGGCTTTAGTGCCTTCACCCTTAAAATGGGGACGATCAAGTCATGGGTTGGGGGTGGTTAGGGTTCGAGTCCCAAAGTAGGAAAGGGGCTGCCCAAGGCCACCCAAGGAGTGGGGTCAGAGCCAACCCATAAGAGCCCTGAGGTCAGCTGTATGGCTCAGACCATCCGAGGACACAGTGCCTGTCACCACTTGGGAATTTTGAATATGGCATATTCAGTGGGATGGCTTAAACCTCCTAGAGTTTTCCTACGTTTTTTTTATGTATGCTTTTTAAAAAATGTGGTAAGATATACATAACAAACATTTACGCTTTGAGCCATTTTTAAGTGTACAGTTCAGGGGCATTAAGTACACTCGCCACCACCCATCTCCAGAACTTTTTCATCTTCATGAACTGAAACTCTGTCCCCATTAAACACTCACTCCCCGCTGCTCCACCTCCCCCAGCCCCTGGTAATCTGGTAACTTCTGTCTTGATGAACTTCACTATTTTAGTGATCCCACAGAAGTGGGATCCTATTATATTTGTCCTGTGATTATTCCATACCCTTCAATCAACAGTTTTTAAAAATCTACCTGGCAAACTAGCCCTCTGCCCTAGTTTCATACAAACAAGCACGTGCTCAGAAAGGGATGGCCTCTGAGAGGACAGTGAGAAGCGGAAAGAGCCCTCCTACCCCCAATGGGCCCAATGTCCCACACATACCTGGCACTTAGCTCTACCCCTCTCCCCACAAGCCCAGACACACTCCACATTCAAGAGTGAAAGGCCTTAAGATCAGAACAGAAACCACAGATAAGCCTTAACCAAAAAAAGGAACTTTGTATTCCCAAACCTCTGAAGGTAATAAAACTAAAAGAAGAAATTCAAATGAAAGGAGGGGAAGATGTGACCTTTTACAAAAAAAAACAAAAATCTCCAACTTCAATCTGTTCAAAAATAACTCAGCAGAATCAAAAGACAAACGGGAAAGAAAAAAATAATGATGTACCAAATACCTCCGGCCAAGGGTGATGACGGAGAACCCACAAATGGGCCAGAAAGAAGGCGGCAGAGGACATGTGTCACAGAAGAGGAAATTCAATAAATGGGAAGGCGTGGGGGAAATGAGGGCCTCGGTGAGGGTCCAAGAAATTGACTTTACACCACAGAGGTGGCACTGGGATCCCAGCAAGGCAGCTTGGTTTCTGTGGTTCCTAACACCTAACACCTCCGGCACGGGCGGGGTTCCCTGCAGCTGCTGGAGAGGCAGCAGCGTATATGTGATTTTGAGTGTGTATGTGCCATGGTCCTTCTGGAAAGCAAGTTGAGGAAACGGCTCAAGAACCTATCGACATCCTCTGGCTCAGGAAGGGAGCCTATAGAACGGAGGGATCTTGAAGATGGGAAAACCTTTATATCCAAAGCCACTCACCACAAACTAATTTAAAGCACCGAGAAATTGGAAACACCCTGAATGCTGTACAGTTGTTGCTGGGAAAGGGGGAAGAACTTAAGAATTAGGACCCAGCCTCTGGGTGGAGTGAAATGACAGTGACCGTGAAGAGTATGAACACATGCGAAAAAATAAAACTGATTCGGAAACAGGACAAAAATCACTAACATATTATGATCCCAAGTATTTTTAATAGCAAGCATTCTTTCTGCTTTTAGAACCAAGGAAGTACATAGATGTTTAATGAGAAAGCACAGCAACCAAGCTAACAATGAACTTTGGAATCAGAGTGTAACTCAGACCAGTAGGAATCAGGAGGGCTTTTTTCCTTTTCTTTTCTGCATCCCAGTTTCCTAATTTACTATATTCTGTGTTTATAATAGTAAAACACGCCTCATGGTTAATTAGTAGTCTATGATCCAGATTTTGAACTTTCTTTTAGTGGTCATGAACATCAGAAGATCATGGGGCCCCAGATGCCCCCTTGAGACTGCCCAACCCACTTTCTCACTCTTAACTGTCAGAAAGTCATTCATTATGTGGGGAAGACTGGTCACATTAATTTGTTCCTTGAATCCACAGAGAACACAAAATTGAGCAAAAAGGGCAAATCCTAAAAAGCAGTATTTACTGAGCACCTCCTCCATGCCAGGAGCTACACCAGGATATTTATAGGCATCCCAGCACTCCGTGCTCCAGGTGGCCCAGGAGGGGTGCCTCTACCATCCCATTTTACAGATGCAGCAAGTGAAGCTCAGAACTATGCAGCAAGCTCAAGGTCAATCCAGAGCGGGAGCTACAAGGACACCTGAGTGCTGAAACAGGAATTTTCCTCCACATTGTGGTAGCCTATCAATTACCCAAACCTTATCACACTGACCCAAATAATGAGCTGAGGATCTAGGAATCTGCAAAATGACCTTATAAAAAACTCTCCCATCTCCCCACCTCTGGGCAGCCCATACGACCCCCAATACTCCTGGCCCCATACTTACAAGATCTCTGGGCAGGGGAGATAATAGGGGACATAGGAGACTGGCAGCCAGTTCTCGACATACACCCTGGGAAGGAAAAACACCCTGTTGATGCCACTCAAGCCCCAGGACTGGAAACCCATTTGGTGCACAGCGGTGGCAGTGAAAGCCCACAGTGGTGCATCTGGGAGTCCCCCCTCACTCCTTGGGTCTGTGACCTCGGAGGACAAAGCCTCCTGGTCTTCCACAGTGCAGTCATTGTTCACCCATGCAATCATTCATTCCTGGGGAAGGAATGTCCTCCACACCAGGACCCGCACACAGCCCAGGGAGCTTGGCAGAAGAAACATGGGGTGTATTTCGGAGCCTAGACAGGAGTTCCTCATTAAGTGGCCAGAAGAGTGGTCAAGGCAGAGGAAAGATCAAGTGCAAAGGCCAGGAAGCCAACACCAGGCAAATGCAGAAGCCAAAACTAGCGCGATCCTGCTAGGGTTGGGGTTGGGGTCAGGTGTGCAGGAGAGGTGGGTGGGACCTGGAGATCTTTGAAGGGGTCGAGGTTTGGGGGTTGAGATGCCCAGGGAGGGAGGAGTCTGGGATGAAGGGAGGTAACGTGGGGCTGCTCACCACAGACAGCAGAGGGCGGTGCCCAACAGCAGGCAGAGCCCCAGGGCCAGGGCTAGTCTCTTGCAGCGCATCGCTGGATGCAGCGTCTGCGCCGGACACCTGCAGGGACTGGGCGTGCCCTGTTGAACCAGGCCACCTCTCAGGGCTGTCAGGCCCTGAGCCTGTGTCTCCGGGGTCCAAGGAACACCTGCAAAGGAATGCTCCTTACCAGAGGATAGCGGCCCCATCCTTGCTGCCCTGCCCTCCCCTGAGCTGCTCCAGCAGGCGATTGTGGATCCCAGATGTATTCCAGGGTCCTGCTGGACTTGAGGCCCAGCTCCGGCTGCCCCGGGGGTGAAGGGAGGGCAGTGGCTCAGTGCTCAACCGAAGCCTGCAGGGGTGCTTTGGAAGACGCGCTCGGGCGGGGCCGGGCGGTCCCCTGCGTTGCCTCTGAGGCTTCCCTCTCTCTCTCCTCTCGCCATGGAGAGCACAGGGCCCCAGCCCAGCAGCGACAGGGCGGGGCGCTTGGGCAGGGCCTGAAGGACTCCCGGGGTCAGCAGAGAGGACACCGTCCGTCAGGTCCCGGGCCGGCGGGCGGGGATGCCCCAGGCCTGCGCAGGGGCTGCGCAGAGGGCGGCCGCGAGTCTCCCGATGGGGTGGGGCATGTGTGGCAGCATGGGCTCTGAGGGGGGCCGCGGGGAACGCGCTCCGGCTCTCGCTGGCCTGGTAACCTTGGGTCACTCTCCTCCAGCGTCCACTGGGCCCGGGGTCCTCCTCGGCTATAGGAGTCCGCACCCAGAAGCCTGGGCCCCAGACGCGCACCTCGACCTCCGCCCGACACCGCGGGCTCCGGGCTCGGGACGGGGACAAGGCGGGGCGGAGGCAGCGAGACTGTCCCTGCGGGCAGCAGACTCACCCCTTGCTGCCACACCCGCGTTAGCACGGACAGAGGGGCGCGCCCAGCCGGGAAACCAGGAACGCGGCTCGCCGGGTGGTGGCCACGCCGCGCCTCCCGCAGCTCGCCGACCTGGCCCTGAAGTGACCTGGGGCTCGGCTGGGGCAGGGCGGAGTCAGCGAGCAGGAAGCCGCGCCGCGCCCCGCCCACCAGCCTCCGCCCCCCCACCCCCCCGCCCCGCGCGCCTGCGCGCCCCGCCCGCCGGCCCTGGGGCTGGCTGGGCAGCTGGCCGGTTTAGGGAACTGTGCTTGAGGGTCTGGGCTTGAGAAATCTTGAGAAGCGATTTGGGGGAAGAACTACAGTGTTTTTAGAAAAGCGTCTAAGCAACCACAGGAAGGAAAAACTAGATGGGCGTCTCACCGGTTTCGGGTCATTCCTCCTTTGCTTGGGGTTTCCTAGCTGGCACGCTGGGCCCTGGCGACTGCAAAGTCTCCCCAAGTCTCCGGAACCTCTGTTTCCTCCCCCGTAAAAGGAGTTGGCCATACTTGGCTTTCATGGGCTGTCAAGGTAGTATTGACCCTTGCTCATCCGAGAGAGTCCAGGAGCCCCAGGGGGACCGTTTAATATTTCCCCACCGTGGGCCAAGCTCAAGAGTGGACAACTTGGAGGCAGAGGCGTCTGCCTAGACTTGGTGAGAGAGGGGGCATGCTGAGGGACAAAAAGGAAGGCTCCTTGATGGTAAAAGAGAGTTGTACTAAGGAGAAACAGCATGGAAGAGAAAACAAGGCTCAGAGACATTACGGATTTGCTTAAAGTCACAATGATGGACCTTGGAGTTGCAAACCCAACTCTTCCTGGCACCTAAGCACAGCCTCCCAGGCCCTCTGGGGGTTTCCCTCGGGGACCACAGGATCCTTTACGGCAGGGCTTATTTCCTGAGTCTGCAGGAGACCGACCCAGGCCCGTGGGGAGTGCTGGCTAGAAGGTTGTGCTTCCATTTTTAGCTGCAAATCCTAGTTCCCTGGCACCTAGTCTGGCACTGACTGACTGGTTTTTCTCATTCAGCTTGTGTTTGCAAAGTTCCTGGTGCACCTTCTGGACACTGGTCCCTCCCTGATAGTAAAGAGGTGTGACCAAAATGGGGCAGACCCAGTACTGCCCACAGGCCACAGTCCTCTTCTGGCCGACCACATTCTGTCTCCCCCAGGAAAGGACAAGGTCCGTCTACGGACAGCCTCAGAAATACAGCAACCAAAAACTGAGGTGGGAAAGAGAGATGGGAGAGAGCAGCGTGGGTGTTTGGACATCTCTCGAATCGGAGAATATGGGTGGACTGAACTAGGAACGTAGGCAGAGATCTGAAGCCAAGGGAAGCAGCTGGAGGATCAGAAAGAGCAAAACCCAAACCAGCCACGGCACAGGCGCAGAGGAGGCAGGTGCAGGAAGTAGGTGGATGGTGTTCCAGTCCTTACCTGTCTGTCTCTGTGTCTCTGCTTCTGTCTCTCTCTCTATATAGAATATATATATATATATAAATTTTTTTAAACTTCTGTCAAATGTTACTTAAATACCTTTCTAGGATAAGGAGGGCCATGGAGGCTACAGTCCCACTTCATGGGTGAGATGCTATCCCACCTGTGGGACTGTGAGCTCTGAGGCCAGGGATGGTGCTCGGGGTTCACCGTTGTATTCCAGGTGCCTGTGCAGGGCAGGGAGCGGGCAGGGGTGCTGCGTGGCTGTGTGCATTCATGAACAAATGAACAAATGCATAAATGGTTTCTCATCAATAAAAGAATAGCACTTTAATTGATTCATTTATCTATTTATTCAAAATTATAAAAATTGAAGTGTGTACTCTATGCCCTGCACTGTTCTGGAAGCTTGGAGTACAGCAATGAACCAGCCCAGTCCCTGCTCACATGAAGCTTTCTGGAGCAGGGATTAATGAGAAATGCGGGTCACAGGCATGTGGTCCTACTGCAGAGTCAGCAGGTCAGGGGCACTTCCTTGTCTAGCCACCGGCGGGGCCAACCCAGGTGAGGCTGGTGGTGGAGGGGACATGCCCACGCCACCCTCAATCCCCACCTGTGTCCATTCCCCTCACTGGTCCTCGATTTCCCATCCATAAAATGGGCACATAAGGAAATCGATCCCTAGGTTCCCCCATGAAGTTGATCCTGACCCTCCGAGACAGACAGAAGAACTCTCCATGGTCTGTCTCCCTGCTAGTAATCCTGGGGGGCAGGGCGCGCAGCTTGAGTCCACACAAGGGTCTGGGCGACATCCTCCCAGTGGAATGGCTAGGGTCCCCTTCTTAGTGGCGGAGCTAGGCTGGGAGTTCTGGCCTCTGAACCCCATCCTTGGGCTCCCATCACACCCAGACCCTCCACAGCTGATCCCCTGCTGTGACCGACCTCTGGGATCCCAGAAGGTGCCCCAGATTTCTCAGGAAGGAGGGGCTCCATGGCTGAATGAGTCTTAGAGCACTGGGACACTCAGGAGCAGCAGGATTCCCCAGGCGTTTTAACTTCCAGTGAGAGGTGGGGAGAGTCTGCAGAGCCGGGCTGGAGGGGGCTCCAGAAGGTAGAGGCAGGGTCTTTGGCTCAATGCATGGACCTTCCCTTCCATACCTGTCTGGAGCAAGGGCCAGAGTTTTCCTGGGAGCCCAGAAGATGTCTCCATAAAGCTCAGTTAAGACCCAGATGTTGATCTTGGCCCTCCTAACCTGGGTATCTGGGGGTGGGCAGGCAGGTCCCTGAGGACACACCCCAAGTCTCAGCCTGCCTGCCCAGGATCCTGCCTTCAGTTTTCTGGGTGCCCTTGGACAAGATTCAGCTTCCCCTCCTGTGAAGAGGTGATGGGGTCCTTCAGTGCCTGTCATGCTGGGCCTCTTGGAGCCCTGGAGGGAGGAGGCCTGGCATGTGTATGGGGGTGGGGTGTCCAGGCCTCATCCCAGATTCACCCTGAGCAGTTCTATCTGTAACCTGTGTTTGAGATACTAGGCTTCTGCATGAGGAATTGTCAGAACAACAGATACATGCCACACAAAACAAGCAGGGTTGAAAAACATCATGGCTGGGTGAGCATTGGACCGCCCTGCCCTACTGGACCCCGTTTCCCTGTTCCTTGTTGTCCTATGTGTTCAGGAGAACAGTGGGATCCCAGTCCTGATGTCCCGTCCACCTGGAACCCAGCTGCATCCAGGGGTCGTTTTTTAATCAAAGCTCATTATCCTGCTCTAGCCAAGGCCTGGCCCGGCCATAGGCAGAAGCCACTGCTTTTCTGTCCCTGGCATCTGCCTGGTTGGTTATGGGCAGCAAATCTGCCAAGCTCTTGCCAGTGTCCACGTGCTTGGACCCCTGGATCAGACCCAGAACAAGGAGGCACCCGATAGGCTGGGACCTGGGCCCCCACCCAGAGCCAGACCACCGACATGGGAATGTTCTGAGAAGCCTGTCTCTTCAGCAGGCTCATGCAGGGCGGGGAGAAGGGCCCACACTTTGGAAATAACTGAAAGGGATGAAGGTCCACCCTCCCTCATCATTAGGAAAACAAATATAAGATAATGAATTAGATGTCACCTCCCACCTGCCAAACCTGTGACAATTTCCTCCAAACCCCTGAACCCAGGAGCCCTTGAGGTGGTTGAGGAAGGTGGACAGCCCCTCCGGAGCAGTGGGAGGGGGACCTGGACTCTCCTCCTGAGGGGTTATTCGGCAGAAAGACCCCAGATCTCTCCCCTTTGGATCTGTCTACTTCTAGAAACCAGAGGTAACAGCTGGAAACCCATACAAATTGCTCCTGTGCACAGATGGTCATCTCAGCACGACGCTGAGGCCTGCAAGGGGCATGCCAGCGGGAGTACTTCTGGATGTGGAGGACGCTGAGGTGGCAGCCAGGGCCCAGCGGGACCCGAGGAATAGCCGTGAGGTCGTCGGTGAAGATGTAGTAGCACATCAGTAACCCTGCGTGAAGAACTGCTCGGCTGACCCCAGGAAGGGCTGGACAAAGCTGGTGTACCTGGTGGTCAGGACCCCATCACCCTCCGTGGCCTGGGTCCCCACCACGTGCTGTTATCACACAGGGCATATGGCCTGGGGGTGGCCAGGCCGAGGTTCACCTCCCAGTTCCCCACCCCGAGAAGTCACTCGGGTCTGACGCTCGGGGTCCTCCCTCATCTGCCAAATCCCCACAGTCACAGCACCAGTCTATTACAACTGTTGTAAGAATGATACTTAACAGTGGTTCTTATGTTCGTGAACTGTGCTGGCCTTTCCTGAGCACTTATTAGGCTCCAGGCAGTGTCCTAAGGGATCCTATCTCCTTCGAGCCTCATAAACTCACATTTCATGTTCAAATACGAACCCTTGCAGGGTTATCAATTTATTTTATGCAGGGAAAAGCCTGCTGCCCTTCTCCGGCTCACTTAAGGAAACATACAAGTACACCTTTCACAGAGGAGGTGTTCACCTGGGTGTCACCAAACTGGGCAAGTTGAGACAGCCCCTCGGAGCCCCTGGCATCAGAGGTCAGAGGTGGTTTCACAGGGCATAGCAGCAACTTCTGAGGCTTGGGTGGCTTTAACAACATCAAACAGCGATGAAGGTGGCTTTAGCAGACATTGGCTGGAGGACAATGAACGCTCAAGGTCACACTGGCCTCTCGTAGACTGCAGCGGTGAGCAGTTAGCTGTTGCTGAGGCATGAGGACATCTTCCTTCCTCCTGCTGGTCGTGAGTGGAGACAAGTGGTGCGTGTAAAAGCTGTCCCTGCATGGCTCCCGACTCCATGTTAGAGCAGCTTTTTAAACGCATCTGCACCATGCTTGGGGTAAACTGCTCAGCTCTTCCGAGTGGCTACACTGCTTTATAGGCCCCACCCCTACCCCAGCAGTGAATGAGTGAGGGTTCCAATTTCTCCACTTCCTCACCAACACTCGGTATTATCTGACATTTTCATTACAACCGAGCTAGTATGTGTGAGGCAGTGTCTCACTGTGGCTTTGATTTGCATTTCCCTAATGACTAATGATGTGGAGCAGCCTCTCTTCCTGCACTTATTGGCCTTTTGTGTGTATTCTCTGGAGAAATGCCTATCCAAATGCATTCCCATTTTATGGGCTATTTGTAATTTTATGGTTGAGTTGTAAGAATATATTATACACTGTCAATAATAGACTCTTATCACATGTGTAAAGATTTGCAATAATGTTCTCCCCTTTCTGCAGCTTGGCTTTTCACTTTCTGATAACACCCTTTGATGCACAAAAGTTTGAATTTTGAGGAAGTTCAGTTGATCTATTTTCCCTGTGGTTGCTTGCCCTTTGGGTGTCATTGCCTATACAAGGCCATGGAGATTTAGTCCTGTTTTCTTCTAGGAGTTTTATAGTTTTAGGTCTTACAGTGACATCTCTGATCCATTTTGATTTAATTTTTATATATAGTGCGAGGTAAGGGTTTGGCTTCATTCCTTTGCTTGTGAACACCCAACATTCCCTGCACTACTTATTGAAAAGACTATTCTTTCCCCACTGTCTTGGCATCTCAACTAATTCTCCAACCTCTGTTTGTGGGGTTTGGTTTGACTGACAGTTCCTTGGATTTGTTCTTTATCCAAAGGTTGTTTTTTTCTGGCTTTGTGAGTTTCACCCACTGCATATGTAGGCTGGTCATTAGCAAAACCTTCATTTCACATATTTTGACCTGTCTTCTCACTTGTGGTGGGTATGTAATTCATAACCTGTTACTCTCTGATGGCTGGGTAGACCTCATCTACCATTGTTCTGGCCTTAATTATTGCAGTATCCTTCCAGCTGGTTTCTCTGCCTCTGTATATGCCTTCCAAAATCTATCCTCCATGTAGCAACTGGAGTGACCCTTTAAAACCATAAGTCAAACCCTGACTTTGTAAAATCTCTTAGTGGCTGACCATTTCACTCAGAGTAAAAGTTAGAAGTCCTTATGATGGCCTGCAGTCGGCCTCACCCCTCTCTGACCGGGCTTGGCCCAGTCTTCCCCTGTACTATTTGCTCCAGGCTCTCCACTCCCCACTGCGTTCCTGGAACATGCCAGGCATTCTCCCACTTGAAGACTTGCACCAGATGTTCCTTCCACCTGGAAGCCTCTTCTATCCAATGACTTCATGGCTCATTTCCTTCATTACCTTTAATTCTGTGTTCGCATGTCACCTTGTGAGGCTGTCTCAGGCCATGCCATTTAAAATGAAAAATGACCCTCTTGTGCCAACACTCCCTATTCAACTTGTTCCACTTTGACTTTTCCCCTTAGCACTTATCACTGTTTAAAATAATATATCATTACATGAGTCAGCCTTCAATCAGGATACAAGAATCAGACAACAGATTGAACAGGTGAAGTCTATATAATGAACAATTGACTATACAGGTGAGAAGAGCTGTGGAGAACAGCCCAGGATTATAGTACAGTAGCTAAGGAAGAAAGAAATTTGGGAGGGGAACCTTTCCCCAAGGTTGGGTTCAGACCTTGTTGGAGAAAATGCTGCAGCCCAAGGGATGGCGCTGGGTCTCCCAGGGCCAGAGCTGGTCCATGATCAGTGCGGAGGCCAGCAGGTGGGGTAATGCAGGCTGAGACTGGCAGGGAGGAAAGCTCTCCCTCTCCAAGGTTCAGGTGGGCTGAGGCTGAGAAGCCTATGGGATTCACTGGGAATCCGCTTGTAGGGGTGCCACTAAATGTCCCTAGGAGGCCATCCGTGGGGGTCCACTGAATCCAGTGTGGATGGGTGCCTGTGGACATCGCCTGTTTGTGCCACAATAGTCATGCTGTAGAAGAAAGAGAAATCAAAAAGTGGACGCACCCTGGAACCAGGAAGGAAGCCCCTTTATCCTAAACTTTGCCTGTTTGTGCCACAATAGTCATGCTGTAGAAGAAAGAAAAATAAAAAAGTGGAAGCACGCTGGAACCAGGAAGGAAGCCCCTTTATCCTAAACTTTGCCTGTTTGTGCCACAATAGTCATGCTGTAGAAGAAAGAAAAATAAAAAAGTGGAGGCACCCTGGAACCAGGAAGGAAGCCCCTTTATCCTAAACTTTCTACTAACAAAGCTTAATTTATGCCAGGTGCAAAAGAGAAATGCCTTCTGGGTCTAGCTCCATTATTGCGGGACAGGCAGCAAAGGGCAATTCATTGCTATTGTCTTACAGAGGCAATCCATTGATAGCTGGCATTGAAATTCACTTCTTTATTTTGTGCATTTTATTTTTTCCATGCTTTTACTTCCAACTAGCCTCTATCATTATGTTTGAAGTTTTGTTTTCTGAAGACAACGTATAGTGGCATCATGGCCTGTAATCCATTTTGCAAATCCCTATCTCCAAATTTGTATGTTTAGTCCATTTATGTTTGACATAATTATTAATATTTGGGGCTTGTATTGATTTCCTAGGTCTGCTGGGACAAAGTGCCACAAACTGGGAGGCTTAAAACGCAGAAATTCATTCTCTCACGGTTCTAGAAGCCAGAAGTCTGAAATCCTGTGAGAGGCAGAAGGTAGAAAATCCAATAAACTGTATGTTAATGAGAAGGTCACCACCAGGCGACTGGGACTCAGTCTTCCCAAAGGCCCTCTGAGAAATAGGTGGAACACCTCAGACTGTGCCCCTGGGGAACAAAGAGCCCAAGACACAGCCCCTCGGTACCCATCCCTGTTGGGAGGGTGCGCTGATTCACCTGCACAGTGGGTCTCACCCACGTGTCGTGGGAAGTGCAGAAGACAGGATGCAGACACTGGAGGGGGTACCCCACAGCCCTGCCAGTGTGCAGAAGCTGTCTGCTCCAGCTGCTGGTGGGCTGCGGGGGTGGGGGGTGGGGGGTGGGGGATGGGGGCCCCCGGCCCTGCACTGATGCACTCTTGCTCCAAACTGAATCCGTTCTGGCAAATTCTGACACTGAGGCTTCAGGGTGGTAGCTCACCGCACTCCCTAAACTAATGAGAATAGATGGTTAGTGGGACCAGCTACAGTCACCTCTGCCCAGTTGTTCTTACGCCTCCATCGCATTCATCTGGCCTCCTCTCCTGCGCTTCCACATGCCCCTCCGCCCAGACAGTGCACCCTCAAACCCTTCTTATCCCCAAATGTCAAGGGAAGTCCAGACACTGTCCACTGCAGTGAGGCCCCTGAGAGGCAGCTGCCCTGAGGAGCTCGGGCCACCCTGAATTCACATAGGCTAGGCAGGGATGTCACCAGAAGTGGTGAGAGGCGGAGCTGTGCAGTGGGGACAGTGTCCTGGTGTGGAGGGTCTGAGGGTATCAGCCATGCGGAGAAAGGCCTCAGGCTGTGGGGCCTCCACCCCTGCATACGGTGGCTCCGTGGGTCCACCGCTGGCTGAACACAGCCAGTAGCCAAAAACAGCCCATCTGGGAACTCTGTAGGGTTCAGTCCACTGGGCACAGGCAAGATGGGGGGGTGATGGGCGCTCTAGTTGTGCTGAGCGTGGGCTAGTGGGCACAGCCCTGTTCCCTCAGTGATCCCCCTGGGTTTTTCCTCCGTTTTACTCAAGGACTGAATTGAGTTTGTCAATGTCATGAGATGCTTAAATCAGTGACTCCCATATAATAAGGGAAATTTAAGGTCTCTGGGGGTAGAGCCAAGAAGAACAAGGAAAAACTGTCCCACTGATAAAGAGACTCCAGCATATTTACTGATCTCCGGTCCTCCAGCGCACTAGCCCTGCCCTTTGCACTCCGGGGAGGCAGGCTTTCTGCCTCGCAGCACTCTCTAAGCTGGGAGTTACCGAATGCATCAAACCAGTACTGTCAGTTCGGCCCCCAGGGGTTAGCAGAGAGTGCAAATTACTATTAAATAGAAGTATGTGGGGTGCTTATCTACCGTGGTGTCCAACCGGGCCAGAGAGACACAAAGCCTCCCTTGTGTGGCCCCAGCATCTGCCTGTTAGCCAGTCCAAGGTCGCCACTCTCCCCACGACATGCCAGTAAGTCAAGAGACCAGGGCTTGGGGCAAGAAAAGCAACTTAATTCGGGAAGCCAGCAGACCGAGATGGTGGCAGACTCATGCCCTGAAGCCCCATATTAACTCAGGGTTGACTGCAAGCTTCTTTCCTGGGAAAGGGGGAGCAGAGGGGGAGGGGAGCAGGTGAGGGGGTGAGTGAAGGGTGCAGACCTCTGAGCGCCAGCGAGGGTCTGAGGAGAGCTGAGGGACTCTATGTCCTGGGGTAGTTGACGCTTGCCGACCTAGGTCTGTTCACAATGCTCATAAATCTTTTGACACGGCAGTCATCCCCACACATACTTCTCTGTGTCTGGGAGGAGGCGGGCTTTGGGTCACGGCCACACGCAGTGATCTCAGACTGTGAGCAAACTCCTCCTGCGGAGGCACAAGCCTGCGGGCAAGGCTGCCGGAGCAGAAGCCTTTCCCTTTTTCTCCTTTTGGCCCAAAGGTTCCGGCAGCACAGGAGACAAATGCAGTGTGAAGGCGGAGGCGCCAAGGCCGTGGTGACTGTTACCTGCTCTCGGGGTCAGGGTCCGCTGTGGGTCTGGGATAATTCAGGCCCAGGAACTAGAAGTCAGGCAAGGGGAAGGCCACATTCTTGCTCTGGAAGCACCCGGAGCTGAGGCCAGCAGAGCGGGTGCCAGGGAGCTCAGCCATGAGCTTGTGGCCTCTTTGTCCCTCATGTGTCAGCCATTAATCCAAAGGGAATGAGGTATGTGGCCTGTCTTGGGGGACATGGGGGTCAGAGCTGATGAGAGTGGTAGAGGCACACGGGGGTTCTGGAAGAAGGGGAGTTGAGGGAGCTGCCGTGTGGGTCTGACAGAACCTGGCCCCCTGGTCCCCCTCCAGGCAGAGGAGGGGAGAGCCCATCTTCATAGCCTGGCAGGTGCCAAGGAGTAGGGGATGGGGGAGGTGCGCGTGGCAGGGGCTTTGCAGGGCCTCCCAGGGGTGGACGTGTGGGGTGGCCCTGTGGAGGGGCTCGATGGCGGGTCATCCCTTCCGTGAACCTGACAGCCCTCCTCCCCGCCGCCCACCCCAGTCAGTGACCGTGAGGAACCTGTGAACCGTGGTGGCCAGCCCCTCGGCGGGGGGAGCTCACACTCTCAGGGAAGATGGCAGGGAACTTGCCTGTGAGGCAGCGAGGCAGCCAAACCTGAGAGCTCTTCGTCCCAGCTGGAAGCGGCCTGGCCAAGGTGTCCCCTGTGACGGGGTGAGGAGCCATCCGGATCCCTCCTGGGGCCTGGGGGGACCCTTCTGAGGGGGCAGCGCTTTAACTGATCCCGAGCCATAGGTTCGTGTCCCCCCAGGGAGGTCTGGGGGAGTGTCCCCAGGACAGGCATTTGCAGGGACACCAGGGTAGCTGAGAGCTCGGGCTCTGGGGACACATTGAAGCGTCCTGAAGCTCAGGCCCTGTCTCCCCACTGGCAGGCTGGCCGGTTCCCAGGGGACTTGCTGAGCACCCCAGCCCTGGGCTCCCGCTAGGGGAAGGGGTGGGAAGGGGTGGGGAGGGGATGAAGGGGTGCCCGCTCGCTCACCCACTCTGATGACGTGCTTGTCCAGAGGGCATTTTTGTCTTTAATTCTTCGGCACCACATACTTGTCTGTCACTCACCAGACCCACCCCCTCCCCAGATATGGAGTTGGCAGGGACGCTCGGGAGGGTGTGGTCTGGGGCAGGTGCTCAAAGGGTGGGGTGCGCCACAGCCGGGCATAAAGGGCAGCCCCATGAGAAGCCGGCCCAGCTTCACCCAGACCCCCCGTGAGCTGCTGCGGCCCTGAGCACAGCGCCCTGAGATGCAGGCCCTGGTCCTGACCATCACCCTCGGCCTGCTTGCTGCCCTGCAGGCCCAGGAGCCCCTGGCCCCCCACTGGGAGACGCAGGATGTGAGCCTGCAGGGGGGGGCGGGGTTTGCCTGCGGGTGGGCGGTGACCAGGGTCGCTGTCTCAGGAGGGGCCATTCAAGGGCAGGCGGCGGTCAGAGCCGGTCCTCAGGGAGCAAGCTCAGCTCAGGGACAGATGAACTAGTGCCCTGGAGGCCCCTCTGGAGTGAGGACTCTGGATGCCAAGGGCCTGACGTCAGCAGAGATGGGATCGTGGGGCGGCAGTCACGCCCTGCCTCTGCTGGGACCAGGAGCCCCGAGGGCTGGGCGGGTTCTAACCAAGCCCTGGGGTGCAGGTGTGTGGGAACCCAGCCTGCCTTTGAGGGGCTGCAGCCTGGGCGCTGGGGCAGCAGGTGGCCGAGGAGGAGAATCTGGGCCCTGCCGCCCCCGGCTCATGCCCAGACCCTGCTCAGCTCACAGGAACGTGGTATGTGAAGGCCGTGGCGACTGACAAGTACATGCCTGCGGAGAAGAGGCCCGACAAGGTGTCCCCAGTGACAATGACAGCCCTAGATGGTGGGAGCTTGGAGGTCTCCTTCACCTTCATGTGAATGTCTCCTATGTGGGGTCCTGCCCCCTCCCCAGCTGGGCTGCGGGGTGACATGGGGGCAGCCCTTATAATAGCACCTCCTCCCATCTCAGTTGGTAAGTGGGTATTGGTCAAATGAATGTGTCCCTGACCTGGAAGGAAAGCATCCTGGGCTGTGGGGGTAACAGTGGGACTTGTGGGGACACCAGGTCAGATGTCGATGTGCCAGGTGAGCTCGGTGGGCATGGGCACAGGCGTGTGTCCTGAGACTGTGGCTACCTCCTGTCTCAGGAAGGAGGACCAGTGCCACGAGAAGAGGATTGTCCTGCAGCAAACGGCGGAGCCCGGCAAATTCAGCAGCTGTGAGTTCGGCCAGGCCCCTCCACTCGGTGGCCTGGCCGCCCGGACCCTCCCCGTCCTCTCCCAGGAGACAGCAAGCTCTCCCTCCCAGAGGCTCTCATTGTCCTGATATCAGACACCAGATGCAGCGGGTGGTGGGGGGGACAGAAGCAGCCCTGCCCTCTGGGTGTCTGGCTCTTCACCCTGCGGGGAATCGAGGCAGGGCACCTTGGGCGTGCCGGGTCCCGGCCTCTGAGTTCCTCTAGCCTGTGTGACTCCACAGCTTGGGTGGTGACCCTCCCCAGGAGGGGCTGTCTTCCCAGTGTCAGGGCCCACGGCTGGCGGCAGGCTGTCCTGCACAAAGGCCCGGCCGGAGCCGCGCAATGATGGGAGCTCAGCACGGCCGGGGCGGGGGAGAAGCCAGCCTGTTCCCGTGTGTTCCTCAGCTGGTCTCGGATAGTTCCTCTGGGAGCGGAGGTGCTGAAGACCCACGCTCTCTCCGTCTGCCCACAGGTGGGGGCAAGAAGAACGTGTGCCTCCTGGAGCTGCCCGAGGAGGACCACTACATCTTCTACTGCAAGAGCTCATTCCCCATGGGAAAGCTCATAGGTAGGGGTGGCCCTCCTGGGCCCTTGGAGCATCTCCAAGCCCAGCCCCACAGTTTCTGCTTCCCGAAGCTAGGGGAACTGGCCAAAGCCCTGCCCTGGTTCCAGAATATGAAGCCCCTGTGCTGGTCTGTGTGCCTGGCATAGTTTGCTGCTCGGGGTGGCCAGTCTGAGCTCCCTCAGAGTCTTGACCACTCATAGAGGGCATTCTGGCCTCTGCAGCTGCAAAGAGCCGCTTCCTGGGGTCTCAGGCATGTGGCCAGGTCCCTGTGGGGGAGGGTTGTGTTGCTGATAGAGGCTTTCTCGGGACAGTGACCCTCCAGAGTGTGGTCGTCCAAGAATTCTCTGGCCGTGAGGCGGCATGCTTCTTCTCAGCTGCAGGGTCCTTCCAGGTCAGGGGTGTGACCCTGCAGGTCAGCTTTGGGGGCAGGCCTGGGTCCCTCAGGGGCCATCCATGACTCGGGGTGTCCCCACGGCTATCTCCCTTCCCAGGGACGCGGCCTGTCTCCTCCACATCTGCTCTGCATCCACTTGCAGGCTGAGCCCTCCTCTCCCAGCCTGGGCAGCTCCTGAGTGGAGCCCCCCAAATGTTGGGAGGGGCCCTCTCTATCCAGGTTCTGCTTCCTGAGACCTCAGGCTCACCTGAGACCTGGTCACCTCCTCACCTGCAGGTAAAAAACCTGACCTGAACCTGGAAGCCCTGGAAGAATTTAAGAAATTCATGCAGCACAAGGGACTGCCGCAGGAGAATATCTTCCTGCCGGTCCAGATTGGTGAGACGCAGCTCTGCCCGTGCCCCGTATCCACCCTATGTCCTTCTCATCTCCTGTGCCCTCATGTCCCCTCTAGGGCCTCATGTCCCACTGTGCCCCTTGTGTCCCTCTGCAGCCCCCCGTGACCCTCGCATCCCTTCCCCACTGTTCCTCCGTGGGGTGACATCACAAAGTGATGTGTCCCAAGGAGGCCATGGGCTGGACTCTGGGTCTCAGGCATCCAAGTCTGAGCTGCGGGCAGTGGCTAGCTTGGGGCCCTTATCCAGGGTATCATCTCATGCCTGGGTTTGCTTGGTTTCCACAGAAAACTGCATTCCTGAAAGTGATTAGGATGAGTCTGAAGCAGACATGCATGCTGGATGGGACATTAGGAGCCATGGGGGCACCCCGACTGCAGCAGGAGGGACCGCGTGTGGGCCAGGTGGAGCCTGCTCTGCAATCCGGGCAGCGCTTATCCTCATTCAGGACATCTGTCCCTGAGCATCATTCCCGGGACAACAGGGACCCTTCTGTGTGCTGGGTTTGCTTTTTGTGTAATGTGGGGGCAGTGGGAGGGCCTGTCCCCACCCCACATGCTGCGGGCGGGAGCTGGACTCTGCCCCCATGTGCAGCCCCGGGAGGCCTGCAGGTGCCCCCTGCGCTCCCGCCTTGGCCTCACTGAAACCCTCCTTCCCAGGCTCTGGAGCACTCTCTGTCCCGCAGGACGTGGAAGGAGCCCCGGGCCTGGGACCATCCGCCCCCTCCTCACCCTCACCCCTCTCCTGGCTCCTCATAAAGAGCATCAGCATCCCTGGTGCCTCTGTGCGTCTGTGGGCCCCTCAGATGGGCTGGGAATGGGGAGGAGAGGAGGGAGGCCAGGCTTCCCCAGCCCACCAGGTTGGGGCCAGTGGAAGGCTGGGAGCCCAGCCAGGGTGCCCGCTGCTCCTGGCTTGGCCATACACCGGGCTGCCCCTGCGCAGGGTCAAGGCCCACAGTCCCTGGTGGGGAGCAGCAAGCATCCTGGGCTTCTCCTGGACACAGCAGACCCCAAATGCAGGCGCTGGGGCTTGGCCAGGCAACACCGGGCGGGGGTCCCTGCTGCAGCCCCAGCGCCCCTCTGGGGCTGGGGGCCAGGCCATCCCAGGCCTCACCAGCCTCAGCTTCGCATGTCATTCTGTAGTGACCATGCTGACCCTGCAAAGAGGCCAGACCCTCCAGCCGGGCACCTGCAGGGGGACCTGGTGGCCACCTGAGCCTCGGGCCTCTCTGTCCTGGGACTCCAGGGCCCTGCCCGGTCTGTCTGCCTCACCCTGATCTACCCCGAGTGGGCCATGTCATGACATGGCTGCCCCGGGGGACTGTGCAGAGAGAGGCCAAAGGCTGGCAGGGGCCCAGGCCCAGGGTCCTTTGTGGCCATGGGCTAAGACTCAGGGTGTGGAGGCTGAGGTCTGACAGGGGACCATCCTGGGCAGATCCAGCCCCAGGCCTCTGGAGAAACAGGTCCAAGCTGGGGGTCCCCACGCCACCTCCTGGGCCTCTATGCCGCCTGTCCTTGGGGTCCATCTTCCTGAGGAGGGGGCAGCAGAGGCCCTGAGGGAGACGCCTCCTCTGTGGGGATCCGAGCCCAGCACCTGTCCAGCACCGTCCACTCCCTACACTGGCCCTGCCTGGAGGTGTCCAGGTGCCAGGCCTGTGCTGGGCAGCAGACTGTGGGGTGGGGGTGCTGTACCCAGCTGGCCCTGGTGTTCTGAGAGGTTGGTCATCCGCAAGGTGGGGCAGATATCAATAGAATCCTGCAAACCTCATTTCTGAGGGGGTGACCCGGAGGACCAGAAATGGCAGATGGTCCAGAGGCAGTCTGTCCTCCCTGATGTCAGACCACTGCATTCGTCTCCCCCCTGACCTGGTTTCTGGGCTGGAGGCCCAGGACTGGCCCTAAAACAAAACCAGACCCCACAGGCCCAGGTCAGAGGGGCCGCTGTGGTGCCCCAGGCAGAGGGTGGACGCACAGAAGGTGGGAAGTGAGCCGTGGGGCTGACCCTGTGGAGGCCGTCTTCCTGCAGTCCCTCCTGCTCCTGGGGTGCGTTTCTTGTTCCTGGCTCTGCTGGGTTCCCTGGGAAGTGGCCACTGAGAAGGCGGGATCGGGGGAAGGGAGCCGAATGGGGCCACAGACCCACAGAGGAGCCTGGCTGGCCTGGAGGGGCGGAAAGCCCGGCCCAACACCTCCTCCCCAGGCCCCCGAGCTCCATCCTGGGGTACAGCCTCTGGGGGCCTCGGCCAGCTCAGGGGTGGCTCTCCCCTGGAGGGGCTCTGAGCGGGGCCTGCGTGGATGCCCACCCACCTGTCACATCTTACGCACAGTAAACACCTCTACTGGCCTTTGGGAGCTCCTCCTGAGAGGACCTTCAGAAGAGGGAGGGCAGTAGTCACACCCCCTGGCCCACTGCAGCTGGCTGACCCTCCCAGGTTGGGTCAACAGACCTTCCTTCCTGCTACACGCTGGGTCAGGCAGGTGCTCGTGTCCACTCTTAGTTACCACGCATGGGAACACCAACCCACCCTCCCAGTAGGAAGGCCTCGGGAAGACCCCTGGGGAGCGGGAGCACCCCCCCGCGCTGCCCTCCCTTGAGGGTCTGGGGTCAGGTCTGCCCACTGACAAGGCCCTGCCATCTAGCTCGGCCGCGGGAAATGATCCACAGCCAAGGCGCCACCCTGCCAGGCTGCCAACGTCCTCCCACCACTCTGGGCTGGCCCCCAGGGGTCCTGGCCCCCGGCTGTCACTGGTCATTGCACCTGTGCTCCAGGGCAGCTTCAGTCCCCAGGCCACGCCCCTGCCCCTTCCTCCAGACGCAGCCCAGGCCAGGCCCTCCACTGTCTGATTCCAGAATATTTTCATCACCCTGTAAAGGCTCCTCGTGCCTATTAGCAGTCCCTTCTCATTCCTCCCTCCCTCCTCACCTCCTGGCCATCACTGACCTATCTCTGTCTCCATGCATTTACCTACTCTGGGCATTTCTAATAAAGGGAATCATACACTATGGAGCCTTCTGCGTCTGCCTTCTTTCACCTGGCATAATGTTTCCAAGCTTCACCCATGTCGTAGCGTGTCAGGTCCCCGTTCCCCTTCACGGCTGAGCAGGGCCCCACTGTGGACGGACCACATCCGTGACCCGTCCTCCAGCTGATGGACGTGCATGTTGTTCCCACCTGCAGAACATGCTTTTTTGGGGGCTTGTCGGAGCCCCTGTTTGCAATCCTCTGGGATCAGATAAGATACACAAATTCTCAGCCACCTACCACAGGCTTTCTATCCCTTTACCAGCCATGTCTCTTTGTGCTTTGGCCTGAAGGACCCAGTCCAGGGACAATGGAACCTGGCTCTGCCTCAGACTTCCGGGTGCGGGAACTGTAAAGGAGCTGTTTTTTTTTTTAAGTGTCTGGACCAACCAGGGTTATTAACTACAAATGCCAGAAGAGACTCCAGCTGATTTAGAAATAAAGTGGAAATAAAGTTCCCTGAGGGGACCCTGTAGCTCGCACTGCTCCCAGGACTGTAGAAAATCAGGAGAATGTGCAGGACCAGGGCTGGTGGGCAGCCAGGGACACCCCAGCCCCACATCCCAAGCCCGGGCTGCCCCAGGTGTAGACAGTGGGCAGTGGCCACAGCGCCCATGGTTTGGGGATGTGCTCTGTAGCAGCTCCCTGACAACACCCTGACTCCAGACACCTGGCCTCCAGAGCTGTGAAAGGATAAATTTCCATTATTTAAACCACCGACCTTGTGGTGATTTGTTACAGCAGCTGCAGGAAACACACACATATGCACACACACACATACCCACTCTCCACTCTTGCACCAGAGGCAGAGCTCTGCATTGCTGGCTGGCTTATGACCCTTTGAAAAGCCCGCTGGGGACTTGAGAGTAGCTCGTACCTTGGCTCATGCGGGAACAGGAGCCCGCCTGCCCTCCTATGCAGACAGCCCTGCCTCCTGGTCTGGCCCCCATCAGTCGACCTTTTGAATGAGGGAGGTGGGGCCGTACAAACCTAGGTTTCCGCAGACCCGGGCTGTTCCTCTCCTGCATGACGACTCCCACCTTTCCCAGCCTCCCATGGCCGCCGTGCCCTTGGCTCCAGTCCCACCTCTATTTCGAAGACCAGCGGTGTTCACAGCCTCCAGCAAATGTCTTCCTTCAGCCTGAGCATCAGGAAAGGTGTGAAGGGAATGACCAATGTAAAGAATGTGAACCTTAAGTCGCAGCGTGTGACTATCTCAGTGAGGAAGCAGACATGTCAGGACCCACGGACACCAGACCATGGCATCAAAACCTGCCAGACTTCCGGGCAGGAGCTCAGCGTGCGCTGATGCCTTAAACTTGTGCTTAGACGGAAGAGTCCAGGTGTGCTCTTCGGTGTCAGGCTTGTGGGTCACTCTCACCCACAGGTAGGCGTGGGGTGGCCACCCTTTGCTGTGCCCATGTGTCTGGCCCTGCGCCGGGCCTCATGCCCTGCGACGCAGCTCCGTAAGAAGTCTGAGTATACATTGCGCAGCCCCGTTGCACCTTCCTCAGGCAGCCCTGACTGTGCCTGGATGCTTTTGTGGGACTCTGCCGACTGGCTCATTGGTTCCCACATGACATGTCTGCAGGGCTGCTCTAAGGGCTCCTGTTAAATCAGTGGACAACTGATGTCCTAGCAATACTCCAGAGGAAAGCACGGAGGCCCAGCAAGGGGCCTGCTCAGCGGAAGCAGACGTGCCCCTCCTGCAGGTGCCGCGGCTCAGTCCCCAGACGTGACGCGCTCCTGGATGTGGAGAAGGGCAGCCACACAGAGAAACACAAGAGCCCTTACTGGGCACCACAGACGAGAAATGGACACAGCTTCATCCACATGAAAACACGCTCAGTCTTACCATGATATACCCGCGTTATCAGGCCCCAAAGTTTGAGAAAACTGCTGGGGCTGAGTAGAAATGGGAACTGTATTCGTTGCTGAGGGGATCTAGGTGGCTCCCAGCGGAAGCGGTTTGGCTGATTCTGTGGGGACGGCAAAGGGACTGGCCCTCTGAATGAGTGGCCAGGGCAGGGCCTCCGTACTGGTCGCGCATACGTGTGGTTCACCGCACCTGCTTCACAGGAGCAGAGGTGGGGACCCCATGTCCCTTCCAAGGGGGTGGAGACATGAGGGACCCCACCACAGGCACAATGCAACATCGTGGGGAAAATTAGGGAGATGAGCTCAGAAGCTCTTTAGACAGCAACCTGGAAATATCTCCCCCTGGTCCTGGCTGCTGGCAGGGCTGACCTCCAGGCCACAGTCCCTCAGATTTGCTGGCCTCTTCAATCACCTTGAGAAGTGGCTTCATCTGTGTGTGGTCAGCACCCTGGGCCTTGTAGCCACGTCGGGGGCGGGGGTGGGGGTCAGTGACCAGGACTTCTGCATATTGGCCACTGAAAGGGAGGAACCTAGCTGACCCGGCAGAGATGGTGTGTAGTTACTCCAGTAAACCCAAACCCCACACCCTGGGGAGTCCTTCCGTGTATGTCTCCAAGGATCAAGACCTGTTCATGGGTAACTCAGGATCAGGTGTTCCCACAAGCCCATTTCATGGAAGGCAAACCTGGGGGCAGGGAAGGAGCGGCTGCCTGGGGATGATGGGTGACTTGGGTGCTCAAAGGACCCCACATCCCCTTCACCACCGGCCCCACTGGGCTGGTCCTGAGCTGCTGGACAGGGTCATGTCTTGCTAATGGGTTTCAGCCCCAGGCAGGTTCGCTATGGATTCAATGTGATCAAAGAAAATTGACAGCAAAACGTTCTTGGGATGAAAGGGTTATACCCAATTTTACTTCCACGGTGGCAGGTCAGTCACTAAAATCCTGTTTACTCAGAGCAAGTCTGCATGCAGCAAACTGGCCTCTGCCTCTGGGCCCCTCTTTCTGCATAGCCGTCCTCTGGGCCTCTCTGCACAGTCATCCCACACAGCTGTCCTCTGGGCCTCTGTCCTTGGCACTGCCACCACTCCAGCCTCTGCTCTGCTCTCCTGCAGCCGTGCCACCGTGTCGCGCTCAGAGTACTGGGTGGGGCTCCTTATATAGAGTCAACAGCCATGTATTGCCCACAGGTGTGCAGTGAGCTAGTCAACCAGGGCCAGGTGAGAATCCTGGCCCCAGGAACTCTCATTTTATCCACACCCCATGCCTCCAGGATTCTCTCCTCTCAATCTAGGTGCCCTCAGTCCTCTGCAATGGTCCCAGTGCAAGGAAGCTTGAACATTTGTTCTCCAGCCTCCCCAGCAAAAACTCTTGCAGACACACAGGCCGGACTCCTGGCTCTGTCTCTGACCTCTGCCTCTTTGGTCTTAATGGCTCAAACTGCTGCACTGGTTTCAGTTGTTGCCATAGCCCCAGTAACATCCTATTTGGCTTCCCGTCTAATTTCCTTCCATCTGCTCCTGCCCATATTAAATCAGCCCACATCTGGGTCCTTGTAACCTTCATGAGGCCCCTTAAATTGTTCTTGTGAGTCACCTCACATTTTGTAATCGCTGCCTCAAGGCAGGCTGCACTGTCAGGAAAGACAGCTTTCCCATTTCTGTTCCCCACAGAACAATTCCATCCACCCCTAAGTCCCACAGCCACGGCTCAGCCTGAGTATAGGGGTGGCCCATAGACTGCTCCACGACCTGGGAGGGGGCTGCTCCTCTCCTTGGGGAACTTCCAGCTGCTGGGTCTTTATTTTCTTTACAACCACTGGGTGTGCTTTCAACACAGGAGGCGCCAGTGCCTCTGGCATCACCCCTTCGTTCTTCCCCAGCTCCTCCATTACTGGGGCTGATGGCACCTTTCTCTCCCCTCCCCTGAGTGCCTCCTCTGCTACAACCTTTACCTTTTCTACTGTGCCTCGCAGCAATGCTACCTCGGTCTTCAGAAGGTCTCCTACCTTCACCGCAATGCTTCGCAGCTGACCTTCTCGTGCCACTTCCGCCTGTGCTTCCCTCAGGAGTTCGTCTTTTTCCTTGATGGCCTCTTCCTCCTTCAGAACACCTGGCAGCACTGCTGCCTCGTTCTGTAAAGAATTGTTTACCTCTCCAATGGCTCCTTGCTGCCGGCGTTCTCGTGCCACCTCCTCTCGCATCGATGCCATTTCCCTCCTCAGGGAATCCACAGAAGTTTGCAGCTCGCATTCTCGTGCTGCCATTTCTTGGGTCTCCTCTGTAGACCTTTTTAATACTGTGAGAAGCAGCCAACCCACAGTCCCTGCTGCCTCACGGGCACTCTGCTTCTCAAAGGATCTGCTTACTACACCAAGGGCCTCCCCTACAGCCTCAGGTGTCACCTCCACTTGCCTCCAGTCCTGGGGTGGGGCCCAGTCCTCTAGGAGGCAAGCCACCTCAGACCACATACCCACTGGGGGACAATCCACTGTCTCCCCATTCACAGGGGCAGCCCGCTGAAGCACCCCTCCCATAAGGGCAGCCTGTCTTTTTCCTTGGTCAACAATGAACCCTACTGACTTCCTCCAATGGGTTTCAGACCCGGGCAAGTTCACTAGGATTTAATGTGACCAAAGAAAAGTGACAGCAAAACGTTCTTGGGGTGAAAGGGTTATACCCAACTTTATTTCCACGGTGGCAGGTCAGTCACTAAAATCCCATTCACTCAGAGCGAGTCTGTATGCAGCAAGCTGGTCTCTGCCTCTGGGCCCCCCATGTCTACACAGCCGTCCTCTGGGCCTCTCTGCACAGTCGTCCTGCACAGCCGTCCTCTGGGCCTCTGTCCTCAGCGCTGCCACCACTCCAGCCTCTGCTCTGCTCTCCCGCAGCCTTGCAGCCGTGCCACTGTGTCATGCCCAGAGCACTGGGTGGGGCTCTTTATATAGGGTCAACAGCCATGTATTGCCCACAGGTGTGCAGTGAGCTAGTCAACCAGGACTGGGTGAGAATCCTAGCCCCAGGAACTCTCGTTTTATCCAGTCACCAGGCCACCCGCTGCTCCTGGCAGCTGCTCCTAACCGAGCTGGGACACAGCCTGTGACCCACATCCTTATGTGACCACAGTGTGGCAGCTCCATGTGAGCAGGGACTGTGCTTCTCACTGCTGTGCTCACAGGCCCCAGCTCAGGGCCTGCATGCAGCAGCTCTCGGCAGGTTAGCAGATCAGAAGGCTCCTTCCAACATCCCTGTGAGGTGGGGCTGCTCCCAACCACAAGCTCTTGAGGCAGGCCCGCACGCCCTCAGTACCTGTGTCCACCCCGTGCAGGCTCCCAGAGTATAATGGTGACCTCAGGTACCCTCCCTGCCCTTGAAACTACAGCCCAACAGGTCGGACAGCATCTCACCTCAGCCAGTAACTGGGAAGCTGCAAAGCCCATCCATCTCTAGCCCAAGATCTTGCACAGACCATGCGGCTTGGGCTGGCCCCGCTGCAGAGCTCAAGCAGCCGAAGAGCAGGACCGGTGTCACCTATGCACCAGCTCAGGGGCCCGCGACAGAGCCAGAGCCCCTCCAGTTCCAAAGCAAGACTGTGTGATGGGAAAGGGGTGGCCCCCGGGGTCACCAGGGCTGAGGAGCCCCAGGAATCCACACCTGAAAATCGGGGCCAGGACTGCAAGAGTGACAGAGAACAACAAGCATGCTCGACCCTTCGTCCACAAAAACCAAACAACTCAAACTTCAGATGAGGAAATGAGCCCTATGTTCAACAGGATGTGGGTGCTTCTGATCATAGGCATGTGCTAAATCCTAGAACAGACACAGAGTAAGTCCGGTGCTGATTGGCTATTGGGACACAAACTTTCTGACCAACGGGAACATGCAGCCAACATCTAGGGCCTCAGACTTGCCCAAGGGCTCTGGGATCCCGACACTGAAACCTTTCTCCTTGGAAGCCTCTGTCCTCTCATCGTCCTCATCTAATGCCTCCTTTTCTACTGCTCGGGGCCCCCCCCCCCGCCAAGCTGCCGGCAGGCACTGTCCACATCCTCTGCAGAGGCTGCCCACGTCCTGCCCTCGGTCCCAGAGCTCCTGTCCCTCTCACAGGGTTGGCGGGCTCCCTTTGCTGTCACTGGGCACCGTTCTGTGCAGTGTTTGGCACCTTCCTGGGCCATATCTCCCCTGATGACCATGAGCCGGGTCTTCTGTCCCCATCCACCAGATGCTCAAGTCCAAAGGCTGGATGATCTGTGCAGTCACAGCCAGTGTGGAGCCTCTGCAGATGTCAAGTCCCCAAAGCAGGCAGGGAGTTGGGGGCGATTGGGAGCAAGTGGTGTGTGTTTGCAGATGACCCCAGGAAGCCTGAGGAGGACATGGAAGCGTGAGCCTGGACGAGGAAGAGTGAGTGCCAGGGTGGGCATCTCTGCAGCCAAGATCGCACCCAGTGGGGCTCTGTCCCCCCTGGTGGAAGGTCAAACTCAGGGCACAATGCTTCTGCTCTGAGGGGGGCACCAGCTGCAGGAGACAAAGCGACCTTGGGGTAGAAGGACTTCTCAGGCAGGGAGGGAGGCCCTGGGTGCTCCAGGGGACGCTGTTAGCCTGCTAGGGACTGACTTACCTAGCTGCAGGTGGACTAAGGGGGGCTGAGGGCACAGCTGTGTGATATCAGCAGCGTCTGCAGCTGAGGTCTCTATGCAGGTCCCACCCTCAACCCAGAGAAAGTCTGGTCTGCATTTCTCCCCCTAAACACCAAGTGTGGCCTCAGACCACCCCTCAAGCCCACACATTTCCAATCCTTCCCACTCACCTCAAGTCATAGGAAATTCAGGGCATCTCAGTTGGTGTTGGCTGCCCAGAAACATTTGTTTTCTGGCCCAGATGGCAGCAAAGATCTCAGGGCGGTGCTTCAAAAGCAGCAGGATGTGGGGATCCCAGGAGCTTTCCACAGCAAGCTTGGTGCCGGGCACCGCGGCTGTCCGGCCTGCTCTTCTCCTAATGTCCCCCCAGCAGTCTCACCCTCCAGGTCCTCAGATGTCTGGTGAGCAGGCTGGGGCTGTAGGACTTGCCCAAAGCAAGAGGAATGCAAATCCTCTTCCCAGAGAGCATGATTACCCTGGACAAGCTGTCGGAAAGCAGCCAGGTCAGGACCTGGCAGAGACCCCACAGGGCCCGAGGGGCATTGGAGCCTCTGTGAGAACAGTGAGATCTGAGGTGCTGTGCCCAGGGCAGCTCCTGTGCCCCAGGCCCCCTGGGGGATGGCTCTGCTGGGTGGACAAGACTGAAGGTGGGGATTCCCCGTCGGGTTGTGTGCACAGGTGTGAAAGCCCCAGCCCCTAAGGGTTCCTGGGGAAAGTAGCCACCTCAGCTTGTGGGAGGGAGGCTCTGCAGCTGCCCGAGGTCGGGTGGGGCAACAGAGCAGCACACAAGGCAGGAACGTCCCAGCCGGAGCAGGACAGAGCGGCCTACATGAGGGCACCCCCCGCCCCCCAGGCTCTAGGAGGCTGTGTGCACCGCAGCCTCTGCCCCACGGGAAAGGCTAGGAGGCCCCGGCTCTCCACTCACCCCTGGCCCTGTGGGAGAACTCTGTGTGAGCACCCCGGGGGCTTCAGGCTCAAACCACGTCTGCTCATTTCAGCACCCTGTGATTCAGCTCAGCTGGGCAGAGTCAAGGAGCCCTGTGAGCCCAGCCCTGCAGGGGCAAGTGAGTCCAGGTGGTGGGTGAGGGCCTGGACCCGAGTTCTGGGAGTCCCGGGGCTCCTCTGGGGTGCACACCATCTGCTACGACGTGGCCTCTGCAGGGACCAGGGACAGGCCGGGTGGTCAGCCCCTTCTTCCCCAGGATGGGGCGGCTGTGCTGGCAGGTGGCAGGGCAGGGAGGTGGAAAGGCGTGTCCCGACTCAGGCAGGCGGGGCTGGGGGTCCAGTGGTGGAGCCTCAGGGATCAATACAGAGGCGAGAAGGCTCAAGCAGAACAAACCGACGCAGAGGGGATGGAGGGGTTCGAAGCCGGGGCCCCCAGGTGGGAGGGATGGGTCAGCCAGAGCACCTGCCACTCACCCTCAGTGGCCCTCAGCCTTTCAGCTGCTCCTTGGAAAATGCAGAGGGGCAGGACACCCATCAGAAAGGCTCTCCTTGTCCTTCCCATGGTGTTTTTCGGTTCTGCACAGACATGATGTGTTTGATGTGACTCTCGTCCACACCACTCACTTTGATAGAAGAAAACATGAAGGATATGGTCTGAAGTCCTGACAGTGACTCACTAGCCACATTGGGGAAGGGACTTGCTCAGGACCCCCAGGGGAGGCCACTGTACCCTTCCACCGAGAGGCCAGTCCCAGGTGCCCACAGCCCCTCAGCACCACCTCTGACCAGGGACCCCAGCCACAGGTGCTCCACGTATGTCCCGGCCCCAGACCCACAGAGCCACAGAGGGAAAGGCACAGGGATGCTTGGAGACTCAGTCAAAAGGCTCCTGCCGATTCAAAGGCTGCACCTCCTCAAGGAAGCCCTCATGACGCTGCATGGCACTCCGTCTCCGCCAGTGAGGATGGGGACTTTGGGGTGCCAGCTCTCCGGAGAAGGGAGGGGCTCCCAGGGCGCAAGGGTGACACTTTGCTTCCACTGTGACCTAGGAGCTTCTGAGGTCCACCCAGTAAGGACCCACAGGAACCCATCAGCCCCCACACTTGACACCAGCCATCCGAGCTTGTGTCGCTGCTGACAGGGACCTTGGCAGGACCCTGACCATGACTATGCGGCAGGTCCTGCAGTGGGCAGAGTGGGCAGAATGCACACAGCTGCCCGTAAACTGCCCTTCAGACCCACACAGGGCAGCCTTGGTCCCCCTGACCCACAGGACGCCTGCAGTGCTCACCTGGGAGGTGAGCGCATGAGGAGAGGCAGGGCTGGCTTCCTGAGAACCGGCCAGCCTGGACCTGGACAGCGTGGAGACACGCCACCAGCCTGGAGGAGGCTGAGTGCCCTCAGGCAGGAGCAGTGTAGGAGCCAGAGACCTGCTCGTCCTGCCAGCTCAGCACCTCCACGCACAGCTGGGCTGCCAGCTCTATCCTGCCACAGGGCCTCCTGGCCCCCAAGGGCCCCTGCGCCAAACCATCCCTCTTCCTGCCAACCAGGAAGGCAGACCGGGCCTTCCCAAGACTCTTCCAGGGAGAAAGTAACAGAGCCACATTCTTCCCTCCCCACCCTGTGACTTCCTGGCCCCAGGCCTCCCCTACCTGGAGAAGCAGACAGTGAGGGGTCTGGTCTTTGCTGCTCAGGAGTGCTTCCTGAGGGGAGGCTTTCAGACCCGGGCAAGTTCACTATGGATTCAATGAGACCGAAATGACAATGGAACATGTGGGATTGATGGGGTTAATACATAACTCAAGTAATATAGAAATCAAATACACATGACTTGATTGTTTTTCTTACAACTCTTGATGTGTGATCAAGGACAAAATGATGAGAACCAGGGCAGTTCCCATGGCTCGGGGCCGCCCTCGCATGGTTTCAGTATCCTTGAGGAGTATCGTGTCCTTGGGCTAGACTCAAGGCCAGATGATGATGTTTTGGGTTCATTTTGAGTTCATTTGTTTAATAAATATGAGAGGTGCCTTTTTGGCATTACTCTTGAGCTGTTACACCTTGAGTCCCCTGGCTGGTCCTTTCAGGGCTTCGATATCTCATCCCCTCACCTCCTCAATCTGCGGCTCAGAGGCAGGGAGGGGGCCGACAGGAACGTTCTTGGGGTGAAAGGGTTTATACCCAACATTATTCCCATGGTGGCAGGTCAATCACTAGAATCCAGTCCACTCAGAACGAGTCTGCATGCAGCAAGCCGGTCTCTGCCTCTGGGCCTCTCTGTCCCCTGCAGCCGTCTCAGTCTCCATCCTAGGCACTGCCACCACCCCAGTCTCTGCTCTCCTGCAGCTGGGCAGCAGCCATTTGGCCACCCTGTTGCCCAGAGCCCTGGACAGAGCTCTTTATATAGAGTCAATAGCAATGTATTGCCCACACGTGTGTAGTGAGCTACCTGACCAGGGCCAGGTGAGAATCCTGGCCCCAGGAACCTTCACTTTATCCACAGAGGGGCAAAGAGAAATTTGGAGGTCATGCAGAGGGGCAAGAGAGCAAAGAAGACATTCAAAAGGCGAATATGCTCAACAACCCATGGGAAGCTTACATGGAAAGATACTCGACATCACGAATCAACAGGGAAAAGCAAATCCAGATCACAGGGAAGCAACACTTTACTTCCACGCACTTGGCTCTAACAAGTGTTGGTGGGGGTGTGAATTGGAAGCCTCTTATGCTGCTGATGGGGATGGAAAATGGTCTTTAAAGCCACTTGGGAAAACAGTTTGGTAGTTTCTTAAAATGCAAACATCTATTTACCATATGACCTAGCCATTCCACTGCCAGGCATCCACCCGAGAGAAATGAAAACATAGGCCCACACGTAGACTTGTACACGGATGTTCACAGTAGTGTTGTTCAAAAAACTAAAATGTGGAAGAGACCAAAATGGCCATCAATGGATGAGTAAACAAACAATGGTCTATCCACTCATATAAATTTTTCAGCCATAAAAACGAATGAAATACTGATACATGTGACAACATGGATGACCCTGAAAAACATTCTAAGAGATGGAAATCGGATGCAACAGATCACATTTTATAGCCTGTATTTCATACGACAGGCCCAAGAGGTAAACCTATAGAGACAGACAGTGGGTGTCTGAGGTGGGTGGAGGGCAGATCAGGACAGGGAGAGACTATGAATCGGCATTAGGGAACTTGGGGGCTGCTGGGAAGGTTCTAAAGTTCGTTATACATCCCTGTGAACTGACTAAAAATGATCGACTAGTACACTTAAAACAGGTGAATGTTAGGGTTGGTAAATGATAGGCCAATGAGGCTGTTTAGGAAGAAAAGGTGCCGTCCTTAAGAGCTCATTGGCCTTGAGCTACAGGAAGGAAGTGCTATGTGTGTTCAGCTGGGCTCCGTAAAGACTGATTGACGTAATGCCCCGTGTGAGACACGCTCCATACTTTCCCGGGCACCAGGGAGACCTGCCACCAGGACAGGAGAGCCAGGGGCTGCATGCTGCCGTTGTGCACAACTCACGCCCCTGGCCTTGTCTATACGCCAGGAACTGGGGGTGCAGGATGGAAGCACCTCCTTGGAGCCAGCCACACAGCTGTCGGGTCACCCCACACCCAGCTTACCACTTGCCGACTTTACTGTCATCTGCAAGGCTCTCCATGCCCCAGTGCTGCCTCTCCTAGGCTGGTTCCTTTTCCTCAGCCCCCTGCCGTCCTCTCCCCTAGCACTCCCGACCGATTTCTGGGATGGCCCTCCGTCTCCTGTGCTGGGTCCTTTCCCTGGAAGGCTCGTCCCCGATTTTCACACACTGGGCATCCCTCCATTCATGTCTCTAAGCCACCTCCTCACCTGGCTCCCTGTGGCAAGCATCCTTCCCAGCCCCAGGCCTCCTGGACTCAAGTATTTAAAATACTGGTTGAAGGAAGGAATGAATGAATGAACGAACAAAGGAATGAGAGGAACCTAGGGACAGGGACTCATTTGCCAGGTCTCTCAAAAGAGCCGAACTTCTGGATCTTCAAGTTCACACCGGGTCACTCACCTTGCTGGAACCCCATGGGTATGGAGTCCACTGGCCGAGTTCCTGGTCTTCGAGGGTCCCAGAGCAGGGGGACATTGGTCCCTGCAGCCTGAGGCTCCCTAAGACAGCACAGCACCTGGGCACAGGCGAAGCTAGGGGAGACGGTGTGTTCTCTATTGTTTGGGGTGGCTATTCTGCAGGTGTCCACATGGGTCAAAACTTATTGAACTGCATACTTTTTGTGTAGCTTATTGTATAAAAGCTGTAAAAATGCTGTGAGAGGGGAAAAAGGAAACCACAGAACAGGAAGGAAGGACCATAAGGGCAGATCAGGGAGGGTGGTGGGCACACTCACAGCGGGCGGGCAGGCAGTGCTCTGTGATGGGGCCTGGGCCGCACACTCCTTTCTGCCACCTCCCCACCGTGGGACCTGGACTGTGCCCTAGGCTCCCTCGCCGGCTTCCCATGGGTACTGAGAGCACTCACCTCTCAGAGTGACCCCAGGGGCCGGTGACATAAGCTGGGTCCTGGCTCAGAGTGAGCACAGATGACTCCTGAGTATTGCTGAAGGTGGGGACCTGACTTAGCACCACACACACACATCTCTTTTCCAGACTTTTCCAGACTCTTCCTCCCTTACCCCCAGGGCAGCCAGCCCTCCAGGCTGCCCTCCCCCAAAGCTAGGTGAGGCCTCTACTTTATTTTATGCTCTTCCGAACCCACCAAACACTTCCCTGCCCAACCTGTGAACATGCAAACAGCACCCTACATTAACAGAGTATTTATCTGCTGCGGCCCTTCGGCCTTGGTTCTGTGCCCCTTTCCCAGGTCTGTCACAAACCAGCCTGCACCCGGGCGCACACGACCTTGCATTCAGCTTGGCTTCCCATTGCATAGTAAGCGTTTGAACTGCCCATCTCGCCTTCCCCGTGCACCCCTGCCTGCTTGTCCAGACTGGAGCAGTTCTAGACAAAACCAGGCTTTGGGTGACAGCGCCAAAGGGCAGGGCTGACCAGTGCAGTGAGCAGCCCCCAGGCCTCCTCTGGGCGCCAGAGCAACTGCAAATGATTCCTTGTGGGTCCCCAGGCTGTCAGCCCAGAATCCCGGATCTGGGAGGGCTGGGGCTGTAGAGTACAGGGGATTCCTGGCATGTGCAGAGCCACCGCCAGGACAAGGACCCTGAGACACCCGCCGGCCCTGCCCGCCAGTGCTGAGCACGCAAGGTTGGGGGCCTGCAGACCTCGCCTCTGGCTGCTGCGGAGGCGGCTCTGGAGGCGATAGCCCAAGGTCACAGTGCTGGGTGTCTAGCCCAGCATCGGTGGGCGTTGGGTGTCCCGGGTGCAGCCCTTCCCACTCGGGGACCTGGGACCGCCACTCAGCGGCTTGCATCTGCAGCAGCTCCTCTATGGCTCCAGGTCCCACTGCGGGCGCCTCGTGTCCCTGCCATGCCCTTCCACCTGCGGCCTCCAAATGTATAATGACATGCTCTACCATCATTAGAGTATCACAGAGAATAGTTTCACTGCCGTTGAACTCTGTTCTGCCTATTCATCCCTCTTTCCCCGCTTAACCCCTGCAATCACTGATCTTTTTACTGTCCCCATAGTTTTGCTTTTCCAGAAAGTCATAAATAGTTGGAATCATTCAGTTTATAGCCTTTTCATGTTGGTTTCTTTCACTCAGAATTGTGTACTTACGGTTTCTCCATGGCTTTTCATAACCTGACAGCTCGTTTCTTTCTTTTTTTTTTTTTATAAAGAGAGTCCTCTATTATAAGCAAGCAAAGCTGATAAAATTAGAAAAAATTCATTTTAAACAAAATTAAATATGGCTTCCAAAATAACAAAAAGAACACTATTTGGCCAATAGTTAAACTCTCTCTTCATCTATTAGCATGACATATATATCCTTCAACCTGGTAACCTTTTACAGAATGTTTCATTTTTCCTAAAAACATATTACATGAATCACGATTTATTTTTTATGCTGACATTACATTTATAATAAGCATCTCTGAAATATTTAAATACAATTAGAATGCACCTTTGATCACTGACAAAATTTCCATTTCAACTCAATGAAAAATATCTACATATTTACATATTTTGCTCCTTTCAGTGTAGGTCATCACCTCCAGCCCTCTTGGAATATTTCACCCTTTTCTACGAAAGTGTATGTGACTTATAAGTTCTCTGAACTTCAGTATTAAGGAGTAGTTATTCATGTTGTCTTTTCCATGTTTCATAAGTCTGTCTAAATTTGTCATAATAACTTTCTTTTTTCAAGTTGAAATCTGATCCAATTTTTTTTTGAATAACTGTCTTTTTTCCATATCTCTCTCCAGGAACTTTTGAATTTTTCTAAGTTTCCTTTTCAGATCCTTCCTTCCATATTCCTTCTCCTTTTTTTAAGGCTGTTAATTCAGCTTTAAGTAAGTTTCTGTGAATTTTCCAATCGATTTTAGAATCATAATTTAGCCCTTTAACAAGAACAGCTTTGCCAAGGCCTCTTCTCAAAATGTCTTCATTCAGATCCACACTAAAATATCTACCCTTATTCACTAAAAGATAGCAAACCAGGGCTGACTTCTTCCTTCCGAGAAGTGGGGACAGTAGTAGTCGGAAGGTTTTAGCTCTTTTTGCATCCGCACCTCCCAGATTCAACGAGTTCCTCTCCGGCTGATTTAACCAGCGAAACACCACGTGGCTGTTTTCCCCAAGAAGACGCAACAGGCAAGGTAATGGGAGTATGCTCGATTTCCAAGCCATTCTGTTATTCGGCGTGCTCGTCCACGTCGTTTGACATTCCGTCTATGAATTCTTGTGGACTATCTGAAGAACTCGTAAATTTTGATGTTATTTGAACACTTCTTGGAAATAACATTATTCCAGCCATGGTCATTACGGTGCTGACGTCTGGTCATCTAAAGTGTCCCTCCCTTGCTCGACCTCCCTCGCTTCTCTTACAAATCAAAACCTCTTGCCGGGCGACAGGACCTTCGTGCCCTTCCTCCTGAACGACGCCGAGGAACCCGGTGGCGCCCCCAGCTGGGCAGCAGCTCGCCCTCTGCGGTGCGCCCAGGCCCCCCTCCGCCTCCCCGGCCCGCTGGCTGTGCCCCTGCCGCCAGCACACGCGCCCCCGGGCCACGCGGCCCTCCGCAGCTCGCCGGCCTTCTGCCAGGGCCTGCCTGGGACCCGGCCCCCCGGGTCGGCGGTACCCGAGCGAGACGCAAGGGTCGGCGGCCCACTGCACGATCCGCGCCGCCACCCTGGGCGCCGCATGGTCCGGGTCCGCGGGCCGCCCCGCCATGTTCCCGGCTCCCCGCGGGCCCGCCTCATTTTTTTTTTAATGCTGAATAATCCTCTGATGTCTGGATGTACCAGCACTTACTTCTCTGTTCACCTACTGAAGGACATCTTGGTTGCTTTTAAGTTTGGGCCATTATACATTAAACTGTTATAAACATCCAGGTGCAGGACTTGTGGGGACCTTAAGTCTTCACTTAATTTGGGTAAACACCAAGGAGTGCAAATGCTGGATCATAAAAAAATTGTGTTTACTTTTGTAGGAAGCGGGCTGTCCTGTTTGCACTCCCACCAGCAATGAACGCAAGTTCCTGTTGCCCCACATCCTCACCAACACTCGGTGATGTCAGTGTTATCTGAGTTTTGGCCATTTTAACAGGTCTGTCGTGATATCTCATTGCTATTTTAATCTGCAGCTCCCTAATGACAGATGGTATTGAGCATCTTTCCTGTGCTTATTCACCATCTGCATATCTTCTTTGGTGAGCTATCCATGTATTTTTCCCATTTCTTATCAGGTTGTTCTAGTGTAACTGTTGAGTTTTGAGTTCGTTGTGTAGTTTGGATAACAATCCTTTTACCAGAAGTGTCTTTCTGCAAATATTTTCTCCCGGTCTTTCTCATTCTCTTGATGTTGTCTTTCACAGAACAGAAGGTCTTTATTTCAATGAAATCCAGATTATCAATTATTTCTTTCATGGATTTGCCTTTGATATTGTATATAAAAAAAAATCATCACCATACCCAAAGTCAATGCTATTTTCTAGTTTTACAGTTTCGAAATTTACACTTAAGTCAATGACTCCTTTTGAATTAATTTTTGTGACAGCTGTATGGTCTGTGTCTAGATTCATTGTTTTGCACATGGATGTCCAGTTATTCCAGCACCATTTGCTGAAAAGACGATGTTTGCTCCATTGTATTTCCTTGGGCCCTTTTTCAATGATCAGTTGACTGTATTTATGTGCATCTATTTCAGGGCTCTCTATTATGTTCTGCTGGCCTGTCTGTCTACCTTTTCACAAATACCACACTATCTTCATTACTGTCTCTAAGTTGGATAGTGGCCTCCTACTGTGTTCTTTTCCTTCAACATTGAGTCAGCTATTTGGGGTCTCTTGCCTCTCCGCATAAACTTTACAATCAGCTTATTAATACCCAAAAATAACTTGCTGGGATTACATGGAATCTGTAGATCAAATTGGGAAGAAGTGGCATATTGACAAAAGTGAGGTTTCCTATCCATGAACAGGGAGTATCTCTCCACTTGGTTCTTATTTGGTATCTGTCAGTTTGGGGATTTTCCTCTTGTAGCTCTTGTACCTGTTTTGTTAGATTCATACCTAAATATTTCATTTTTTGGATGCTAATGTAAATGGTAATGTGTTTTTAATTTCAAATTCCACTTGTTCATTGCTAGTATATAGGAAAACAACTGATTTTTGCATATTAACCCTGTATCCTGCAACCTCACTACAATCACTTCTTAGTTCCAGCTTTTTGTTGGTTCTTGTTGGGTATTTTACATAGACTATCATGTCATCTGTAAACAAAGAGAGTTTGAATTCTTCCTTCCCAATCTGCATACCTTTTATTTCTTTATCTTGTCTTATTGCATTTCCTCATCTCAGTAGGAAAAATTAGTTTCTCACCACTACGTATGATATTATCTGTAGGGTTTTGGTAAATGTTCTTTACCTATTTGAGGAAGTTCCCTATTCCTAGTTGGTGATTGATCCAGTGATCAATCTGGTTTTAAACTACTGATTTTATTTATTAAAAGGTACTTTTGTTAATACAACATATCATGACCTGTCATGACCAAAACAAGGAAAATCTGGGATTTGTTACCTGGCTGGATTTTAGCTGATGGTAGAACAAATCTAGTTAGTATTAAGGATGGGACAGTACACATATTGGCACACAGCTACTATGCGACTAATCTGTGATGGGGTCCCTTGAGACAAATGCCTTTTGAAGGCTAGCCTCTGAGAGACTAGCTGAGCACGGCCACAAGCCAGGGGAAAGGCGTGAGATGCTCAAGGACTGCAGGGTGGGTGGCTTCCTTAATAGTTCTGGGCAGCTGATAGAAAATGATAGACTCCAAGTTCAAAACTTTTATCTCAAGACACAGATTGAGAATCAGGGACTATTACTGTGTAGAGAAAAATCTCTCATCTAGTTTGCAGCTACAGATTGAGAGAACTGAAAACCACACAAGGTCTTAGCCAGCCCAGCAAGTCTTATCAACAAGTGAGTCCATAACCTTACTAGACCTCTCCTGGGAAAGCTAAGGCACTGATCAGCAGAGTCAGGTCCTCAGAACTAAAATGGGGATATCTGGGTGATCCCGCCAAGTCAGATACCCTGAATACACAGCCTCACTGAGAAATCAGCTGCTCTCGCCTGACCAGTCAGGCTACTGTGGCCTTTCCTGAAGCCCTTTCTCTGAGGGAGTTACTTCCAAGTAGAAGCCAGTCTCCGCAGCCCCACCACCTCTCCTGGTCTCAAGACCCTGAAGTAGGGTCAAATCCCAGCAGGTCCCAAGCAGCTAATTAAAAATTCAGTCAGAAGAAGGTTTAACTCAACTAAAGGAACAGAAATATTTGCGTTTGATATTGAACAAAATCAGGGAAATATGTGGGGCTTGATTGTGGAAGTACTTGGCCAAGAAGGAGGGATGCGACTCCATCTAGAATCAAGATCCAGTGGGCCAGCTAGGGAACCGGGAAGGATCCAGTTATTTCCTTTGTTGCTCAACCAAAGCCTGGATTCCCCAGTGGTCCGCACTAAGGTAAGGGAACCTTCCGGAAATCCCTCTGAATAACAGAAAGGCAGGAGGCCTCAGCAGAGAAGCAGGCTTGTTAGAGGAACCTTACCATGTGTCACCTGCTCACTCACCCAACAGGATGTCTGGGGAGGATCCCGAAGGCTCTCCTTTGTGAAGCACTGATGAAAACGCCCACAAGCGGAGCACAGCCTTCTTGGAAAAGCACCAGGGCGGCTCTTTGTGATAGCGGGAATGCTGGTGAGGATGCAGCAGCCAAACTGAGCTCCCAGGACCAGTGCAGGTGCCAGGACGCCAGGGTAGTAAACACATGGCAACATTTTATTTCCACAGGCCATGTATGCAAGGCTTCTTGGTTTGTTGGCGAGGTTAGTGCAATGAGGTGAGCGTGTCACTCCACGAGAGTCTTTAGATAGCGGCTCTCTGCATCTGCCCCGAGCCCCCAAACAGAAGGAAAGGCCCCTTCTCCCCGGCCTCACCCAAAGGGGCCTCTGGTGAGCAAAAGAATATTCCTGTTGACCTTAAAAATAAAAGTAAGTACAAAATGGGATTATTTAGGAATAGCACAGAATTATGATGCAGGACAAGCAAGCTACGGCAAAAAACAGAGGCCAATCTAACAACGGAGGCGGAAGGTGGGAGGGGTTGTTTTGAATGAAAGTCCACAGGAGAAGAGCAAGAGTCCAGGGTGGCGACAGTTTCTCATGGACTGAGTAGCGGGGCTTGTCGATTTCCTGTAGGAGTGGCAATGAACACTTTCCTGTTGGGGGCTGTCATTGACGTGGAGCGCAGCAGCGAGAAAGCGTCCCCTTCTGGCCAGCGGACGCCTTTCCTGGGAGGTTTTCCTTCACTGAGGTTTCCTTTATGGGTGCTGCAATGCAATGAGTGAACCCCAAGTCCTGAGTATTATGTATTCCGGTTATTTCCATCCAATATGCTGGACACCAGGAGGGGGACCTTCCAGTTTGGAGACTCTTGCCAGTTGGCTCTGGAAATGCTTCTGACTTTAGGCCCACAACATGCATTCACGTTCCTGCACCTGAGGCAACACAACACCCGAGAGATGCAGAGCAGGCCCCCTAGACTCATTCTGCAGTTTTCTTACCTGTTTTGTCCACTGTTGCCTCTGGACAGGAGATGCTTCTTTTGCCACCTGCCACCAAAATACGTTGCATGCTGTCTGCCCTGGCCTCTGTGCGTCAGCTCCCGGCCCAAGGCTAGGGTGGCCGGAAAGGTAAAGGTGGGGTATTTTCAATGTTTAAACTTGGAGCTAGGCTCTGTCTCCCACCACGTATCACCAGATGACAAATTCTCCACATCTCCTCACCTTTTCTTCCTTACAGTGTATCTCCTATTATCTGTTGCTCTTTCTAGAAATGGGCTGCTCCGAATGCTACCTGACAGCCCCTTGCATGCATCACCTTCTCTCCCTGCTGGTCAGCTCCGAGGGACGCACTCTGAGCTGGACTGCTTCTGGTCTTCAAGTCTTCCTGGGAATGGTCAGCACTCCTCTCTGTCATGGTCACAGGGGTTACACCTGTACTTTCCTCCCCACTAATTTGACCAAATCCTTGCTTAATTTCAAAAATATGCAACAGAAAAGGAAAAACTTACGGATCCTAAAAGAGGGAACATTTGAACTTGTTTTATTTAGAGATGGTTCCTACCTTAAAGGACCCAATGGGAAATACCAGGCTGGATATGAAATATCAGTGGTATTCACTGGTATCTGTCCTCAAAAGTGCCTCATTACCTGAAATTCATTCTGCATGGCAGGCTGAACTTAAAGCTTTAACCAAAGCCTGCCAATTGGCCAAAGGAGCAACAGCAAACATTTATACCAATAGCCAGCATGCATTTGGTGTGGTATATGATTTCAGAAAGCTCTAGAAACAAAGAGTTTTCTTAACCTCAACAAGAAAATCTATCAAAAATGCAAAACACAGTAAATTCAAAAAGACTGAACTTGTGCCAACCAGATTCTCAGATCACAAAGGTATGAAACTAGAAATAAATTACTCAAAGAAAATGAAAGAGCCCACAAACACATGGAGGCTTAATAACATGCTCCAAAATAATCAATGGATCAATGACCAAATAAAAACAGAGATCAAGCAATATATGGAGACAAATGACAACAATAATTCAACACCGCAAAATCTGTGGGATGCAGCAAAGGCTGTGCTAAAAGGGAAATATATTGCAATACAGGCCTACCTCAGGAAAGAAGAACAATCCCAAATGAACAGTCTAAACTCACAATTAATGAAACTAGAAAAGGAAGAACAAATGAGGCCCAAAGTCAGCAGAAGGAGGGACATAATAAAGATTAAAACAGAAATAAATAAAATTGAGAAGAATAAAACAATAGAAAGAATCAATGAAAGCAGGAGCTGGTTCTTCGAGAAAATAAACAAAACAGATAAACCCCGAGCCAGACTTAGCAAGAAAAAAAGAGAGTCTACACACATAAACAGAATCAGAAATGAGAAAGGAAAAATCACTAGGGACACCACAGAAATACAAAGAATTAGGAGAGAATAGTATGAAAAATTATATGCTAACAAACTGAATAACCTAGAAGAAATGAACAACTTTCTAGAAAAATACAACCTACCAAGGCTGACCCAAGAAGAAATAGAAAATCTGAATAGACCAGTTACCACCAAAGAAAGAGAATTGGTAATCAAAAAACTACATAAGAACAAAACACCTGGACCAGATGGTTTCACTGCTGAATTTTATCAAACATTTAGTGAAGTCCTAATACCCATCTTCCTTAAAGTTTTCCAAAATGAGAAGGGAAGACTCCCAAACTCATTCTATGAGGCCAACATCACTCTAATACCAAAACCAGGCAAAGATACCACAAAAAAGGAAAATTACAGACCAATATCCTTGATGAACATAGATGCAAAAATACTCAACAAAATATTAGAAAACTGAATTCAAAAATACATCAAGATCATCCATCATGATCAAGTAGGATTTATTCCAGGGATGCAAGGATGGTACAACATTTGAAAATCCATCAACATCATCTACCACATCAACAAAAAGGACAAAAACCACATGATCATCTCCATAAATGCTGAAAAAGCATTTGACAAAATTCAAAATCTATTCATGATAAAATCTCTCAACAAAATGGGTACAAGTACCTCAACATAATAAAGGCCATATATGACAAACCCACAGCCAACATCATACTTAACAGCAAGAAGCTGAAAGGTTTTCACCTAAGATCGGGAACAAGACAGGGATACCCACTCTCTCCACTGTTATTCAACATAGTACTGGAGGTCCTAGCCACGGCAATCAGACAAAACAAAGAAATACAAGGCATCCAGATTGGTAAAGAAGAAGTCAAACTGTCACTATTTGCAGATGACAATGATACTGTCCATAAAAAACCCTAAAGACTCTACTCCAAAACTACTAGAATATCTGAATTCAGCAAAGTTGCAGGATACAAAATTAATACACAGAAATCTGTTGCTTTCCTATACACTAACAATGAGCTAACAGAAAGAGAAATCAGGAAAACAATTCCATTCACAATTGCATCAAAAAGAATAAAATACCTAGGAATAAACCTAACCAAGGAAGTGAAAGACCTATACCCTGAAAACTACAAGACACTCTTAAGAGAAATTAAAGAGGACACTAACAAATGGAAATTCATCCCATGCTCTTGGCTAGGAAGAATAAATATTGTCAAAATGGCTATCCTACCTAAAGCAATCTACAGATTCAGTACAATCCCTATCAAACTACCAACAGCATTCTTCAACGAACTGGAACAAATAGTTCTAAAATTCATATGGAACCACAAAAGACCCCGAATAGCCAAAGCAATCCTGAGAAAGAAGAATAAAGTAGGGGGGATCTCGCTTTCCAACTTCAAGCTCTACTACAAAGCCACAGTAATGAAGACAATTTGGTACTGGCACAAGAACAGACCCACAGACCAGTGGAACAGAATAGACAGTCCAGATATTAACCCAAACATATATGGTCAATTAATATACGATAAAGGAGCCATGGATATACAATGGGGAAATGACAGCCTCTTCAACAGCTGATGTTGGCAAAACTGGACAGCTACATGTAAGAGAATGAAACTGGACTACTGTCTAGCCCCATACACAAAGGTAATCTCAAGGTGGATCAAAGACCTGAATGTAAGTCATGAAACCATAAAACTCTTAGAAAAAAACATAGGCAAAAATCTCATGGACATAAACATGAGCGACTTCTTCATGAACATATCTCCCCGGGCAAGGGAAACAAAAGCAAAAATGAACAAGTGGGACTATATCAAGCTGAAAAGCTTCTGTACAGCAAAGGACACCATCGGTAGAACAAAAAGACATCCTACAGTATGGGAGAATATATTCATAAATGACATATCTGATAAGGGGTTGACATCCAAAATATATAAAGAACTCATGCACCTCAACAAACAAAAAGCAAATAATCCAATTAAGAAATGGGCAGAGGACATGAATAGACACTTCTCCAAAGAAGAAATTCAGATGGCCAACAGGCACATGAAAAGATGCTCCACATCGCTAATCATCAGAGAAATGCAGATTAAAACCACAATGAGATATCACCTCACACCAGTGAGGATGGCCAACATCCAAAACACAAACAACAACAAATGTTGGCGAGGATGTGGAGAAAAGGGAACCCTCCTACACTGCTGGTGGGACTGCAAATTAGTTCAACCATTGTGGAAAGCAGTATGGCGGTTCCTCAAAAAACTCAAAATAGAAATACCATTTGACCCAGGAATTCCACTCCTAGGAATTTACCCTAAGAATGCAGCAGCCCAATTTGAAAAAGACAGATGCACCCCTATGTTTATTGCAGCACTATTTACAATAGCCAAGAAATGGAAGCAACCTAAGTGTCCATCAGTAGATGAATGGATAAAGAAGAGGTGGTACATATACACAATGGAATATTATTCAGCCATAAGAAGAAAACAAATCCTACCATTTGCAACAACAAGGATGGAGCTAGAGGGTATTATGCTCAGTGAAATAAGCCAAGCCGAAAAAGACAAGTATCAAATGATTTCACTCATATGTGGAGTATAAGAACAAAGAAAAAAACTGAAGGAACAAAACAGCAGCAGACTCACAGAACCCAAGAACGGACTAATAGTTACCAAAGGGAAAGGGACTGGGGAAAATGGGCGGGAAGGGAGGGATAAGAGGGAAAAAGGGGCATTACGATTAGCAGATGTAATGTTGGGGGGGCACGGGGAGGGTTGTACAACTCAGAGAAGACAAGTAGTGATTCTATAGCATCTCACTACGCTATGGACAGTAACTGTAATGGGGTATGTGGTGGGGACTTGATGATGGGGGGAGTCTAGTAACCATAATGTTGCACATGTAATTGTAGATTAATGATACAAAAAAAAAAACAGGTGGCATCCTTGTTGCAAGCTATACTCCTTCCAGGAGAACTGGCCATATTAAAGATTCATGGACATTCCACAGCAGACACCACCAAATAACAGGAAATCTACTGGCCAATCACACTGCAAAAATGGCAGCTGTACAGCCAGTAACTTCCCCAACAATAACCTGTACTTTCTCCCCCATTTATTTAACCAAATCCTTGCTTAATTTCAAGAATCTGCAGAAGAAAAGGAAAAAGAGTTATGGATCCAAAAAGAGGGAACATTTGACTCTTCTCCAAAATGGGTTGAGCCAAGTCAACAGCCAATACTCCCCTTTGAGACCCAGCTACATTTCTTACAATATATACTATGATGCTATGGGAAAACAGTATTTTTGGAAGCCTTCCTTCACAATAGCACAAAAAGCATATGCTAAATGTCTGACTTGCTCTAAATGTAATACTGGGAGACCCTTACACAATCCTGAGGGAATTCTTCCCTTCCCTGGGCAGTTGGACCTTCCAAAGCCTGGCAACTGAATTTTATACAACTGTCTCCCTCACTAGGTTTTCAATATGTACTAATTATGATTTGCATGTTTTCTCACTGGGTTGAAGCATTTCCTTGTCCAAACTGAGCAATGAACCAAACAGTAAGCAAATGATTACTGGACTGAAGCATTCCCACATGGGAGTTCCTGTTGAACGAGGGACAAATTTCACAAATTATCGTAGAAATCTGTAAAACATGGCCTGTTTTTCAACATTTCCACTGCGCCTATCACCCATAGTCATCAGGCCTAGTAGAAAGGCAAACAGCCTAATTAAAACCCAGTTGGCAAACTTATTCTTTCTCGTTGCCATGGCCAAAAAGCTCTTCCTACTGCTTAACAACCTAAAATCGACACCTTTTAGTCGGTATGAACTATCGCCTATTTAAATTATTATGGTCAGACCTAATGAGAACGGATGAGGGGCTGTGTGAACCCACACTGCTAACAGGGATATAGGGCATTACTGTAAACACAGCTAACTAAGCTCCTGAAGGAACACTCAAAATTAGGTATTGATGCCTATGACACAAATTTACCTACATGGGAGGAAATCCAGACTCATGACTTCCACCCGGGGGATGATGTATACTGCAAATGTCACCAGCTGAAAAATTCCTTATGACCCAAATGGACAGGACCTTTTCAGGTCCTCCTAACTCTTGTGCAGCAAAATTACAGGGTCCTGACTCCTGGACCCATGTTCTTCACTTAAAAAGGGCATCTACTACGGGGTGGTCTGCAGAAAGAATATCAGATCTAAGACTGAAATGGCACCAAGACCAGGAGAAGAACCCAGTAGCAGACAGACAGCTTTCCCAAGTCCAGACCAGTGACATCTGAATGATTCCTTCTCGTCTTTGTTTCCTTATGGAACTGGTGCCAGCCCATGTGCCTGCCCAAACCGGCTCATTTGTTTGGCCCCAAAGAAACTCAAATGCTCTAAAAAAATAGCCACCTTATAGGCTCAAACGGGAAAACACATTTAATTCATTAAGTCAAATAGTCATGTGTAATGCCAGGACTCAGGGCTTGGGACCCACTTTATACGAACCTGTACTTAATCTTCCTATCAGTTCCAACATCCCAGGATATATTTATCACACAGGGAATTCACTGGCACAGGTCTCTAGAGTAAAGTCCTGCCTGGTGACATGACTGGAAGAGAAACTACGCGGACTAAAGAGACAAGACAGCTATCAGAGATACTGTGCAGCTCTAGAAGTTGATGCTGACGAACCTCTTAAAAGCTTTACCAGGATATACTGATGGAAACCCTTTGACCACACCCTGTGTTTCCTGTCACGGTGCTGTGTCCCCCCACACTCCTTCCTCTTGTTTTTGTGGGTGGGCCCCAGTCTTGGCTAAAGGAAAAACGCCAAGTCAATTAAATTCTGTTGGAGTAATGTGGACACACACAGGTATTTGTCCTCCCCAAATTCACACAAGATGTCTGTGGGAAGCCCTTGGTAAACACAGACCAGTGTGCATTTAGGGTTTGCAACAACCCATTTATACCCAGTCTGGGGAACTCTTGTCTTTTTGGGCCAACACGTTGTATCCAAATTGTAGCCAAATGATAATGCCTCAGTGGAACCAACATATCTGGTGGATGAATCAACACTGGCCCAGCCCAGCTGAACAGTGATCTTGTAGGTTTAGGGACTGAACTAGGCAGACGAGGTCAAAGAGCAGCAGTATGCAATGAAGAGTGCCGCAGCTGAGAACAGGCCTTCCTGCCTCAAGCTGGGAAGCTTAAGGGAATGCTGTTTCAGGAGGAAGAAACAGGCTGGGGGCTGGCATGGAAACAGAATAAAGCGATTAACCACTGGCTGGATAAAAATAAAAAAATCAGGGCAAATAATGCACGATCTGTTATGAGAAAGGGCCTGTGTCTCTACCCAGCCAAGTCTCTCAGCTTTGCTACTTTATCTGGAGATAAAATCCAAAGTGGCTCTGAAAAAACAGCAGCCGACTGTATTAGCCAGCTGCTAAAGCTCAAGAAACACACTTATGGAAAACTTATGGGAATAAGCAGCTGTAACTTACACCGCTAACAGCACTCGTTCCTAAATTAAATCATCAACAGGCACACGAGTGGTGCAGCCAGTGAGCATAGGCACCGTTTGTGAAAACAACCACAATCAGAGTTTTCTGATCAACTGTCATCACTGGTCATGGTCCTCGTTAAGCCCGAATAAACTCTCCTTTCCTTTATACAGAGGCTGTGTATACCACATACACTTCTAAGGCTACAAAATGCATTCTGCACTGCCTCGGCTCCATCCCATACACCCTAATGAATAGCATTTTCATTAGTGTCCAGTCCTAATTAATTTCTAACATCCATTAGGAAGTCTTTGACTCACAGATAATTTAGAAGTGTTTCTCAACTTCCAAATGTGAAATCTGAACCATCACCTCTTTAAGTTTTTCAACTAAATTGTGTGTGCCAGATAATACACTTCATGACATTGGTTCTCTGAAATATGACTTGACCGGTGGGCTGTTTCCCTCATTGCTTCCCATGTGTCTTAAAAGTGTGCATGTTATTCAGATATGCTGTTCCACATCCATTCAAGCAAGTTTATAAACTCTCACCCACACCTTCCTTATCCATGATTTTGTCTGCTGCCTGTATCAATTCGTGAGGATCTGAATTCTCCTGCTTGCGGTTTCTCCTTGTAGCTGTGAGTTCTTAGTAAGTACATTTGGAGCCATGTTACTGGTGCACATTAAACCTGCAGCACCTTCCAGGTGAACTAGACCCCTTTGGGTGCTGATACTCTTGCTTCTGAGCAGTGCTCCTTATCTTAAATAAAGGCTGCTCTGCCTAACCATGTAGCGTTATCAGCCTCCTTTCGGTTATAATGTTTCTTAACCGGAGTTTAGTCAAGAGTTTTATAGATAGCTTTATTGAAATGTAACCCACACACCATAAAACTCATCAGTGCCGCCAGTCTGCCCTCCCCTGGCTGCCCACGGCTGGGATTCAATTCTGCCACCTCACCGTGTACCCCACTCAGCGCCCCCAGTGCTCGGCTTTCTCTCTTACACCCTCTTCTAGATTGTTTTCTTCCTACTCTGTTCTGTTTTTTCCTTCCCCCTAGTTTAGCACTTACTGTCTCTTTTGGTGGTGGTCTTAGAATCTTTGTGTTTAAGTTAAACTCTAATTTTGACCCTTCCTAAAAACCTTAGGATAACTCAATTCTTATCACCAATGAGGTGGGCTCAGGCTACGGTTGAATTTCCACCCCTTCCAGGGGAGTTCTGGACTGACAGGGCCATTCCCTCCTGCGAATGTGGGACAGGAAGGGGCCGGTGAAGGTCCCCCAAGACCCCCAACCCTACAAACTTCCAGGGAGCTTCCTGGCCTCAAAGGAAGGCGGGAGCTGCCCTCAGGTCTGGTCCCCTGGGTCTGAAGGGTCTGGGCCCCACTATCAACACTGCCCTGCACACGCATGACCTGAGCCCTCACAAGCCTGCGAGGTGGGTGACAGAACCCGGCCTGTGCCAAGGAGCCCGTCCCACTGCCGGGGGATGTGCCTGCAGTCCTGCGACTCGGAAGTCCCCAAACCCCGATGGAGGCATGGCCGCAGCCGGGCGGCAGCCTCAGACCAGGCCGGCCCGCTCCAGGTCCTGGGGCAGCACGCGGCCCTTCTTGCGCGCCCTCTCCAGGCGCTGCTCGGTGCGGGCCGCCTGCTTCCTGCGCAGGTTCTGACGCCTCTGGTCCTGCCGCCGCTGCATCTTCTCCACCACGTGCGCCGCGCGCTTCTCCCACCGGCGCTGCCGCTGTGCGCGCCGCTTCTCCTTGCGCCGCAGGGCCCGCTGCAGCAGGTGCTCGTCGTCGCGGACACGCACGCCCTCGGCCTTGTACAGCTGGTCGGTCCACCGGAGCTTGGCCTCCAGCTCCCGCGCCCGGCCCTCGTCCTGCTGCCGCAGCTCCTCCAGCTGGTCCTGCCGCGCCTGCAGGCGCTCCAGGAGCTGCCGGTAGTTCCTGCCGGTCAGCGGCGCCAAGTGCCCCTTCAGCTTCCGCCTCTTCTCCCTCCTGCGCTGGGCCTTGCTGGCCGGCGCCTCCTCGCCCACCTCCACCTCAGGAGAGGAGCAGCAGCCCAAGTTAACGGTCGCCTCCCACGCACCGCCCCAGGCGCTGTGAGCCCAGTTCACAGACAAGGCAGGGGGCTCCTCCCTGGCCACAGGCCCGAGAGCGCCCGGCGCAGAGCCAGGGGCTGCTCGCCTCCACGCGCAGCGGCCTCACCTTGTTGAAAGCAGCCCCGGCTGCGGCTGTTGCTCCTCGCGCGGCGCCTCCGGGGGCGGCTGGGCAGCCTCCACGGCGGCCGCCACCTTCGCCTTCGCTTGCAGCTCCTTGCGCTTCCTCTTCCTCCGGTCCCGCTCCTGCCTTCTCCGTCGTCTTTTCTCCAACGTGGCTGGAGACAGCTCCCTGGTGCTGCCCTGGATGGGAAGTGGGGTTCACTCATCAGGTACCCCCACCCTAGGGGCCGCCCGCCTAGCAGGTGGAATTCAGGCAGGAAGGCACGTGAGTACATCCTGGGCCAGGACAGGGGCCCCCAGAGTCCAGTGTTCTCTGAGATGACCCATTACCCAAAAGGCAGGGGGACCACCCAGTAAGAACCACGGCTTCTGGTGCCCGGACACCAGGAGCCAGGGCAGGTTTCCTGGAACCTTCCCAATGATCCCACATGGGAGGGGCTGTCCTCCATCTTACAGATGAACAAGGCAGGGGGCTTGGCCAGGCCACCACCCAGAACTTGGGGTCGGGCCAGAAACTAAAAAGAGCTAACCAAGTTGGACCACAGCACTATTCTGCTGATAACATGGCCTGCCCTGCTCTTGCCCACAGACTTTTCCATCCGGGCCAACGAGAGCTCTGCCAGGACCTGTGTGCAGAAAGGCAGGGTCCAAGGCCTGGATCACCCCTTAGGAAGCAGTCCCTGAACTCGCTGGAGGGTGGTGCAGAGAGAAGCTAGGGGATACAGCAAGAGGCCTGGGGAGGAGGTCCCCAGGGAAAGGGCGGGTGGCAGCTGGGGGATGGGCTCAGCGCCATCAGCCAAGGACGGTCGGGCAGGCCACCTCGTCCAGGCCCTGCCCGCCTCACAAAGCCATCGTGACCCTTGGATGGGGCAGAGTGCTGCTCAGGGTGGTGTTTAGCCAAGGCGGCTTCCCCACGGCAGGCTGGCAAAGCCTCTCTCCAAGGCCACAGAGGGGCCCACAGTGCAGCACGGCCTGCGGAAGGGTGGCGCCCCTGGGGACTGAGGCTCCCCGATGACAGGAACTACACTGCGTCGTCCGAACAACAGAGCTGCTAGGGCCCTGGCAAGACCCTCTGCAGGGATAGGAACAGGCGCTGAGGCCCTCCTGGCAGCCCCATGTTTCATGGAAGCGCTGGTCAGGCCCATGGCGGCCACGGAAGCTGGAGCAAACCCCACAGAGAGCACCAACGGATTCTCTCCTCCAGGCACAGCTGGGAAACAGCTGCAGAAAACACACCACCCTGGCACCCAGAGGTCCCCTCACCTACCTGGCCCCGGGCCTCCTGTATCTTCTCATGCAGCCGCTGCCGCAGGACATCCAGGGCAAAGAAAGAGTCAGGCTCTGTGGCCAGGCCATCTACAAGGCAGGAGTCAGAGAACTGAGAAGAGGCCCCTCTCCAACCTTCCCATCCCCTCCCCTCCCCTAGGCCCAGCTTCAACACCTGGGTCTCCATGCACTGCCCTGTCCCCTGCACTGTGGTCACTCATGCATCTGCAGGGCAGTGCCAGAAAATTATCTACTCCACCCGTTCAACCTGGTTTGGCCCCCAAGACATCATCGCAGGATAGGATATGTGGTCCATGGTATCATACCACATCCTTGTGTGGTATGACAAAACACTTCCTACAGGTTCAGCCAAACTCACCTCCCATTTCTCCCCATTTTGGCAGCCTGGGGCTCCCCTTGAAAAAGTCAGCCCTTCTCAGAACGCTCCTTCAGAGACTGAAGGGCAGTGAGGCTCCCCAAGGCTAGCTGCTCCAGGTCCTCAGTGGGAAATGGCCTTGCTCCTCGCCAGATCGCAGTGCCATCTGACCTGGAACCACACTGTGCACTTCCTGGGATCCCATCCACCCACAGAGCCCCTGTGACCTGTGACCTGTTCTCCAAAAGCTTGCTCTTTGGGAAGTCTCAAAGTCCCCGTGTGCCAGGGGGCGGCCTGGTGCCACAGCTCCTCCAGCTGGTCCTGCCGGTCCTGCAGGCACTCCAGCAGCTGCTGGTAGTTCCTACCAATCTTTTTTTATGACTAGAGAGGATGACATTTCCAGATCCCAGCCAGCCCTGCCACACATCCCAGAAGCCTCTCACCTGCAGGGGCCCCGGTGGAGCTGGAGGCCTCTTCCTCCTTGGCTGTGCCTGGCTTCCTGGCTCTGGAAGCTGCTGGAGACTTCTTTCCCAGGGCTTTGGCCTTAGTCTCCACAGCCTTCACCTCCTGCTCCTGGGATTTCTTTTGTGCTTTCTCCCTTTTCTTTTTTGGGGGCCCAACAACTCCTGAGCCTCGAAGTTTGCCAGCTGAAACACAAAATGAGAAAGGGCTGACATCCCAATCTTTGTGACCCATTCAGGAGGCAGGAAAGTCTTGCAAAGGCTCTGATTCCATAAAGTGACTCAGAACAAGATCCAGAAGCTGTTATTTTCTAGCAGGCTGGCCACACATATCAAAACCCCGAAAACACCCACATACTTCCCCCAGCAGGCTGCTTGTGAGAATTCATCCTGGGTATGCACACAGATTTGGCCTCAAGAATGTTCATCAGTTCTTTTGAGTGAAACACTAGGAAAACCTAAATATCCCACAGGGTCAAATTGTAACATTGTTACACGACAAACTACTACAAAGCCATCAAAAATGACACGGGCTTTCATTTTACTGGGTGGAGAAAATGTTCACGTTTTAAATGGATAAAACCGAATTGTTTCAACAAGTGAGATATGCTCATTGAAAAAGGAACAGAAAGACACATGCCTAAGTTGTAACTGAATAATGAGAAAACTCACGTAAGTTTTCTCTAATTTCCGATAATCGGTATGTTTTTTTCTTGTGTGAAAAGGAAAAGTCATTTTTCTTATGGTAGTTCCGTGCCAGGCCCTGCTGCTCTCCCCTCCTCCCGGCCGGCTGAGTCCCAGCCCTTGGTAGGCCGGGTTCTTTTTCACCTGCTTGGGGACCTACTTCCGGAGGTAGCCTTGCCGCCCCCGCCACGTAAAGCCCCCCTGGCAGGAGCCGTAGTCTTCCCCATTCCGCAGGGTCACCCCCTCCAAACCCGCCAGAGCATCCTGCCCGGTGGGCGGACGAGGCTGAATCCCTCGGCTCCCCGACTGATGCCCCCACCAAGCAGTGAAACGGCGTGACGAAGCCGCCCGGGCCCCGGCCCGCCTTTACCCGGCTTGCGCGTCAGCGGCTCCTGGCTGGGCTGCGCGCAGATCCTCCGGGCCAGGCTCTGCAGGTAGGCATCCTTGGCGAGAAGAGAGGCCATGGCTGCAGGCTCGGCAGCCTGCGGGGTTCCTCGGGCCGCTGCCTTCGGCGCCGAGCTCGCCAGAAACCACGTGCGCAGGCGCCGCTGCCCGAGCGCCGAGCCGCCAGCGCGCGACACTCAACTCGCCAGGCCTGGCTCCACCGGAAGAGGCGCGCGGGCCGCGGGCGCCCCCGGGACCGACCTGGGCGTGGCCCGGGGCTTTGAGGCCTCTGATGCTCGGGGCTGGCTGGGGCGCGTTCCCAGCCCTGGCTGGAAGCGGGGAGGGAAGCGCCGCACCGTGTGTGTCGGGTAATGAGCACGTCAAGGGGAGTGCGGGGGAGGAAAGGGGTGTGAGGAGTTGGGAGGAAGCGGGGCGACCAGGGAGACCCACTCGGGAGGGGGCCTGTGCTCGGGACAGTGCAGTCCCGGCCTACACTTAAAACGAGGCTTGTCCCTATAGGACTCACTAGCGGAGAGGGCGGAGGGTTCACCGACGTTAGATTGGGGACCGCCACGCCTGTTCCTTCACCCATGGACACCACAGGCTTTGACACTACCCAGAGCCCCTGAAGGTTGCCTTGGGTCGGAAGGGAAGGAGGGCCTTGTGACACTCACCAGGGAGGGAGGGATGGGGGGCTTGGAGTTTTAATTTACAACTTCAAAAAGCCATAGGTAAAGGCTGCATAAATACATCTGAAGCATTAAGAATTTTTCTTCCCCAACCTCTGCCATGAGGTGAGGTTTGACAGAGGATGGTTTCATCGTCTTCCTGCATTGCAGATTGCGGATTCACTCTAATCTCTATACAACACACTCATTAAACCATAAACAAGTCCCTCCTGCACTGTCAGGTTTAACCATCAAAGCAAGAGACACTGAGGGACTGTAGTGGGAAAAGAGGGGGATGATAGCTCCTTTTTCAGTGGGACTTCAGGCCCCTCTGCAAGTCTGGGGTTATCTGTTCTGTGGCTCCAACTCCAGGCTTCCGTCTGAGGTTTCCCCAAGGTCTCCCCTGGGGGTGGGATGGGGCAATGCCACTGGCGTTCCCACAGGGCAGGGTTCTGAGTGTAGCTCTAGATTATGGGCCTTCCTAATTTTAAGTTACCTTTTCTGTGCCAGGTGTCTGGAGGGCTTAACCAGCTATCCTCTCTCTTCCCAGAAACCCTGTCCTGTGGCTCTGGGACCCCAGACAGTGGGCCTTCCTCCTCCCCACCTGGCTTCTCTCCGAGTCTCTAAACTGCTCCTCTTTCCTCTCTAGCTCAGGGCTCATGGCTTGACTATGCTGAGAACTCCCTTAAACTCCAGACCCACATCTGGGTATCTAACACACATCTCCACCTGCTGTATACATTATGGGGATCCTGACCTCCTCCAGCCACATCTCCCTCCATGGCCTTACTTTCCCATCTCGGTTAAGGTGGCTCCATACTTCCAGGCACGTGGGTCAGACCTTGAAGCCACCCTGACTCATTCTCCACATCCCATCCTGGAGTAAATCCTGTTGGCTTTTCCTTCAAAGCATATCCAGAATTGGACTCAACCCAGTCTGACTACCACCCTGCTCCCGTTGAAGATTTTAAGACAATAAGAGTATCTAAATACAATACAAAATAAAAGTAAGTATAGACATTTGGAGTACAGTTGGGGATTTTAGGATGTGTCATGACACTAAATGGTATCTTGGAATAATCATTCATTGGGGGCATGATGCTGGCATTGGGCTGTGGGGACTGTTGCTCTTCCTGCAAGCTAACAGGTGTTCAGGGGTGAGCGTCATGAGGTCTGCAGCTGACACTCAGATGGTTTGTATAGACGAGCAAGCGAGCAAAGGTGTAAAAGGTGAATCCAGAAAAGGGTCAGCACTGGTGTCTGTTATGCCACCTTCATAACTTCTCCAGGGGTCTGAACACTCTCAGTGAAAAGCTTGGGATGTAAATGTGACAGGGACTGAGGACTGACCAGGATTCAGCAACACGGAGGCCACTGCGGATCTTAATATGCTAGTGTGGTCAGGGCTGTGGAGACAAGACCTGCCTCAAGGGGAGGATCGGAAACAGCCCATTTCTGTTTCTCCCCTCATTTGTGTGGGCTGGGGGTGAGGAGGGAGCAGAGAGCTGCCTTGCTTTAAGAGGGAGAAACAACTTCACTTTCCAATGGGGATGATGAAACTGGGCCCACACAGAGTAAAACTGCTGATACAGGAGGACCTGTTACTCAGGCGTTGGGAAGCTGAAGACCTGAAACCCCTGCACTGAGTCTAGCCCGTCCTTCCAGATGCTTCCCCCACGTGCTCCCACTGGTTGTGGTCACCTCCTCTTCCTTGGTCTTCCTCTGGTCTTGCCCAGAGCCCCGGTGGGGGAGGAGGACATCCCCAAGGATGTCCAGACACAGCCCAGGAGTTGCTGTTCTGACAGCCACTGGAGGCCAAGGATAGTCCCAGACCATCAGGGATGAGGGACAAACGAACTCACCACTGCAAAAGGGTGGCACTGTTTTATTCAACAGTCTTGTTACTGCTGTACACGGGTGTATGTCTTGCTACCAGGATGTACATGGCAGCAGGATAAGGGAGGACCCCCCCCACACACACACACACCTTGCTTCTGCTGGCGCCGATAGGGGCCCCCTCCTCCCACGCTCTGCCCTGCAGGGGCAGTTAGCCAGCCCAGGGACCCCCAGGCTCTGCACAGGAGGTCTGGCCTAAGGGTGGGAGTCTGGGTATGGCTAGCATGTCCACCCGGAGCCCACCCCAACCCTTTTTAAACAGCAGTCTCGGGTCAGGTCTCCCGGCCCCACTCTCAGGTCCTCAACACTACAAACTATCCTTGAAACTTCCTTCCACACAGCCCGCCAGGAAGGAAGGGAGCAGAGGTGACGTATAGCAGGAACCACCCTGGAAATAGCTGAGGGAACTCCTCCCCAGCACTCGGTGGGCAGACAAGGCTCCCAAGGAGGCACCCACGGCAACCCAAGTGGGACGCAAGGCTGAAGGGAGCAGGCTATGGCGGACCAGAGCAGAGCCTGAGATCCCAGGGCTGGGGCGGGACAGCACTGGGAGGCTCAGGTGTGCTCTGTGGGGCCAGGGCCGCCAGTGTGGGAGTGTGGAGGACCTGCAGCCGGCAGCGGGCCAGTGCTGGGCTCTGGGGATGCCAGCAGAGGGGCTGAGAGGCCGTCAGTGGAGTCTGTGCCGAGGTCCAGCCTCCAGTAAGCTTCACACAGAGGCAGGTCATTAGCTTCGCAAAGACTTGAGCTTTTCCACCACCAGAAACCCAGGGAGAGACAGGAGCAGGCAGAGATGGAAGCCAGGGGAGGGAAAAGCGAGACAGAAGCAGAGTTATGAAAACAGACCAGACCCCAGACCTGCCTTTCCCCCATCCCTGCGCTGGCCCCTCCATCAAGCAGGCCTGGCTGAGGTGGGAGCACGCGGGGGACACCCTCGCTTCAGGGTCCTACACAGCATCCTGAGAGGGAGAGCCTTCTGGGGCCAGCACCTGCAGGCTGTGTGACCTGGACTGTCCCTTCTGCTGACCTACCAGGTGTCCTTCCTATGGGACTACCCACAGAGCCACCCTTGCCCCTGCTGCCACTTCCCATCTGGGCTCCAGCCCCCCTCTTGCAGGAAGCAGTCAGCTTCACTGGCCACAGAAACCAGCATCCAGAGCTTACTGTGGTCTCTCTGTGGTCACTATTCTTTGCAAGGACCCTGAAGACAGAGTCTTTGTCTTATTTCTGGGTTTGCCTCTAGCTAGGACTCAGCCCGAATGGGGTGACAGAAACAGAGGCCCTAGCATTCCATCCTATAGCCCAGCTGTAACTCAAGCCCCTAAACTCAGTCTTCCCATCTCTAACCAGGGCCAACAGTGTCACCTCCCAGGGCTGCAGGAAGACGTGTGTGAGGAGCACCGCTCTTTAGGTTCTCAAGGGAGTGACTCTGAAACACAGGCTGTCCCACACTTGTCTCCCTGGCTTTCTCCCACATCCTGCCTGCCTCTTGTTCCCCACCCTGCTCCTGCTGTCAGTGGTGCAGACTTAGAGACCATCCTGGGCACAGAGTGGCCGTGCAAGGAGAACAGAGCGCGAGAGGAAGAGAAAGAGCGAAGAACAGGCACAAGGGGAGACGGGCTGCTGGGTGATGGGGGCAGACGTCGAGGACAGGCTTGGCACTGGTGGCTCAGGATGGGGTGCCCACCTGTGTTGGCGGACTTGTGGAGAGGGGAACATAGTCCACTGGCCCTGACTCAGCTAAGCTCCAGCTATTCACAGGTATTTACAGAAGAGGAAGGAGCTCAGCCTCCAGAGGCCCCAGGGCTTGCTGGAACGGACACCAGGCTGGCCCAGAAACCCCCCTGGGGCACCAGATACTGACTGGGCAGAACATGGGAAGCCTGCTGCTCAGGCACCCTGGGTTCTCCTGCTGCCCTGCTGAGTGGCCGTGGGCAGGTCCTCTCCCTCTGGCCCTCAACCTTGAGAGGGAAAGCTGAATCACTGTCCCATCACTGCTCAGTCCAGAAGCCTGGCCCCTGGGGGCAATGACGGACCACGGAGGCCATGAAGGATTCTGAAAAACTGAGAGGGGCTGTGAGCCACGTCCCTAGCAGGGTCTTGCTCAGGACCCCTCTCTGAAGGGGTGTAGAGGACACTCACACGTCTGCTGAGCTGATAGGTATTAGGGATCAAAGGCAGCCCCAGAACCCTCCGGAAAAGTCGAGAACCACTCCAGCTGGGCAGTGACGCTCTGTCCCTTCCCATGGAGGCCGAGATAGGCAGGAGCCACGAGGGGTGGCACTGAGTCCAATGCAGAGAAACCACGCCCCAGATCACAGATGTTGCGGGCTCTAGGCATCTGTAGCCCTCAGCATGGCCTCCATGGGGAGAAAGGAGCATTTAAAATTCACCACAGGGAGGGCAGGTGTGTCTGGGCGAGGGCACAAGGGGGCCTTAGCCCTGTGTCTGCTGGACTGAGTCTACTTTTCAAGCTAATGGGGACTGAGGTACAGTCTCAGTTCCCCCCTAGGTAAAATTCACCTGGATTCTGACTTCTCAGGGCCCCTCCAGCTCAAACAGCCTCAGGTTTCAGGATTCTATGGCCTGGGGTGGCAGGTCTTGCCCACTGATGTATCCCTGGGCCCAGCATGGGCCCAGCAGTAGGAGGTCTATAGTCATGAACAAGGCTGAGCTGAACAGGAACTCGGTGGCCCAAGTACCCAAGGCCTGGCTTTCAAGGCTGTCCTCCGCTTAGGTTTTTTCCTCCTCCTTCCCAAGACTCCCCCACCCCAGCCCTGACACACACCGTGGGGTACCTGGGCCGGGGCGGCCAGAGGAACTAGCCCAGACTTGCCTGGAATGTTTAAATATTGATCACAAAGCTAAGAGGAGCAGACAGGCCCAGAGAGAGGCAGCAGGCCCCCCAGGCAGGAACACTGGCCCTGCCTTTCCATCTCAGGGCTTGGCCCTCCCAACCCTGAAGTTCTGTGCTTTTCACCCGGCTGCCCAAGGACGGGTAGATGGCGTAAATTGTCTGTCGATCAACCGCTCTGACCATGAGCTCTGCTCTGAAAACCAGGCACAGGGCTCTGCTGCCAAGACCAGGAAGGGTTTGGAAAAACAGAACCTTCAGGGCTGCCGGTGTTGGGCTGGGCCAACCCTGCTGGCTGGGCCCAGTCCACAGGTCGGCTCTGCGCGCGTGCAGCCCTATTTGTACCTGGATGAGTAGTACTCCTCCTCCAGCTCATAGAGATCGATGGAGACCTCATCCCGCAGGGCGATGAGCTTCCGGTCACACTCCTCCTGCAGCGCACGCAACTGCTGGTTGCGCTGGTCTATGGCCTCGTTCACTGATGGGAAGTCGTTGAGAATGAGGAACTGCTTGAGGTCAGACACGAGCTTCATCAGGGACTCACCGGCTCGGACCTGCAACCATCAAAACCAGGGAAGGCACAGTGAGGGAGCCACAGAGGCCCTGCCTGTGTGTGCTGACACTGGGAAAGCAATGGCTTGTTTCCTCATCTGCAAGATAGGACTAGAGCACTGACTCTCATGGTGTCATTGGGGGAAGTGAGTGTGAGAACTAGAAGGTAAGTTACAGAGGGCAGGGTCCCTGGCTCCCCCCTGGACTATGTGAGATGCTTCCAAGGCAGGCAAGGGAGATGGCAGGTGCCATCAGCTGCCCAGGCCCTACCCTCACGTGGCCTCTGGCTTCCACTCCTGGTGGTGTGATCTACAATTACACGTTACAAAAGCATACATGCTGCTTCTCGAAACCTCAAGCCCCACAAGATAAAACCATGATCCCATTTAACTGCCTGTCTCTATTCTTCAGGGGCCACATGGCTGCCAGTTGGGCAGGACCCTTTGGGACTTCCATCCATGGGCATGTGTCTATGGAAATATTTCATTGGAGCGCTTGTTCTATGACATCAGGAAGAATTTAAATGCACGTCCTGTCTCATTCAGCAATTTGCTTTGCACTCATAATGAACCTTAGGGATCATTCCCATCAACAAGGAAGAGTCGACTTCTTTCTAACCACCGCACAGCACTCTATGGTAACGGACACGGCTACTGCACTCAGCCCTCCATGTCAGGGCACTCTCCTGATAAGTGGTTTGCCCCCAACCCAGGAAACCCCAGTGGAAAAAACAAGGCTCCTGAAGCCGGAACTGTGCCCTCCACCTGGTAACTCACAATGTTGGCAGCTCGCACGTGCATCTCATAATTGTCCTGTTCGCCCTGAGTAGCTCTTGACACCTGCGTCTCATCCTCAATCTGGGAGGCAAACAAGAAAGCCTAGAATGAGCAAGCGCCCAGTAGACAGGTACCCACACTGCCACACCTTGTCCATTGCCTGTCTGCCTTCAGTCGGGTGCTGCTCAAGAGACCTCAGGCAGCACTCGGCCTTACCCCCTTGCTCTGTTCTAGGGTGAGAACAGGTTCTGGCTCAGGACAAACGGACGCTTGGAGATGCTGCCTGCTGTGCCAGGGGCAGGGGAGGCTCAGTCAGTTCCTGTTTGGACTGTAAGCCCTGTTCAGTCCAGTAGGTGTCATGAGCTCAGGCACTCAGCAAACTGCTGAGTGGATGAGTAGGAGGATAATGTACTTTTTTTCAAGTGACCATTTACTGAGCACTTCCTCGTGCCAGGCACTGCGTTAAGCATTGATCATTGTTTTATGAAATTCCTGCTGAAGCCTGGATGGCACCCTGTTTACAAGTGGGCAAACCTGAGCCCAGGACAGACCAGTGAGAGTCCTCAAGCCTCTTGGATGGTAAATGGAGGAGCCAGGTATCGTGCCCAGCCTGGTCTAAGGTCCAGTCCTCCACCTGGGCAGGCCTTCTACAGGGGCCCTTGCCAGTGTATGAGCTCGCACCCTAAGTGCTCAGGAGCCAGACTTCCTGGGTTCAAAGCCTAGCAGCTCAGTTATTAGCAAAATGACCTTGGGCAAGTTCCCAATTTCTGAGCCTCAGTTTCCTCCTCTGAAATTGGAGAGTAGTGAGGCCTGATGGGGTTCTGGTGAAGATCAAGCGCACAGGGCAGAATAGCCCTCCTAGCACAGCCTGACGTGAACCCTAAGTGCTTTCACCATTGTCATTATTGCTCAAAAGAGCCCTCCATGGTCTGCAGCCCTCATGCAAAGATCTGTACCACACGGTGCAGCTGCAGCCCAGCAGGCTTGCCTGATCCCACCCAAACACTGACCACGTTACCCACCTGGGGGCCTTCCCAGCTTCTCTCCCTGACCATCACTTGCAATAGCTACGTCCATGTCAGGCCCCACGGTGACCACTTTACACAAACTCATCCAGTCATCACGATCCTGTGATGCAGGGGAAACTGAGGCACCGATCAAGTCCCCATCCAAACCCAAGCTGCTAGTACATGGTGCCCAACACTGAAGCCTGGCAATTTCACTAGTTTTTCCCAGCTGCTTCGTCAGGCCCCGTAATTGGCTAGTTTGACCTGTTTGTTACTGGCAATCCCTCTGCCGCCCTCCCAGATGTTTTCCCCATGAGGACAAGGGCCTTGTCTGTGTGTTCACTGCTGTGTGTTTGCCACCTGGTACAGAGCACATGCTCCACCTCGAGCAGATGCTGCTGAAAGCTGACCCCACATGTAACACTCTGTCAGAGCAGGCCAGTCACTTGGCTGACCACTGCATGGAATCACTAGACCCTGCCCCTCCCCTTGGCCTCAGAAGGGCTGGAGGGCGGCCCCACCCACCTTGGCAGTCTTGATGATCTCAGTGAAGTTGTCCATGATGGATTTGATGTCGTCCTTGAGGCGCTTGTTGTACGACTGCAGCAGCGTCTCCTTGCTCTGCGGCAGGGCTCTCTGCTGGGCCATGCCAGGAGCCTCTGACAGTCAATACCTGGTACCCAGAGTCTGGTGTGAACGCAGTCACCCCGCACCACATGCCCCCTCCTCAAATCCTGCACATCTCCGGAGAGGCCCTTTCTGCCAAACAGACCGGTCCATCTTGCGCGCACAGGCGCACCGCGGGCCTCCTCTGGCCCACACCCTCTCCCTGGGCAGGCTCACCCCAGGGCCCCTGACAAGCCCAACACCCCGCCCGGCTCCAGCCCCACTGTTTGAAGACCCGGCGGACGCACGTCCTGGGGAGGCCTAACAGGAGTTCGCCTCCAGAGCCCTGCATTCGGCACTTCCTCCGCTCCGACCCCACCGCCCTGCTCCAGGCCGCTTTTCTCCTCACCCCGCCGGCCTCCCAGGGCCGCCTCGCAAAGGCCTCTGCCGTCCGCCGCGCCTTCGACCTCCTGGCTCCAGGGATCTTTGCAGGGGCCACCCTCCCTCCTCGGGCCAGGCGCCTCGGCTGCGCGCTACGGACAGGATGGCCCCAGCCTGCCGCCCAGCCGACCAAGCGAGCTCGGGCCTGGAGCCACTTTGTGAGGGGACCCTTGGGAGAACGACCCGACTCGCCGTCCTGCCGCCCACACCGGTCCGCAGAGCCCGCGCCTGGAGGGCACCTGGTCGGAGCGGGATGGGGACGAGCGCGCGCCCCTCCTGTAAGTCCCGACTCCGCGGCCCGGGGACCAGAAGTAGTCCTCGCGCGGGCACCCGGCGGGTCCGACCCGCGGCCGCCGCCGCTCTAGGCACCGCCCATGACCCGAGACAGGCGAGCGAAGTCCTGTTCGCTTTAAATCCGAAATCCCGCGCATGCTCCAGTTCTCGCGATCTCTGAGGTCACATACAAGTTTCCCACAATTCCCTTCTCCTTCTCTCTTCTCCAGTCGCCAAAGATGGTGAGTGATACTACGCTCTGCGGCATCGGTACTGGTGCGGACTCTATCCGCTGCCATCCTCCTTAGGGCGCGGCCGCGCGGGCCCCCTCTGTCGCCCAGTGGTATGGGAGCCCCACGAGGCCTGGGACGGGGTCACTGGACCGGGATGGAATCCCTGGTGGCTGGGCCGGGGTCGGGAGGAGGATCCGGGCGGGAGCGCAGCGCCGCAATGCGGAATTCGGGGTGGCGGTCGCCGAGGCGCTCTAAGGCCGCGGGGACGCCTTGGGTGAGGGATTCCGAGTGCACGCCGGCTCCCAAAAAGACCACTGTCCCCGCCGGGCAGTGCCGCGTCCCGGAACGCGCCGTCAGGCTCGTGCAGATGATGTGAAGGGAAATTTGTTGCCTAAGCGATGGTGAGGACATTCCTAACCACCAAGATCGCTGATGCACGGGCGCTGATTGGGGCCAGGGAGGCCAAGCTTAGCCCCCCAGGAGTGGTTGGTGGCACGGCCCGCCGGCCACCCCTCTCTGGTGGAGCCAGTCGAGCCCCACCCACCTCCAGAGCAGCTGGCGGGAGGGTGGCTTAACCTGGGTGTTTCTGTCCTCCCAGCCGAAAGGAAAGAAGGCTAAGGGGAAGAAGGTGGCCCCGGCCCCTGCCGTGGTGAAGAAGCAGGAGGCCAAAAAGGTGGTAAATCCTTTATTTGAGAAAAGGCCCAAGAATTTTGGCATTGGTGAGTAAGAGGAATGAAAAGACTGTTTTCCCCAGTGAAAGATGGTGGCTATTTGAACAGCAGGTTTTAATCGGTTTGGAGTGGAGGCTGCCTGGATTGGAATTCTTGGTTTGCCGTTTTCTGGCCGTGAACCGGGCTCGGTTCTTAATTTCTCCCTTCGTGGTCTTTGGGGCATTGTAAGCAGCCGAGCACGTCTCGCATTCAGCTCAGAGTTGTTCAGCTTGATCATCAGGCGACCAGCGGCCCAGAGCAGAGTGCCTTGACCCCAGGACTCACGTACCCTTTGGCTGCTTGTGAATGCGGAGGTTGTGTCACCAGTCCTGGGTGTTTGTGTGCAGATGATGTAAAAGAATATTTGCTATATGAAAGATGGTGATGACACCTTAAACCACCAAGATCACTGATGCACCTACACCCTCCTGAGTGGCCCTAAAGATGAACCGACCGGTTTGATCCTCACAGTGTTACCCATTACTTCTCAGGACAGGACATCCAGCCCAAAAGAGACCTCACCCGCTTTGTCAAATGGCCCCGCTACATCCGGCTGCAGCGACAAAGGGCTATTCTTTATAAGCGTCTGAAAGTGCCTCCCGCAATTAACCAGTTCACTCAGGCCTTGGACCGCCAAACGGGTAAGGGTCCTTGGCATAAAGTGCACATTGGGAAGGGATTTCTCAGGCAAGGACACAGTTACCACCTATTTGGGCAGTACGAGATCTTGAGGCCGTAGAGGGGAGTGGGTATTTTCAAGTAGATTGGTTTATTAAAATTTAGGATTCCTTGTCTATAGTTTTCAGAACACGGAGGTGGCATAACTGAAAAGGTTACGGGCATAGTTGGGAGACTTTTTGAACTGATGTATTTGTGATAGTGGTCTCGCGTTTATTGCGCATCAAACCACAAAGATTAGAATTAAACTGTAAACCTAAACTTAATTTCCCAGCTACTCAGTTGCTTAAGCTGGCCCACAAGTACAGGCCAGAGACAAAGCAAGAGAAGAAGCAGAGATTATTGGCTCGAGCTGAGAAGAAAGCTGCTGGCAAAGGGGATGTCCCTACAAAGAGGCCACCTGTCCTTCGTGCGGGTGAGTGGGCCCCTCCTTGAAGAGGGTGAATGGTGGGATAGGCTGTTGGCGATGATGCATTTCTTCACCTGGAGTCACTGTGGAGAGTAGAATCCGAGCTTTTTAACCCTGAGCCATAGCTGGGTCCCCCGTAAAACATCTTTTGTGAACAGCAGCTCCTCTGAGCGCTCGTGCACGTTGTTTGTATGTTCCAGGGGTTAATACTGTCACCACCTTGGTGGAAAACAAGAAGGCTCAGCTGGTGGTGATTGCACATGATGTGGATCCCATTGAGGTACGTCTGGCTGACTCTTAAGCATTGGCTGCTAAACTTGGATGAGGCCAAAGTAGGGTGAGAGGTTTTCATTTAATGACAGCACTGACAAGGGAGTCAACTCAGGGCACTTGCAATGATGTGCAGTCCTCACTGAATTAAACCTTGAGGTGCAAGTATGAGCTTTTTAACCCTGAGCAGTTGCCACTAAGCTAGTTTTGAGTTACTGCTTTTGGTTTAAACACTCTAGAGCTAATGCTCTCTTTCAGCTGGTCGTCTTCCTGCCTGCCCTGTGCCGTAAAATGGGGGTTCCCTACTGCATCATCAAGGGGAAGGCCAGGCTGGGGCGGCTGGTCCATAGGAAGACCTGCACCACTGTCGCTTTCACACAGGTTAACTCGTAAGTATGCAAAGTGGCCCAAGCTTCCAAGAATCAGTAGGGGACAGGCTCCTCTGCCACCCCAAAGGTCACTTGATTCCTCAAGATTTTGCCTTGAAGACTGAGCATTCCAGTTGAAAGGAGTATATTTGCCAATGATGGTTTTGAATTTCTTCACCTGAATAAACCGTGTGGTCATACTGTATCTGAGGCAAAAGGCTTGTGTTTGTGGAGCTAAACCTGGGTCATCCCTGCTTTCTGGAGGGGTAACCAAGAGGCCAGTGGCCTGCATTGTTTTTCTCTGCTTTGTTAGGGAAGACAAAGGAGCTCTGGCTAAGCTGGTGGAAGCTATCAGGACCAATTACAATGACAGATACGATGAGGTAAGAAGGAATTCCACAAAATTCAGACTTGGGCTAGTCAAGCCTTCAGAGGACTGGCCGGCTCCTAACGCTGCTGAGCAGCTCTGTTTGGCAGTCATCTTGGAACAGCCAAGTAGGGAACGGCGCGGACTGGCAGGCTCTGAAGGCCAGGCTGACTCCCTCTCTCGTTGCAGATCCGCCGTCACTGGGGAGGCAACGTCCTGGGCCCGAAGTCGGTGGCTCGCATTGCCAAGCTGGAGAAGGCAAAGGCTAAAGAACTGGCCACCAAACTGGGCTAAGTGTGTGCTGTTGGGTTTTCTGTACATAAAAGTAATAAAAACTCTTCACTCAGCTGGTGTCAACTGGGCAAAGTAAGTTTGTTTCGAAAGGGTAGGTTGTACCAGAAGATGTCTTGTGTAAGTTAGTCCAGTTAAGAAAAAGCTGTCTTAAACTGCTGGTTGTATGCAATATTCAAATATTCCAACCCACAACTGGGTTTTCTGATCAGTTGCCTAGCTCGTTTAGGTAGGAAAAAAAGGTGCAACTGGGTAGTATAGTTTTATTTACACCAGTGATAACATGATCCAGCGTAAACCAAACTCCTTAAAATGTTCTTCAGTGACTTCTAATTATTCAGGGGTGGGGCTATGTCAGCTCATCTCATCACAGGCTCGGAGTCCGACGTAGGAATTTCTTAAACCACAGGTACGATGTGGCTGCACAGAGTCCATACCTTGGGTTGAAAACAAGCCAGCAGTCAGGGTTCTGAAGGGGAGGAAGCAGAGGAGCAGCTGGGGACTGGGACTCACCAGGTGGCAATGTATTGTGCATGCTCGTTCCTCAGAGTGACTCTGGTTTGCCCTCCAATGGGTCCTCCGGGGACTGTGCTCCCTGCAGAGACAATGGGCTGTAGCCTACCATCTCTGGCACATAGGTCTTGCTCTCCAGCGGCGTGGGCAGCTGCCTTCTGAGATGCCCATAGTGCTTCTCAGGGCTGTCACTGTTGCAGACCCCATTTAGGTCACTCAGGCCTTTACCCATCACTAACCTGGTGGTGCTTCCTTTTCTTAGGGTCTGGCGAGCATCCTGTCACCCCTCCACCCCACACACACTAGAGTGTAAGCCAGTTAATAACCAGATGTCCCAAGGCAGGCAGAACAGGGTATTTACTAAAGGTACTTGATCTGGGGTGGGCTGGTCACAACATACTGAAGTCTGCATCTATGAAAATGGGGTCTGTGCCCACGAGCCTGGCCATGGCCTCCAGATCCCGGTAATGCCACTGGTTCTTCTCTGGATTGTTCTCGGGAACAAAGGGCTTCCTGGTTTCTGTCAGCCTCACCATCCCAACTAGGTCCACATCTCCCTCAATCTACAAACAAAGGCGTGAGGTGGTTCTTTAGGGCTATGCATGGAGACTGGGTGGCTCCTGCAGAGCTCTGCTCAGGAGTTTGTGCCTCTTACCTGGCCTTTCTGCCGTGTATCGGGATTCACTTTCTTCCTGGGGACAAACCCTCTGTTTACCAGGATGGTGATTCTAGAGTAATAATAAAGTATGCTCTTTCAGGCAAGGGAAGGCTTGAGAATAAAAAAAGTCACTAAGAGTCACTTGAACTACTAAGCATCAGGGAAAACTTCAAAATGGGGCTGAGTGGAGGCTGGCTGTGGGAGTGCTTCCAACCCCTTGTGCCTTGGGAAGGTCTTCCTCTTATGCCTGTCTTGGTGGGTAAGAGTCACCAATCCCTTGAAGGCAGGCCCCAAGGTCCACCCCACATCTCTGCTTCCTTGTGCCCCACCTATAACATGCAGCCAGGGACCACCACCATGGGCCAGGCAACACCGAGACCTGCTGCTCTTGAGTTGTTGCAGCAGCTGCCTTTTGCACGAGTCTCCACTCTCCCTAAATGGGAGCCACAGGAACAGCCTGCTAGAGACCCCGTGGTTGGGAAAGTTGAAGGGGGAAATCCGCAAACTAAAACCAGGAGGTTGTGGGACCTTGAACATTAACGTTTAGGAAGCTGCTGTGGTCACCTGTCCTTCACTACCCCCTTCTGGGGTGTGCCATTTCATTTTCCTGTAATCCTCCAATCTCCACTACAGTTTTGGCCCAAATAATCCCTGAGAAGCCTTTCCTGACTCTGACTCCTTCCATCAGACCTGGGGGCTCGAGTTCTGCTAGTTCCTCATGCTGCATCATAAAACATTTAACCCGTTGGCCACTAGGCAGTTTCTCTGAGCGACCCTTTTCATCCATCTGCTTCATAATAACAACTACAAATTTCAAGTTCTTCAAGGAACTGAACTTTTCTGGGTATTTTGGATTCCCCAGAAGTCTCACCAAGGTTGGGGATTAAGAAGGAAAGATGAGAATTTGTATGTTCCGACTGCATCTGCCCATGCAGGCAGCTCCCTCTGGGCCCTACTCACCCCGAGTCAGTGCAGTGGAAGGGGGTGATGACATGGGCACCGCTCTCTGCTGAGGAGAGCCGGCCTGCCCCCCGGGCCGGGTCCACCATGGTCCGGGGCATCACATATAGCTCCTTGGAGTGGTCAAAATGCCCCCTGACCTTCACTGGCCTGTACTCCAGTTTTTTCAGTTCCATTAGGCTGTGTGGGAGAGGAAAGTGGAGCTGAGGCCAAGCAGGGTTTGGCTGAACACAAAGCCTGCTGTGGCCTGATGAGTACTGTAGGCGATTCACAGGCACAGGGGACTGCTGATGGACAAAGCGTGCCCCCTAAAAGTGGAAGCTGATCCCTTTGATGCCAATTGGGAATGCATATCTGTGCTGCCTGACAGTCCAAGTTTTCAGGAGAAGCTAAAATACAGACCAAGCCTCATCCACAAGCCCAATGTGGCATACGTGTTTGCTCCCCTCCCTGGAAAGCTTTGTTGAATACTTCTGTCCCCCTAGGCCGTGCTTTGCAATGAGGGTAGAGGGCAGTGGGAGCGTTTGGGGCACTTTCTCAGATACCACTTCATGTCAAGAGATGACATGAGGGCATTGCCCTCACCCACTGGCTAAGAAGCACTGCTCTAGGAGCCATCAGTGCTGAGGGGTCCCTCAGGTACACTAGATCCAAAACAGGGTGAAACCCAGAATCAAAGATAGGGATTTTCTATACGTATCAGGCAGCGTCCCAAGTGTCAAGCCAAAGCCCATCAGGTCAACTGATCTTCAGGGCTCCTGATCTCCAGGTCAAAGCAAGCAGGAAGCCAGGCTCACTGCTGACCTCAAGTGAGAACAGCCCCAGCTGGGCAGCCATACACTCACTCTCCTGGCAGAGGGATGGGCTCAGCCATGACTCTAGACTCTAGTTCTGCAATCAGCTTCAGCTTCCACTTCCGACGTTGGACCTGTGAAAACGGAGCGTAAGCCTGGATGGGCAGCAGGGTCAAGGGCTGGGAGCCACAAGGGTTCGAGGCCAGTCTTTACCTGCCATGTCCCCAGGCCAAAGGCAGTCACAGGAATGAGAAGCAGGAACCACTGGAGAAGAGAGTCATCTTCTGCTTTAGTGGCAGGTGCTTCAGCTGCTGAGCTGCCACACCTGCCCGGCCAGGCCAACCCTAGAACGTTTTACAACACTGGTATGGGGTCAGAAGCCCTTCAACAAATACAGCTGGCACAGCCAATTCCTCAAGACGACTGCCAATACTGCCCAAGAAAACGTGGTATAGGAGTACACAGACCACAGCTCACCGTTAGGCGCCAGCTAACAGCACTTGTGTCCAATCCAGCTCCTAACCCAGTGCCCCGCACATGGCGCACACACACCCTGGATGCTTATGACTGAATAAATGAGACCTAGGGCTTAGTCCTGGCTCTGTCGCCAACCATTACCCTGGTAATGCAGGTAAGCACCTCATGCCTTTTATGCAAAAC